>CM074285.1:8045503-8368003 GCA_037194245.1 Opsariichthys bidens | reverse complement strand
TTTGGTTAGAGTTAGGGTTAGATATATAGATTTGTTGAAATAATAGGGTAAGGGTTAGGGTAGGGTTAGCGGTAGGGTTAGGGTCAGGGTTAGGGTTATGCCTAGGGTTAGGTTTAGGGTTAGGATTAGGTTAGGGTTAGGGTTATGGTTAGGCTTGGTTTGGTTTAGGGTTTGGGTTAGGGTTGGGTTGGGTTGGGTTGGGTTAGGGTAGGGTTAGGGTAGGGTTAGGGTTAGGGTTAGGGTAGGGTTAGGGGCTGAGGTAAGGTAAGGGGCTAGGGATAGGGTTAGGGTTAGGGTTATGGTTATGGTTATGGTTATTTTTATGGTTAGGGTAAGGGTTAGAGTTAGGGTTAGGGTAGGGTTAGGGTTAGGGTTAGGGTTAGGGTAGGGTAGGGCTAGGGGCTAGGGTTAGGGTTAGGGTTAGGGTAAGGGTTATGGTTATGGTTATGGTTATGGTTATGGTTAGGGTTAAGGTTAGGGTTAGGGTTAGGGTTATGGTTAGGGTTAGGGTTTGGGTTAGGGTTGGGTTAGGGTAGGTTTAGGGCTAGGGTTAGGTTTAGGGTTATGGCTTTGGTTAGAGTTAGGGTTAGATATATAGATGTGATCAAAGGATAGGGTTAGGGTTAGGTTTATATATATAGATTTGTTGAAATAATAGAGTTAGGGTTAGGGTAGGATTAGGGTTAGGGTTAGGGTTATGGTTATGGTTAGGGTTAGGGTTATGGTTAGGGTTGGGTTAGGGTTAGGCTTAGGGTAGGGTTGTGGTTATGGTTAGGGTTAGGGTTATGGTTATGGTTAGGGTTGGTCAGGGTTAGGGTTAGGGTTAGGGTTATGGTTATGGTTAGGGTTAGGGTTATGGTTAGTGCTGGGTTAGGGTTAGGGTAGGGTTATGGTTAGTGGTATGGTTAGGGTTATGGTTAGGGTTTGTTAGGGTTAGGGTTAGGGTTGGGTTGTGTTAGGGTTAGGGTAGGGTTAAGGTCAGGTTTAGGGTTGGGGTTAGGGTTGGGTTAGGGTTAGGGTTAGGGTTATGGTTATGGTTATGGTTAGGGTTGGTTAGGGTAGGGTAGAGTTAGGGGCTAGGGTTAGGGTAAGGGTTAGGGTTAGGGTTAGGGTTAGGGTTAGGGTTAGGGTTATGGTTAGGGTTAGGGTTAGGTTTTGGGTTAGGGTTAGGGTTTGGGTTAGGGTTAGGGTTATGGTTACGTTAGGGTTGGGTTAGGTTAGGGTAGGGGTAGGGTTATGGTTAGGGTTGGTTAGGGTTAGGGTTAGGGTTGGGTTGTGTTAGGGTTAGGGTAGGCTTATGGTCAGGTTTAGGGTTAGGGTTGGGGTTAGGGTTGGGTTAGGGTTAGGGTTAGGGTTGGGTTGGGTTATGGTAGGGTTAGGGTTAGGGTTAGGGTAGGGTTAGGGGCTGGGGCTAGGGTTAGGGTTAGGGTAAGGGTTAGGGTTAGGGTTAGGGTTAGGGTTAGGGTTATGGTTATGGTTATGGTTATGGTTAGGGTTAGGGTTAGGGTTTGGGTTAGGGTTAGGGTTGGGTTAGGGTAGGTTTAGGGCTAGGGTTAGGTTTAGGGTTATGGTTTTGGTTAGAGTTAGGGTTAGATATATAGGTTTGTTGAAATAATAGGGTTAGGGTTAGGGTAGGGTTAGCGGTAGCGTTAGGGTCAGGGTTAGGGTTATGCCTAGGGTTAGGTTTAGGGTTAGGGTTAGGATTAGGTTAGGGTTAGGGTTATGGTTAGGCTTGGTTTGGTTTAGGGTTTGGGTTAGGGTTGGGTTGGGTTGGGTTAGGGTAGGGTTAGGGTTAGGGTAGGGTTAGGGGCTGAGGTAAGGTAAGGGCTAGGGATAGGGTTAGGGTTATGGTTATGGTTATGGTTATTTTTATGGTTAGGGTAAGGGTTAGGGTTAGGGTTAGGGTAGGGTTAGGGTTAGGGTTAGGGTAGGGTAGGGCTAGGGGCTAGGGTTAGGGTTAGGGTTAGGGTTAGGGTAAGGGTTATGGTTATGGTTATGGTTATGGTTAGGGTTAAGGTTAGGGTTAGGGTTAGGTTTATGGTTAGGGTTAGGGTTTGGGTTAGGGTTAGGGTTTGGTTAGGGTAGGTTTAGGGCTAGGGTTAGGTTTAGGGTTATGGCTTTGGTTAGAGTTAGGGTTAGATATATAGATGTTATCAAAGGATAGGGTTAGGGTTAGGTTTAGATATATAGATTTGTTGAAATAATAGAGTTAGGGTTAGGGGTAGGGTTAGGGTTAGGGTTAGGGTTAGGGTTAGGGTTATGGTTATGGTTATGGTTATGGTTAGGGTTAGGGTTATGGTTAGGGTTGGGTTAGGGTTAGGCTTTGGGTAGGGTTATGGTTATGGTTAGGGTTAGGGTTAGGGTTAGGGTTAGGGTTAGGGTTATGGTTATGGTTAGGGTTGGTTAGGGTTAGGGTTATGGTTATGGTTAGGGTTAGGGTTATGGTTACTGCTGGGTTAGGGTAGGGTTATGGTTAGTGGTATGGTTAGGGTTATGGTTAGGGTTTGTTAGGGTTAGGGTTGGGTTGTGTTAGGGTTAGGGTAGGGTTAAGGTCAGGTTTAGGGTTGGGGTTAGGGTTGGGTTAGGGTTAGGGTTAGGGTTAGGGTTATGGTTATGGTTATGGTTAGGGTTGGGTTGGGTTGGGTTAGGGTAGGGTAGGGTTAGGGTTAGGGTTAGGGTTAGGGTAGGGTTAGGGGCTAGGGTTAGGGTAAGGATTAGGATTAGGGTTAGGGTTAGGGTTAGGGTTAGGGTTATGGTTAGGGCTAGGGTTAGGTTTTGGGTTAGGGTTGGGTTAGGGTAGGTTTAGGGTTATGGTTTTCGTTAGAGTTAGGGTTAGATATATAGATTTGTTTAAATAATAGGATTAGGGTTTGGGTAGGGTTAGCGGTAGGGTTAGGGTCAGGGATAGGGTTAGGGTAGGGTTAGGGGCTAGGGTTAGGGTAAGGGTTAGGGTTAGGGTTAGGGTTAGGTTTTGGTTAGGGTTAGGGTTGGGTTAGGGTAGGTTTAGGGCTAGGGTTAGGTTTAGGGTTATGGTTTTCGTTAGAGTTAGGGTTAGATATATAGATTTGTTTAAATAATAGGGTTAGGGTTTGGGTAGGGTTAGCGGTAGGGTTAGGGTCAGGGTTAGGGTTAGCGGTAGGGTTAGGGTCAGGGTTAGGGTTATGCTTAGGGTTAGGTTTAGGGTTATGATTAGGTTAGGGTTAGGGTTAGGGTTATGGTTATGGTTAGGTTCGGTTAGGTTTAGGATTAGGGTTGGGTTGGGTTGGGTTAGGGTAGGGTTAGGGTAGGGTTAGGGTTAGGGTTAGGGTAAGGTTAGGGGCTGAGGTAGAGTTAGGGGCTAGGGTTAGGGTTAGGGTTAGGGTTATGGTTACGTTAGGGTTGGGTTAGGTCAGGTTAGGTTAGGGTAGGGTTAGGGTTAGGGTAGGGTTAGGGTTAGGGTAGGGTTAGGGGTTAGGGTTAGGGTAGGTTTAGGGGCTAGGGTTAGGGTTAGGGTTAGGGTTATGGTTATGGTTATGGTTAGGGTTAGGGTTAGGGTTATGGTTAGGGTTACGGTTACGGTTTGGTTAGGGTTAGGGTTAGGGTTGGGCTAGGGTAGATTTAGGGCTAGGGTTAGGTTTAGGGTTATGGTTTTGGTTAGAGTTAGGGTTAGATATATAGATGTGTTCAAATGATAGGGTTAGGGTTAGGTTTAGATATATAGATTTGTTGAAATAATAGAGTTAGGGTTAGGTGTAGGGTAGGGTTAGGGTTAGGGTTAGGGTAATGGTTAGGGTTAGGGTTAGTGTTGGGTTAGGGTTAGGGTTGGTTTGGGTTAGGGTAGGTTTAGGGTTAGGGTACGGTTAGGGTTAGGTTAGGGTAGGGTTAGGGTTAGGGTTACGTTAGGGTACGGTTAGGGTTATGTTTTAGGTTAGAGATAGGGTTAGATATATAGATTTGTTCAAATGATAGGGTTAGGGTTAGATTGGGGTTAGGGTTAGATATATAGATTTGTTGAAATAATAGGGTTAGGGTTAGGGTAAGGGTTATGGTTAGGGTTAGGGTAGGGTTAGGGTTAGGGTTAGGGTAGGTTTAGGGGCTAGGGTTAGGGTTAGGGTTAGGGTAAGGGCTATGGTTATGGTTATGGTTAGGGTTAGGGTTAGGGTTAGGGTTATGGTTAGGGTTAGGGTTTGGGTTAGGGTTGGGTTAGGGTAGGTTTAGGGCTAGGGTTAGGTTTAGGGTTATGGTTTTGGTTAGAGTTAGGGTTAGATATATAGATGTGTTCAAATGATAGGGTTAGGGTTAGGTTAGGTTTAGATATATAGATTTGTTGAAATAATAGAGTTAGGGTTAGGGTTAGGGTTAGGGTAATGGTTAGGGTTAGGGTTAGTGTTGGGTCAGGGTTAGGGTTAGGGTTGGTTTGGGTTAGGGTAGGGTTAGGGTTAGGGTACGGTTAGGGTTAGGTTAGGGTAGGGTTACGTTAGGGTACGGTTAGGGTTATGTTTTAGGTTAGAGATAGGGTTAGATATATAGATTTGTTCAAATGATAGGGTTAGGGTTAGATTGGGGTTAGGGTTAGATATATAGATTTGTTGAAATAATAGGGTTAGGGTTAGGGTCAGGGTCAGGGTCAGGGTTAGGGTTAGGGTTATGGTTAGGTTTAGGGTTAGGGAAGGGTTAGGTTAGGGTTAGGGTTAGATATATAGATGTGTTCAAATGGGTTAGGGTTAGGTTTAGGTTTAGGGTTAGGGTAGGGTTAGGGTTAGGGTTAGATATATAGATGTGTTGAAATGATAGGGTTAGGGTTATGGTTAAATATGTAGATGTGTTCAAATGATAGAGTTAGGGTTAGGGTTAGGGTCAGGGTTAGGGTAGGGTTAGGATTAGGTTTAGGGTTAGGGTTAGGGTAGGGTTAGGGCTAGGGCTAGGGTTAGGGTTAGGGTTATGGTTATGGTTAGGGTTAGATATATAGATGTGTCAAATGATAGGGTTAGGGTTAGCGTTAGAATAGGGTTCGGGTTTGGGTTAGATATATAGATATGTTCAAATAATTGGGTTAGGGTTAGGGTTAGATATATAGATGTGTTGAAATGATAGAGTGAGGGTTAGGGTTAGATAGATAGATAGATAGATAGATAGATAGATAGATAGATAGATAGATAGATAGATAGATAGATAGATAGATAGATAGATAGATAGATAGATAGATAGATAGATAGATGTGGTCAAATGATAGATAGATAGATAGATAGATAGATAGATAGATAGATAGATAGATAGATAGATAGATAGATAGATAGATAGATAGATAGATAGATAGATAGATAGATAGATAGATAGATAGATAGATAGATAGATAGAAATAGTCAGATGGTAGATAGATTTTGAGTTTGAATGAGTTTAAATGGATTAGAAATAGTACATAGAATGGCAGCTTCATTGAGTCTAATTGGCAGTTTAAATTTGAATTTTGACAGTTGGAGTTTGAACAGTCTTGGCTCATCTGAACATTCCGTCAATGAAAGTCAATGGGATTTTTCCGAGTTTTGATCAGAATTTTTAGGAAAACCGTCAGTCAGACCAGTCTGAAAAGATATAGCAACCCGAGTCAGAATAGTCTGAAGTTTGGTGGTTGTAGCTTGAAAGGTCTAGGAGGAGTAGCGTTTAGAAATTTAGACTAAGAATAATAATAATAAGCTTAAGTACAATATCAGTAAGTTGGCTCTTTCAAGCCAACTTAAATATCGTATAGTGGCTCTTTAATCACTGTAGCTCCTTCAATTCGGCTCGTGAACCGATCATCTCTTCAAACAAGTTCAGAATCAAACTGTTTATAGAAACATGAATGGACATCAGAAGGAATGTGTTTTAAGCACGGAAATACGTGAATACAAACAATTTTTCAGTTCAAGTTCACCAACGTTAATCTACTAACTCTCCTGACTGCTTTGTCAGACAAAATTCGGGGTTATGATTGGTCAGATCGCCTGTCAATCAAACTGCTGGCGAAGGGTCAATTAGTTCAGTCAGAGTTTGATTCCGTAACTTCTTACAGAGCTCATGAATCGGCACGATGTATCGATTCACCAAAACCTGCTCGTAAGAGCCTTTAGCTCGTCAATCGAACCACACACAAGACAAAAAGAAGCATTAAACCAATGAAGAAGAACAACAAGTAGGCTGCATCAGTATTATTGAAATGTAAGCACAGGTGTGTTTTGTCTATTTAAATGCGAAACCACAAAATTAAAACCAAACCATGCAAATAAATATATCGCTCAATATAATAAAATCATTAAATCCCATCCTTCTGATAGAAAAAAATAATTCGATACTGTAAACAGCAACAGGATGTTCCTATGTGTAACATGGACAGTATTCAACTCAAACTGACTAGGAATTCTTCTCATGGGCGGTGTCATTCATTATTTTATTATTGTTTACATTATTTACATTACGTTTTCTGTTTTTTAGTTTAAACCAGACCAGTTTGCTGCACTGGCTAGAAGCACAGTATAAACTCGATGAACATACAGCACCATAACTGAAATAGAAAACCTTCAAACTCACATACAATTTACTTTGCCATCTAAAAGGAGACATTGTATAGACTTCTATTGTTTTTATAGTCTATATATTTTATATATGCATCTAGTTATAAATAATATAACCTAACCATGACTCATGCACTGCATTCCAAGTCTTCCGAAACAAGACAATAGCTTTGGGTGAGAAAAAACAAATGTTCTGCTTCTCAATTGTTTCCGTTCCTTGCCTCCTTACCTTGCATCCTAGCTCCTTCCTCTTTGTACACAAAGAATGGAAACAAGGACAGACATGAGGGTGAGTAAAAAAAAGACAAAATTATCATGAAATTTTGAAATGAAAAATGAAAATTTATTCATTAAGTACTAGTGTTGTTCCAATGCTGTATGTCCTTCTGTCTTTTTCAGACTACCAAAGGAGAATCGGCTTGTGTTTGATTCATCTTGATTTCTCACAATGGCTTGCTTGTGTGTTTTTCCTGGCTGTTGTAGAGTGAACTGTTACTTTCACGGACTGATTGTGATCGTGCAGTTGTGCACAGGAAAGCAACGATCAAATCAAGATTTTCACTAAATTGTAAAGTTTTGTTTTGTTTTTCACGAAACCCTATTTTATGTCCCGTGTTACTTTTGAATCTTTTTTTAAAGATTTAAGATTAAACCCTGATTATGTGATTGTGAGTGATTATCGTTTGTTGGTTACCATTATCATTTTAAACCAATTATTTCTCCATCTTTTTCCTTTGAGCCCAGCCTGTTTTCTGCATTTTGTGTATTTTTCTCTCTAGATCTTTAAAGTGGCTAAGTAACGGATAATACATTCAGCTGGTAGTGTTGAAGGCAAGTCAAGACCGAGTCAAGACCAAGACCAGAGTAGCGAAGTGAATTAAGTGAATTCAGGTAAATCGGGACACTTTTGTCATTCATCACAAATTTTAATCAGTTTATTTGAATTTACCCTATTGCAGTGGAATGTCTACGTAAATGAACAGTTTATGATCAGCTGAGTGAGTTGAAAAAGATCAACAAAGACTTTTTTGCAAGGTGTTTTTACCAATAGATCTCCATCTTATCAAGAGGACTCCAGCAGAGGGCACTACACCCTATGTTTTTATGGTTAAAATGAAAGGCAATGAATGTGTGCAAGCCTTGTACATTTTTGACATTATTGAACAATCATGTTTTCAGATAATGTTATTTCAGAATGTTATTTCCTGGCTAAATAAGCATTTTCCAAAGAATTCTGCATTTTTCTATCTTCAAAGTGCCCCAAAGTGTATTTGGATACTTAAAAAACTCTTAAATTGTGTCAATGTCATAACGGCAAGAACTGTTCGGATGCTGCCTCAGACTTTTCTGATTTTGCCGTGGCTTTTTATCAGTTTTTTATTCTGATGATTTTTAGAGGATCTCTGAAGTCAATGTCACTAGTGTCTGACAACATTAAACTGTCCGAATACTTTTCATTTTGAACACTATATCTTTTGTTTTCTCATTTCAAACTTAAGTATCTTTTTGTGTGTTTTCACATTTTTTTAAAGGGAGAGTTCACCAAAAAATGAAAATCATCTATCATCATTTAGTAACACCTTGTTTTAAACCTGTATGCATTTCTTTCTTCCACACTAAAGAAGATATTTTGAAAAACGTCTAAGCTTCTTTCCATAAAATGGGGTCCAATGTTTGAAATATCTTCTGCAGAAGATGAGATAAAATGAATAAACTATTACTTTAAGTATCCAAATACTGTATTTTTTCCCTGTGATTGTTGCTCATTGTCCCTCTTGTTCTCTAGGTTCTAAATTTAGTTTTCTACAGGAAGTGCAGATCAAATGTCCACCCTTTGACTCCTCCTCTCTATGCTGCGGCACGGGCTCAACAAACCCCCCACACACGGTATCTGTTTTCTCTTTCAGGGGCCAATTGCCTGCTAGTATTTTTATAATCTCCATCTTTCCTGACCTGTTGCTCTTCTCTTGGCGCCAGTGGTCTCTGACCCCCCCATCCTAAAGCCCCATGCGTCCCACGACTCCTGGGTGGATAATTGAGACCAGCTGTTGCAAGGTGCCTTTCTCACCCGCCCCCTTTCCACTGCACTTGCTGCTTTGCCAGACTGCTCGCTTAAGACCTGCTGCTCTCCTCCTTAAACTCTGCATGTCTTCTCCATCAATCTCTCTGATGGACTGATTGCCCTAATCTTAGCCTCTCTGTCTCTGTCCTCCTATTGGTTACTTGTCATTTAACAGACATTTTTTCATCCAGAGAGGCATACAGTACACTAATAGCAGAAACAGACCCTCGGGGCAGACTGGGGATAAGTGGTTTGCTCAAGGGCACATTTGGTTTCAACTGTAAAGTACTTCAGAAAATAAGATGTCCTGAAAACCATGTTCATACAATGTTTTTAAAGGTTATACCACTAAACTGGTGTTTTAAAATGTTTTAAATAGGTTTAAAGATCGTAAGAAGCCAAAACATGAATTATTAATGTATACTTTAAGAAGGCATAATATCTTGGAATTCAAATACTGTAAAATAAAAGCAATGTTTTGGGGAAAACAAATTATTGTCTTGAGTCCTATGAAAAATAAAAGTGAAATAAATACATTTTCGGAAGTTTTTGCCAATTTCCCCCCTTCCTTGCCAATTAAAAATCATTGTATGTGAACTTCTGACACAAAGACTTTCCCAACTTGATGCTTGCTTCCAAGGCGGCAAATAACAGGATATCATTGATCAGTAGGGTGGCCATTTTTGAAAACCTAAAAGGAAGACACTTTGCAGGATTCCCCTAGAGGTGAAATAAAAACTATCACTGGTGCCTTGAAGAGTTTATTTTGACACGTGACGCGAGGCTGCAAGCTGCACAGAACTGGACAATTCAAAAATGAATTTAAAACATAGTCAACAAAGCGGTATGCTATACAGTATACTACAGTATATGTTTTCACATCACTAAAGCTATTAGTTTGTTGACTAAATACTGCATTGGTAGAGAACAGCAGTATGTTTACCGTTGAGGCTGAGAGGATGCTGACGTTAGTCAGGTAGTGAGGTAAACCTTTACCTCAAGCGGTTAAAACAATATCAAAAACACCAACTGTTTAATGTCATGATTGTTACCCTCTATTTGCATTAGTTTACATCCAGTTGTTCAATTTTATTTCTTCGTTATCCAGTGAAGTTGCATATTTAAATTGCATCCGAATCATGCAGACAACAGAAACATAAATCAGAAGTGCATACAATTTCAGTAATTTTTTTTTATTCGCACTTTAACTCATATTTTGATTAGATAATTATCAAGTGTTCTAAAATAGAAGCAAATAACGAGTGAAAGTATACATATAATAGCCTTTTGTGCGTAAAAATTGCCATTTTAAGCATGATTGTTTGGATTTATATGAAATGGTAACACTTTACAATGCCATTTGTAACATCAAAGTTTAATGAAAGTGTTGTTCATTGTTACTTTCAAGATTTACATTTTAACATTTTAAAGTTGCCTCTTACATTAATTATAATGCACTATGAATTAACATGAATGATCAAGGTATAATTAATATATTAGTATTTTTTATATTTTAAAATTACAATAAACATTTTGCTATTTTTTAATTCAAAGCAAACAAAATGTAAGAAATAGAGTTAAAACAATCTTGCTGCTCAAACTCTGTATAGAACCATTTTTAATAATATTTTCTGCACCTTTTGTATTTTGCATTTACTTGTACTTTTACTTTCAATACTTATATGTTTAATATAAAAAAATACTTTTCATACTTAAGTACAAAAAATATCACATACTTTAAAACTTTTACTCAAGTAATATTCTAAACAGTGACTTTTACTTCTATCAAAGTCATTTTCCAGTAAGATATCTATACTTTTACTCAAGTATGGCTTTCAAGTACGTTATACACCACTGGCTTAGTTACATGCTAATGCTAAACTTTATTGTAATCAATTGTGAGTGACAAGCTCTATTGTGTGGCATGTGACCAAAAGTGGCACTTTTTGATGCAAAGCATTCTGATGAGCATTCATTGACAAATGGGAATTACAGAAAGTCCATTTGTGCTTTTAGTGATTAAAAAATTACAAGAAAAATCAAAAATTTCTTAGCATTATAAATTTTGTTTTTTTATCACTGCCTCTGACAGTATTGAGAGATTAAAGCATTCTTAATTGCGTGGCTTTTGTGGCTAGAGGGACCTGGGAAAAGAGAAGTGAAAGACGGTTCCAACTCCAACAGAGTTCTCTTGAACACGCGTTCCTTACGTTTCCCCTCCAGCAGTCGCCTCCGCACCACAAAAGCACAGTCAGACCTCCTCGTCCCCAGGGCTACCCTGTTAGTGGCTCTCTGTCGGTAGTGATCTTTATGAATATCCATTCTCTGAATTCATTCTGTCAGCATTCATTCTTTCATTAACTGCTCTCAGCCTCCAATAACATTCATGCACAAATTAAAACTTGACCTACAATGTAAAAAACGCACAACATAAATATATATTGGGGTAGGGGTTGGGTTAGGCGATAGAAAATATCATTAACCTGATATAAAATCAATGGAAGTCTTCATTAATATAGTGAAACAAACGTGTGTGTGTGTGTGTGTGTGTGTGTGTGTGTGTGGTCCTGGTATTCCCTATGTTATGGGGGCCAATCTCCACAATGATAGTAATACCAGTAATTTTTGACATTTTCTGATTATGTCTAATGTCCCCATATAACAGGGAAACCAAACACATATGTGTGTGTGTGTGTGTGTGTGTGTGTGTGTGTGTGTGTGTGTGTGTGTGTGTGTGTTGCATTCAGTCGTTAGGGGGTCAGTCTCTCTGGCTCCACAACCTCATGAAAGTGTGTGTGTGTGTGCGTTTTTGTCATTTATGAGGACCCAAACTTGTATAATGACCTGAGTATTACACTGGTATTACGACTTAAACATGAAATATGAGGACATTTCATGAGTCTTCATATTTAGGTCTCGCGGGACTTGATGGAGACTTGATCGATTGCTTCTGTCTGCCTCGCTGCTGAATTGTTTGAGTCTGTTGCTCCATATAGCTTTATTTGAATCTATTTATTGTCATTGTTTGCTGTCTACTTTATCTTCACTATATATCTGATATTGTCTTATATTGCCTATCACATTAATCTGACATCGCTAGTTTTTAATCTTTTAATCTAAATCACCATCACAACGCGTTAGCATTACGCTAGTTTGTGTTATCCGTGCCCAACGTCATTTCTATCGCGCTCTCGTTTTCTTCAAATTCATCAAACATCTGGTAAGTCGGATCGGTCTACAAACACGGTAAGCTATGTCATCTTCTCCTTTCATTGTTACTTGCACTGCCTGTCACATGCATAGTTTAGCTTTTTCTGTCAGCGATGAAGGATTCACATGTCATAAATGTAGGGAAATAGTCAGGCTGACAGAGAAAATCTTAGAATTAGAGACACGCATCCAAACTTTAACTGAGGATAGTAAGAATGCAAGGGCTTCAGATACTGTTTTGGATGCGACTAGCCTAGTGAACTCCGTACATTGTTCGGTTCCGGCTGTAGAGCCCGTGCAGCAGGGCAACTGGGTGACCGTGAGGCGGCCTAGTCGTGTTAAAAAACACCACTCTTCCGTTCCGATTAGAACATCAAACAGGTTCTCCCCACTCAGTGACGCACCCACTGAGAATCCTGTTGAAAGTGCCCTAGTTATTGGCGATTCTATTACACGGAACGTGAAAATAGAGACACCAGCCACCATAGTCACATGTTTGCCGGGAGCCAGAGCGCCTGATATCAAAGCAAATTTAAAAGTGCTGGCTAATGCTAATCGTAAATACTCTAAGATTGTTATTCACGTCGGCGCTAATGATGTCCGACTTCGCCAGTCGGAGATCACCAAAATTAACATTAAAGAGGTGTGTGAAATCGCACGTATGATGTCAGACACTGTAATTTTTTCTGGACCCCTTCCTGCTCGTAGGAGTGATGAGATAATTAGCAGACTATCATCACTCAATGGCTGGCTGTCTAAGTGGTGTCCACAGAATAATATAGGTTTCATAGACAATTGGAAAAGTTTTTGGGGCAGACCTGACCTGTTGAAAAGAGATGGTATTCATCCCTCCTGGGGTGGTGCCGCTCTTCTCTCTAGTAATATGGCACATAGTCTTAGAGCTCAACCTTGACTAACTGGGGCCCAGGTCAGGAAGCAGACAGACTGGCTAAACCGACCGTCTGCTAGCTGTCTCACGTCACAGAATTCAGATAAATCCCAACACATAGAGACTCTTTCACCTAGATATCATCAGATAGAGACTGTGTCTGTACCCCGAACTAATAAATACAGAAAACTTCCAAACCCATTTACGGGTGATAATTTAATTGATGTTCAACAACTAGTAAACAGAGATTATAAAGATAACAAAATGATAAAGCTTGGGTTGCTGAATATTCGATCCCTTTCTTCAAAAGCACTTATTGTAAATGATATTATCACAGAAAATAACCTAGATGTGCTGTGTTTGACAGAAACCTGGCTAAAACCAGACGATTACATTACTTTAAATGAGTCTAGCCCTCAAGGTTACTATTATCAACACGAACCTCGTCAGAAAGGTAAAGGGGGAGGTGTTGCTGTAATCTATAGTAATATCTTCAGTATTACTCAAAAGTCTTTCAAATATATCTCTTTTGAAGTGATGGTGCTCTATGTAAGTTTATATAATGTAAGTGACAAATCTCATTTGAAATTTGTGTTGGCTACTGTATACAGGCCACCAGGGCACCATACAGATTTTATCAAAGAATTTGCTGATTTTCTATCGGAGTTAGTACTGGCTGTGGATAAAGTCCTTATTGTTGGTGATTTTAATATACATGTAGATAATGAAAAAGACGCTTTGGGATTGGCATTAACAGATATTCTAAGCTCTATTGGAGTTAGACAACACGTATCAGGACCAACTCATTGTCGTAATCATACTCTAGATCTAATATTGTCACATGGAATCGATATTGATGCCGTTGAAATTCTGCAGCAGAGCGATGACGTCTCAGATCATTATCTAGTCTCATGCGTGCTACATTTATCCAAGGCTGGAAAACCGCCTGTCTGCCATAAATATGTTAGAACCATCACTTCTACCACTAAAAATTGCTTTATAAATAATCTTCCTGATCAGTTTCATCAACTTAGCAAACCAGACAGCTTAGAAGAACTCGATGTTGCAACAGAAACTATTGACGCTCTCTTTTCGAACACTCTAGACTCTGTCGCTCCTTTGCGCTTAAAAAAGATTAAGGATATTAGTCCAACGCCATGGTATAACGAGCACACTCGGGCCCTTAAGAGAGCAGCCAGAAAACTGGAGCGCAGCTGGAAGAATTCAAAACTAGAAGTTTTTCGGATTTCATGGAGAGAGAAAATGATGGAGTACAGAAAGGCTGTAAAAACCGCTAGATCTGCTTATTTTTCAAATCTTTTAGAAGAAAATAAACACAACCCTAAGTATTTATTTAATACAGTGGCTAAATTAACAAGAAATACAGCCTCAACTTCTGATGTTTCCAAACAGCACAGCAGTAATGACTTTATGAACTTCTTTACTTGCAAGATTGACAACATTAGAGAGAAAATTATAGCCATGCAATCTGTCTACTACAGTATCACATCTGACAGTGGGTTGTTGTATCCCTGAGGAAAAATTCCATTCATTCGCTGCTATAGGAAAGGAAGAATTGTCTAAACTTGTTAAATCATCAAAATCTACAACATGTATGTTAGACCCTATACCGACTAAGCTATTGAAAGAGATGCTTCCAGAGGTCATAGATCCTCTTCTTAAGATCATTAATTCATCTTTATCACTAGGTTACGTACCGAAAAATTTTAAGCAGGCTATTATCAAACCTCTTATTAAAAAACCACAACTTGATCCTGGTGAATTAGTCAATTACAGACCGATTTCCAATCTACCTTTTCTGTCAAAAATACTAGAAAAGGCAGTATCATCTCAGCTTAGTTCCTACTTGGAAAGAAATGGTATCTGTGAGGATTTCCAGTCAGGATTTAGACCGTACCATAGTACGGAGACTGCTCTCATTAGAGTTACGAATGATTTGCTCTTATCATTAGATCATGGTTGTATCTCTCTATTAGTGTTACTAGACCTCAGTGCTGCTTTTGACACTATTGACCACAATATTCTTTTGAATAGACTAGAAAATTATGCTGGAATTAGTGGAATTGCATTGGCATGGTTCAAATCATACTTATCTGACCGTTATCAGTTTGTAGTAGTAAACGAAAAGATGTCATTTCGATCACAAGTTAAATATGGAGTACCACAAGGCTCAGTTCTAGGACCGTTGCTTTTCACTCTGTACATGCTACCCTTGGGAGATGTCATTAGGAAGCATGGCATTAGCTTTCACTGTTACGCTGATGATACTCAGCTCTATATTTCCTCGCGCCCTGATGAAACCTACCAATTCTCAAAATTAACAGAATGCGTAGCTGATATAAAAAATTGGATGACTAGTAATTTCCTACTACTAAATTCAGAAAAAACAGAGATTCTAATTATTGGACCAAAAACTTCAGCACATAAAAAACTTGAATACTGTCTAACACTTGATGGCTGCTCTGTTAAGTCGTCTTCATCAGTTAGGAACCTGGGTGTGCTCTTTGATACCAATCTTTCATTTGAAAGCCACATTTCTAGCATATGTAAAACCGCATTCTTCCATCTTAAAAATATATCTAAATTGCGACATATGCTCTCAATGACAAATGCGGAACAGCTAGTTCATGCGTTTATGACCTCGAGACTAGATTACTGTAACGCTCTTTTGGGTGGTTGCTCTGCTCGCGTGATAAACAAATTACAGCTGGTCCAAAACGCAGCAGCTAGAGTCCTTACTAGAACCAGGAAATATGAACATATTAGCCCGGTTCTGTCAAAACTGCACTGGCTCCCTATTAAACATCGTATAGATTTTAAAATCTTGCTAATTACTTACAAAGCACTAAATGGCTTAGCTCCTCAGTACCTGAGTGAGCTCTTAATGCATTATAGTCCTTCGCGTCTATTACGATCTCAGAATTCTGGCCAGTTGTTAATCCCTAGAATATCAAAATCAACCGCAGGCGGTAGATCCTTTTCCTATTTGGCACCTAAACTCTGGAACAATCTTCCTAGCATTGTTCGGGAAGCAGACACACTCTGTCAGTTTAAATCTAGACTAAAAACGCATCTATTCAACCTGGCATACACATGACGCACTATAAACTTTTGTCTTCATATCCGTTAAAGGATTGTTAGGCTGCATAGATCAGGTCAGCCGGAACCGGGAACACTTCCTATAACACCAGATGTACTCAGTACATCAGAAGAAGAATGGCGTCTACGCTAATTTTTTGTCTCTCTGCTTATCCCGAGGTTTACCAATTAACGTGATTGGCTGGATCTGGGCCGTGTCCGGGTCGGACGGGGAACCTGTGCCTGTGTGCGGCAGCGATGTGGCCCTGTGGTGTCGGCGGAGACTGTGTTAACTAGCTCATCCTTTATTAAGACCTTACCGACTCATCAGCCAGTGGCACATATCCCAACAAACCGTCCCATACCGGCGTGATCAAAAAGATCTTAAACTAGATGGAACTAGATTAAATATTTTGACTGTTGCGATTCCAAATCGGTTTAATGACCCGTAACTCTGCCTGGGTATCGGACAAGTGTTCACTGTTGGCCAGAGGAGAACTGGCCCCCCGACATAAGCCTGGTTTCTCCCGAGGTTTTTTTTCTCCATTTGTTGGAGTTTTGGTTCCTTGCCGCTGTTGCCTTTGGCTTGCTTAGGTTGGGGACACTTGCTTGATATTCAGCAGTGTTTTTGATATGCCTGCATTGGCGCCGTTGTATACAAACTGAGCTGAGCCGGACGATTACGTCACTGTTTTCTGCAGTGCTGATATACCTAAATTAACTAGACTAATAACTATTGATATTTGCAACGGAATGAATCAATAATATATAGAATAAGCTGCACAATGACACCATTTTCTTATTAATGTAAAGCTGCTTTGCCACAATTTGCATTGTAAAAAGCGCTATATAAATAAAGATGACTTGACTTGACTTGACTTATCTTTAAAAACATACTAAACACTGTTTTTTTTTTTTTTAAATGTAAAAATGCAGAATGTTTTCTGTAATGGGTAGGTTTAGGAGTAGGGGTAGTGTAGAGGGATAAAATGAACAGTTTGTTCAATATAAAAACCATTATGTCTATGGAATGTCCTCACTTTGATAGCAAAACAAACCTGTGCGTCTGCCCCCTTATGTGAAGGGGTGTTTTCGAGTTAGCATAGGTCTATTCCTATTAGAAACATGCATGTCTCTATTCTTATTTGGTATAGTTTTTTTTTTTATATAATTCATCTCAGCACTGCATTACAATATAGTTCAGGCTATACTATTCTTGAAAAACATTGCATGGGAGGTCTTTATAACAGATGTTCCCCCTCTCTCTCTCTCTCTCTCTCTCTCTCTCCCTTCGCTTTTAAA
Organism: Opsariichthys bidens; assembly: GCA_037194245.1. Classification (NCBI taxonomy): domain Eukaryota; kingdom Metazoa; phylum Chordata; class Actinopteri; order Cypriniformes; family Xenocyprididae; genus Opsariichthys; species Opsariichthys bidens. Next base: position 8,350,911 of record CM074285.1, on the reverse strand, counting down.
TGTGTCTCTCAACCAACACCTGTTGAGGCATGAGGGTCTTTAAACTAGTGTCTCTGTGTGTGTGTGTGTGTGTGTGTGTGTGAGTGAGAGAGAGAGATGAGGTGTGGGGAACTTTAGAAGACAATAACTTCTTGATTGTAACAAGACTTGTCTCCCTCCCCCCAACCACACACACACACACTTACAGAGCTTTTTGAACTGGAGAAAGGAACACGCATAAGCTAATTAGCCATTTGCTGCTCATTTGGCACCTCAGTGAAAGACAGTATTTAGCCTGTTAGCATTGCTGAGGAAGACTGTAATGCAAATAAGCTAAATGGCATGAGACACATTACATAAACCCACAAAGCGGTTTATTCAGAGTAGTGAAGCATCTCCTCCATTGACATCCATTAAAAACCGGTCTCTGGTCTCTTCTGGCATTATGGCGTTGAATTTTTTTATGCTAGACTTGCAGGCTTGCCTTCAAGTGGCTTTGACTAGAAACAGGTGATGAAAGTGATTAGTAACTATGGTAACTAAGTGGGAGTGGGAACCTGGGGAGCAAAGGAAACAGAAACAGAATACAGGAAAACAGTGTGAATCAAATTAAAAATCCATGGAAAACTAAACAAAGTCAGGCAAAAGGCAATTTATATACACTGGGTACAGAAAGTATTCAGACCCCCGTTAAATTTTTCACTCTTTGTTATATTGCAACCATTTGCTAAAATCATTTAAGTTAATTTTTTTCCTCATTTATGTACACACAGCACCCCATATTGACAGAAAAACACAGAATTCTTGACATTTTTGCAGATTTATTAAAAAAGAAAACTGAAATATCACATGGTCCTAAGTATTCAGACCCTTTGCTGTGACACTCATATATTTAACTCAGGTGCTGTCCATTTCTTCTGATCATCCTTGAGATGGTTCTACACCTTCATTTGAGTCCAGCTGTGTTTGATTATACTGATTGGACTTTATTAGGAAAGCCACACACCTGTCTATATAAGACCTTACAGCTCACTCTGCATGTCAGAGCAAATGAGAATCATGAGGTCAAAGGAACTGCCTGAAGAGCTCAGAGACAGAATTGTGGCAAGGCACAGATGTGACCAAGGTTACAAAACAATTCTGCTACACTTAAGGTTCCTAAGAGCACAGTGGCCTCCATAATCCTTAAATTCAAGACGTTTGGGACGACCAGAATCCTTCCCATAGCTGACCGTCCAGCCAAACTGAGCTATCGGGGAAGAAGAGCCTCGGTGAGAGAGGTAAAGAAGAACCCAAAGATCACTGTGGCTGAGCTCCAGAGATGCAGTCAGGAGATGGGAGAAAGTTGTAGAAAGTCAACCATCACTGCAGCCCTCCACCAGTCGGGGCTTTATGGCACAGTGGCCTGACGGAAGCCTCTCCTCAGTGCAAGACACATGAAAGTCCGCATGGAGTTTGCTAAAAAAAACACCTGAAGGACTCTAAGATGGTGAGAAATAAGATTCTCTCGTCTGATGAGACCAAGATAGAACTTTTTGGCCTTAATTATAAGCGATATGTGTGGAGAAAACCAGGCACTGCTCATCACCCGTCCAATACAGTCCCAACAGTGAAGCATGGTGGTGGCAGCATCATGTTGTGGGGGTGTTCAGCTGCAGGGACAGGTCGACTGGTTGCGATCGAGGGAAAGATGAATGCGGCCAAGAACAGGGATATCCTGGACGAAAAACTTCTCCAGAATGCTCAGGACCTCAGACTGGGCCGAAGGTTTACCTTCCAACAAGACAATGACCCTAAGCACACAGTTAAAATAACAAAGGAGTGGCTTCACAACAACTCTGTGACTGTGCTTGAATGGCCCCGCCAGAGCCCTGACTTAAACTCAATTGAGCATCTCTGGAGAGATCTAAAAATGGCTGTCCACCAACGTTTACCATTCGACCTGACAGAACTGGAGAGGATCTGCAAGGAGGAATGGCAGAGGCTCCCCAAATCCAGGTGTGAAAAACTTGTTGCTTCTTTCCGAAAAAGACTGATGGCTGTATTAGATCAAAAGGGTGCTTCTACTGAATACTGAGCAAAGGGTCTGAATACTTAGGACCATGTGATATTTCAGTTTTTCTTTTGAAATAAATCCGCAAAATGTCAAGAATTCTGTGTTTTTCTGTCAATATGGGGTGCTGTGTGTACATTAATGTGGGAAGAAAAAGAACTTAAATGATTTTAGCAAATGGCTGCAATATAACAAAGAGTGAAAAATTTAAGGGGGTCTGAATACTTTCCGTACCCACTGTATATGCTTTACATGTGCTTTAGTATCTCAGTCAACACATCAAAATAAGCAATATAAAATAAATTTAAATATACTTTACATTTTAAAGTGTACTAGAGTATGTTAAGAAACAATGTGTTCTCTTTAAGTGCACTTAAGTGGCATTTTATTTCATTAATTTTACAATTTTTTAGAATATATACTTTTAAGATTTGACGTACACAACAAGTGCAAATTCAATACAATTAAGTGCACTTTTTCCATAAGGGTGTGCTCTGTTAAAGCTTTTATTATTCATAGGAACCTAAATTACACAAGTGAAAAAAGCTAAAGTTAGCTATTGCTCATTGACAGATGAAATTCATTTTGATATGTTTTAACCATGCGTTGAAATTTTAACAACATATCAGTTTCAACAGGATGGGATGTTTGGTTTGCCGACCTATGATTTCACTTCCTGGAGGATGATGTCATTAAAGAACTGCTTTTGTTAGGTAAAGGATTATTTAAGATTAGACTAGATGGAAAGACAAAATTGAGGACTCTGGAAAAACCTATAAGTTGAATACCAGTTACAGTAAAACAATGTTCCCGTTATGTTTAGAACATTTTAATAGAGAAAGACAAATGAAAAAACACAAAGGAATATTTCTTAATTAATTGCCACTTTTGTTTGTTGTTGTTGTTTTTCACCCGAGAAAAAGGAAAAATGGAACACATCTGCTCAAACCAAAGTGATTTATAATTTACTGAAATGACTTGTTTATGTTCATTTAATTGTGATTCTGTGAAAAAAAAGTCTGTAATATGTTTATGAAGTACCTTTACATTGTTGACATTATTTTCTGACTGTGGACATTAATTTAAATGTTGTGTGTGTTTCTCTCAGCAGTGGGACGGATGTAAGCACATCTGGAAAGGCTTACGGGCTGAAGCGGAGTCTCTGGAGCCAGGCCGGTGCTGCCGTGTGTGTGTGTGTGTGTGTGTGTGGGAATTCTCTCGGCTTTCTCTGTAGGGGGGAGTTTTCTCAAACCACCCTAAAACAAGCTTTAAAGTAATGACTTCAGTATGAGTGTGTCCTCACATACAGAAAAGAGTGACTATATCGATAAACCGTCACTGCCTCTACCAGTTAACTCCATGAGCACCATATCCTTTCTCCTGTCAGTTTGGCCCATGATTACTCAATTTTAATGCTTGACATTTTGTTTAATTAACCATTTCGGTGCTGTGTTTGGTCACCACTCGATGAACAATGTAACATCTGGGTACTGAAGCAAAACCAGCTGAGAACAAACTAACCAGCAGACACAGACTCGCATACAATATCTATTCCACACTTTATCAATGTATACAGTAAATCAGAAGTTTATATACTGCCACACATGCACTCGGCTCAGATCTCTGCTCTGTGGTAGAGAGCCTCTAATATCTGTGTGTTGGCTTTGGCTCACTGATGTGGCCTTCATGGTCTGGCTCACAGGGTATTTTAGGATCTCAGCACTGATAATTAAACTACACATGAAGTCCTCGAAAGAAAATAAATAAAGAGCCACTCAAGGACAATGCATTACTAAATCATGTCTCTCCCTGTTAACATTATGAATAATACAAAAACTAGTTTGGACACACAAAAAAATTGTTTTTTGTGTCCAAACCAGTGTTTGTATTGTTTGTAATGAAGGCTGCGTTTACACTTGGCATTAATATGCTACCTGTATCCGGATGTTGTCTATATACACATCGAAAGATTGAGTGTAAACACCCTTCTGATTGTAAGGTTATCCTGGTCCAGAGGTTGTCGAAAACGCAATCCAGCCATCGTATCTACATTCAGAGGGCGAAGTCATATAAATTCCCGCCAAGTCTCTTCGCATGACTGTGAGAAAATAATGGAAAGACACAGTTTTGACAAGAAATTAAACTTATTTAAACTTAATAAGTTTAATAATAGACAGTGACGCGAAACACTGGCCACTGTTTCACACACAATACAAGAGTGTAAGTCTAGTATTCACAGCTTCACGAAAAATTAAACGCAGATGATGAACGAATGACAAGGAAGCAAAAAAAAAATTAACTTATACACAAGAGTAAATACAAACAAGTGTTCATCATTAGATGCCAACAGCTCCAGACAATCAATGATACTCAAACCCAGTTTTACTCACATGTGAAGCGGAATCAAAGCAGCCTCCGCGCTTAGTGTTTTTCTTTTTCAAATCTCCCTCTTGCTCGTTCTGTCTACTCAACCGTCATACGCCTCCTAATGCTGACTGGTAACATGTTACTTGTTGGTGTTGGCCCAACTAACTTTCAAACAGTCTTTTTGAAAAAAACTACTTATCCCACCTTTAAAATAGTTTATTTAGACTGGTATGATATAATGTGTGTCATTTTTCATCTTAATTGTGCAACATTATCTGAATAAGTTGATTGTCTGTACAATCACAGTCATGAGATCTTAATGAAGAGCTTCACGCTGCTTTGCCAGAGGAATAATTGGAATACACTTTGTATTTTTTAATGGTTTAAAGGATTACACTTTGAAATGAAAATTACCACAAGATTCACTCACCCTCAAGTGTATTTTATCTTCTTCTTTATGCTGAAGACAATCTGAATTTTATTAATAAATATCCAGACGCGTTAAAACTTTATAATGACAGTGAACGGGACCAACAAGTATGAAGCTCAAGAAAGTGTATCCAGCCATCATAAACGTACTCCACACGACTCTGGGGGGAGTACACATACGGTAACCATAAAAGTGGTGGGAACAGGAACAAAGATGACACGTGACAGTTGAAAACAAACTTAAAGAACACCATGAGCACTAAAACAAACCAAACATGACTGTGACAGTACACCCCCTTTGGCAAGGCGCGATATTACGCCGTAATGGATCAACAAAAGGAGGTCTGGAGGGGGTTTAAGAGGTGGACAAGGAGATAGCAAAGTGATGGCGAGAGGGTGGATGGTGAAGGGATGATGGTGAACTCCCTAAAGCGCAGATGTGTGGTGCTTGGTGGGGCAGACCAGTGCTCCCCAGTGCCAACAGTTCATGTTGAAGTCGAGGAGGGTAGGAGCCAAGATGGTGTAACGGTGACTGATGGCATCTGGGGACGACCAATGGAGACTTGGAAGATGGATCCATATGTGCAGACGGAGAGCCGATGGACTCAAGCGACACTGCTGGGTCTGGAGATGACGACGATGCTGCGCCAACGAATGCTGGAGGTGGAGCCAGCCAGAGTACCGAGATATGAGGCGGAGCCGGTGTGACGGGGGACAGAGGTAACGCCAAGGGAAGGAGGAACCCGCTGCAGCCGTAGGGGTGGACGAACGGAGCACAGTGTACGGCCCACAAGTCCGTAGTGGAAGTAAATGATGACTGACCAAGGGGGAGCCGGAAGGATGAGGGAACCCCAGTGGACCTGCAAGTCCGAGGGTAGAGCCGACAGGTCGACAGGCCGAGATGGAGCAAAGAGGTCGAAGGCTGGAGGTGGAGCCACAGGATCCTCTCGCACGTCCTGCGGCTCGACCTCACTCCCTGTGAGATGGCACAGGGCTGTAGACATCTGGCTGGAGGATTGGCCATGAAAAGTAAGACAAACCAAACGTGAATAAGACAGTAAGTTTTTCAATGATGAAAACAATACATATTTTGTTCAAAATGAAAGTATTGTGACCCTGTGTGTAAAAAGAGTACTGAATCGCATTCACAGTTAAAGTGATGCGATGAACTACACCTGCTACACCTGTGTGAACATTCTGTCATCATTTACTCACTCTCATGTCATTCCAAACCTGTACTACATTCTTTCTTCTGTGGAACATAAAGATTATTTCGTAGAATGTTTCTTAGGAATATCTTTGTTTACATTGCACAAAACAAAGTATAAGTCATACAGGTTTTGAATGACATGAGGGTGAGTAAATGATGACTGAATTGCTAACGCAGTAATGTGCGATAAGATTTGAGTACTTTAGTTAATCTAATAAGTGTGATGGGAGATAAGCTGACTAAATATCTTCACACCGTTGATTCAGCAGAGGAATGGGTTTGTTTGATTCATGCTGGGCTGAGCTCATCCACACATACCTGCATGACTAACCCCCCTGCAGCAGGAGGAGGGAGGTGGGACACTGAGGGGGGGCAGAATGGGGATGCTGTTGTTTTGGCTCCACAGGCTGCTCAGGTGGACCGATATCTAGAATTACACAGTGACAGCTGTAGAGACGCTTCAGCAGACCTCAAACCAAGCTGGCAGGTCACTATCTGTCACAGCTCACTGATCTGTGAGTGTGTTTGCATGTATAAGAAACTCTGTGATTCATTTCAATGACAGTAAAATGCATTTAAATCTCGGACACTTGACTCCACTGATTGAGTTTGATATTAGCATGTTTGTATCCCTTAATTGTATTAAATATGCACAAGTGTACTTCCGATCTTAAAATATTTTTTAAATGGTACTTGCCAATAATATAAGAAACAGTTACACTTTATTTGAAGGTGTCCTTGTTACAATGTAATTATACACTTGAGTACTGCGTAATAATAATTAACTACATATACTTACTATAAAGTTAGGGTAGGATTAGGGTTTGGTTTATGGTTAGTTGTATGTAATTATGCAAAATTTATAGTTATTACTGTACTAACTACATGTAACAAGGACACCGTAAAATAAAGTATTACCTAAGAAACTTTTATATGATATTATATTATATTATAAGCAATATAAGAAACTTTCATGAAGAATCACCTTATGTACGCTTTTAAAAAGTGCACTGTGAAATAATGCCAAATTAAAAGTTAATTTAAAGAACATTTTAAATCATTATGTTATCATGTTATCATGTTATCTTTTGTCGTGTTTTAAAGAAGTACACTTAATTTGATGTGTTCATTAACATATTAAAGCACATGTAAAATACTTGATTATAATTTGAACTGTAGTGTTATTTGAGTGATATTATACTTTAAATACTAAACTGCAACTTCCATCATTACAAGTGTGTAATTACAAATGTTTTTAAATACATGAAATACAGGTTTCAACTTAAATTATATTTCAGTTTACCAAAAATACTTGTCAGTACATTTGGCAACACACTTTAACAATATTTCATGAAGTGTACTGCTTTTTCACAAGGCTGTGCTGTAATAAGCATAAAAATGTATTTCAGTCATGACAACTCTTAGGATAGTTTGTAAATCGTTTTATTAATATAAATAGAAGTAGCTTTGATCTTGGCAGACTAGATCTGCTACGTTGCTGCTGCTGTAGATCAATTATGACTCTGTTAAATTCTCAGCTCATGAATGAATATGTTTGGAACATAAATGAAAATGGTAGAAGGAGGGATAGAGGGAGGGAGACCCCGCTGCAGATCTAGACATGTGGTGCTGGGGAGGTGGAGGGCTACAGAAGAATTTGCACAGCGTGCATTCGTTTGGATGCGTCATGATTATCAAGGGCTGAGAATGTTACATTGAACGAACCAATCAGAACGTGAATAGAATTTCATTTAAAATTACAGTGAACAGAGGCAATGTATACGAAGCTCAAGAAAGTGCATCCATCCAAAGCAAAACGTACTCCACACAGCTCGAGGGGGTTAATAAAAGCCTTCTGAAGCGAATCGGTGTGTTTGTCTAAAAAAAAAAAAACCCAAATATATTTTACCAGTTATAAAGTAAAAGTTCTGTGTTGTGTTTTGCAACTGACTTCACATCAGTTAAGCTTTTTTCCTAAGTTGAATAGAAAAGGTGTAGGATGTTGCGTAAGCATTTTGAACTGTGAGAGTTTTACACTTTCTCCGTAAGCTGAATACGGAAGGCAGTCTGGTGAAAGCTAGATATTTTACTTTAGGCTATAACTTGTTAAATATGAATATTTTTCTTTATTATAAAGCTTAGATATATCAGAATATTTTTTTATATAACTCAGATTGTGTTCATCTGAAAGAAATAATTCATACTTCTAGATGGCTTGAGGGTGAGCAAAGCTTGGGGTAATTTTTCATATGTGCTTTATAAGTACTAATAACAACCTGTTGCCTAATAAACAGACAAAATCCTAGTAGTATGCATGCTAATAAGTATCTAGTTAATATCGAGAATTGGACCCTAAACTAAATTGTATCCATTAATTGATTTTTAATTAGACTGATTTGCTTTTACCATAGCCTACTGAATGTAAGAAAAAAGTATCTTTGCATTTAAAATGTCTATGATTCCTTAAAATGTTGTCTAGATATCCTACACAGGATGGTGTGTGTCTCTGTCTTATGTAACCGGAATCTTTAGTCTTATTAAGGGGACAGGTGTGGTCCCACCTGACCACATCCAGGGGTCACAGGCACCTTCTGTCTCCCCTCCATCCACCTGTCTGTGCCGTCTGTGCTGGGACCTCAGGTTCCAAACACTCAATCCTATAGGGAAATTATTATGTTCAGAGGTAAAACACAAAAAGGCACATATGAGCTGCTGATATAGAGTAATTAAATTAATATTGAATAGCAAATGCCAGATAATTTTATCTTGGAAGTCAAGTCAAGTCACTTTTACTTATATAGCGCTTTTTACAATGCAAATTGTGACAAAGCAGCTCTACAGTAATAATTGGCGAATAATTTTTGGCTGCACATCAGCTCCCAAAGAAAATGGTGTCATTGTCCAGCTTATTCTATATATTTGTATTGATTCATTCCGTTGCAAAGATCAATAATTATTAGTCTAGTTAATTTATGTACATCAGCACTGGAGAAAAGAGTGATGTAATCATCCGGCTCAGCTCAGTTCACATATAATGGCCCCAATGCAGGCACACCAAACACACTGCTGAAAATCAAGCAAGTGTCCCCAACTAAGCAAGACAGAGGCAACAGCAGTAAGAAACCTTTGGAGAAAACCTTGGGGAGAAACCAGGCTTAGTCGGGGGGCCAGTTCTAACCCTAACCCAGATTTTCAGGCAGAGTTAAAGGTCATAAATCCAATTTGGGATTGCAGCAGTCAAAATATTTAATCCAGTTCCATCTAGATCTTTTTCATCACACCGGTATGGGGTTTGCTGGGGAAGTCTTTGTTTAAAGCCCATAAGCAGCTATTCTCTGTGAATCTACTTGAATGGAGAAACTCCACAGTTTCTTTAGCTCAAATAAGTCTTAAAACCATGTACTTTACTATACTGAGCAGACATTGTTGAGATCTCTTCTAGGGGGAACACATATGAGTAGCAGGAGACTTTTCCTTTTCCTATTTGATAGGATATGATCAGAAAGCATTGGGATACAGAATCAGGAAAGGACCACAAGCCATATTTGACATTGTTGCAGCTCTTCTCTTCCCAGTCAGTCAGCAACGCTCTGCAATGTGTTGTGATTGGGCAAGCACTTTGAGCATGTTTGGGAAATGTCCCGTCCCTTACCATAACCACGAGTTTCATCACACTACTAACAAAACTCAACCAAGCATCGGCCCTTTATTTTGTGTATGAATTGGGCGGAAATTATTTCAATGAGGAATATTATGACGCATACCTTTGCAGAAGAAAACTTAAGACTACAATGGCAGCGTTTCAGGGAGAAAAAAATCCCTTTGGAGAAGGGTAGCCCCCTAATAGTTGACTTAACGTTTGTCACAGTCACGTTTAGTTCAGTCTTGTCTTGTTTAGTCTAGTCTTGTTTATCAGTCATTATCTGCACCTGTATCACTTATCTGTCTAACCACCATCAGCTATGTTTCATTGTCATCTGTGAATTTAGTTCCTGCCTGTTCCACCGGTCTTGGTCTTTCGATGTTTGTGCGAACCACACTGTTGCGTGTCTGTTCATCCTTCTGTTATTAAACCTGTGTGTTTTGGATTCTAAACCCTCGTCTCCTGTCATCCGAGCGTTACAGATCGAAAGACCACTCAAAGCGAGTAAATTGAAGATGGACTCACCCACTGCGGCGCTGCTGCTGAACCCGGAGACCAGGCCCCATCTGGCGGGCAAATTCTGGGCGATCCGGGGAGACTACCGCTCCATCCCAGCCTGGAAGCCCTGGGTGCCCACTGAGGTCAGAACAGGGGTGGACGACTTCGGAGCCCCGGAGGGGCAGTCCATCGCAGAGCCAGGAACCCACCAGAGTACCATCTACGGGTGGGCCGCGGATCCAATCCCCACCCAAGTCCCCACCCTCATTTCTTCCTCTTCGCTTCCGGTCCCGTCCGGAAGCCCTCTACCTGATCCCGTATCCGTCATCCCAATCCCGTCGCTGATAACAACCAGCCCCCTGGATCCGTGGCCACCGCGACTGTCATCAAGCTCCTTGGCTCTGCCCCCGCCACTCTCTCCATGCGGCTCCGCACCAGCACCTCGGGCTTCTCCCCCAGCCCAGCCTGAAGCGGAGTCCCCAGCGTGCCTTCTGGCCTCCAAATCCACATCACCACCTGGACCCTTCTGCCTGTCACCTACACCTCGACCCATGATTCCCTCAGCACCTCCTCGGTCCGTCAGCCCGGATGTTCCGGTGGGCTCATTCGTCCCTCCAAGACGGCCTACGGGGGTCGACGCTCTACCTCTGCCATGGACTTCCGGGTTGGCGGCTACACCACCACCCGTCACCCCTACGTCACCAGTGAGCTCCTCCCTCCCTTCAACCTCCCTGTCATCCTCCCTAACCACACCGTCACCCCGTTCATCCGGACCAGCGTCAGCACCTCGGTCCCGTGTTCCAGCGGCTCGGTGGCAGCTGTCAGCTATCGGTCCCAGGGCATCATCCCGCCCGATCACCTAGACTCCTCCCTGGCTCCTCTCACCGCCAGCTTCGCCATGGCGTCGGTGGCTCACGCCTCCAGCCGGCTGCCTGTCACCTTCACCACGCCCCTCTCCAAAGCCTCCGGCTTCTCTCTTATTAAACGCTGTTACGCCGCGAGGACGTGCCTTTTCGGAGGGGAAGTATTGTCACAGTCATGTTTAGTTCAGTCTTGTCTTGTTTAGTCTAGTCTTGTTTATCAGTCATTATCTGCACCTGTATCACTTATCTGTCTAACCACCATCAGCTGTGTTTCATTGTCATCTGTGTATTTAGTTCCTGCCTGTTCCACCGGTCTTGGTCTTTCGATGTTTGTGCGAAGCACACTGTTGCGTGTCTGTTCATCCTTCTGTTATTAAGCCTGTGTGTTTTGGATTCTAAACCCTCGTCTCCTGTCATCCGAGCGTTACAACGTTAATCGATTAGAAGAGGCTTAGTTGACCAAGATTTTTTTTAGTTGGTTAGTCCAAGAAAAAAAAACTCCACAGGAAGCAGGTCCTTGTGGTTATTACAGTATGTCGGGCAGGAAATCCAAATGTTTTTCTATTATCCATAGACCTCAAATATGGTTTATCATTTGAGTAAAAGCAACTTTACTTGGCTACTCACTCTAACGTTAACCTAGATAAATGTGCGCTATTATATATCCAAGTGTTCGTGTGGAGTGCAGAATCGTGCTTTAATGCACAAAATAGAGGCGCTGGTGCGATCAATTGCATTTTTTCAACTTAAAATACTACATTTTTGGTCATACAGATAAGAGTAATACATCATTCGAAATACTCATCATTCGTAATACTGTATATGTGTACACTCACAATGACAACAAAACGTAGTGCTTTTGTAAAATAAAGAAAACAAACAGAATGAATTTTCTGTCGTCTCAGTCCCCATCAACTGGAGCATAGAATGAACCAAATCGAGTCACAAGAATGAACCGAAACTCATCGGCTCTTACATCACAGAAACATGAAAGTTTTTGTACTGTACACGTGGGGTAGTCGTGGCCTAGTGGTGAGGGAGTCGGGCTTGTAATCTGAAGGTTGCCAGTTCGATTCCCATGCCGGCAGGAATTGAAAGTGGGGATTGTGAATAAACAGCACTCTCTCCACCTTCGATACCATGACTAAAGTGCCCTTGAGCAAGGCACCTAACCCCTAATTGCTCCCCTTGTAAGTCACTTTGGATAAAAGCATCTGCTAAATGATGAAAAATGTAAAAATGTAAAATGTAAAAATGTATGCATCTGTGGTTGTGAATACAGTATTACACAGTATGAAAGAAAAGAAATACACAACCATGTAGTTGGACAGAAACAATGGTTGTGTTTGAAAAAGGAAATCAAGATACTTCCTGTTAGATTTTTGTGTTACATTTTGAGAATTGCGTGTTGTGTTTTGCAAAAAGTGTTTTATGAAAACTGAGTCGATTTTATAATAATAAACTTAAATAAACGTATTATTTTTTCCTACATTTTTGATTATTTAAAATTTTTAATCATTATTTTTTTTAATGATTCATAATCATTACTTTTCCCAGTGCTTTGCGGCAAGCTTTATGCAAGCAGTGGAGAGCAAGGCATATATTCCGTCCTCCAGTATATTTACTAATTTTACAATACTATATATAATTTTACTAATTTTACTATAATTAAATCACTATAAATGATTAGTTGACTAATGTCTTAAATGAATGACTAGTCAAATAGAAAAATCTTTAATTCAGGGAAGCCATGAGTGACTTTGTGACCTTTTCAAAGTTGAAAATGTAAGAAAGGATTCTATTTAAGATGCTTTAAACAAAGCTGCTTTTAAACAATATGTAATGTGAAACGCACTATAAGAAATTCTCCCTTTGCACTAAATTTAATCATGTTGTTTTGAGAGAACAGTGTATCAGTGTAATTTGCTTTTTGATTTCACGGACAATCTCTCACAGTCACTTAAGTACAAAACAATCCTCTACAATGCACCATTTACCCAATAAGGATATTAACGCAGGCCTCAAAGTTTCTATTTATATCTCTAAAAAGAGATTTGAGATGGTTCTTCCATATGCTCCATGAAATTTGTAATCTCATCAGTACCTTGAACCGATCAGTGCTGCATATGCTTTTTGGAAAAGGAATATAATATGCTGACATAAGTCACAGTAAGAAGACACCAAATCTTTGTCAAAAATGCACACACTCACAGATAAATGAAGCTCAGACTTATGAATGCGATGAGTGGTTGTGAGATGAAGAGATACGAAGGCCGCCAGAGGGTGTGCATTTCAGGCAGGTGCAATTATACACCTGCAGGCTGTCTTCAGGACACAAGTGTGTGAGTGTGTGTGTGTGTGTGTGTGTGTGTGTGTGTGTAACACTCACAGCAGTCCTCTTCACCTCTGCCTCACGCAAGTGGCAAAACAATAGAGTTGTAAAGTGCTGCAGGTCTCAGGGCAGAACAAAAGTGCACCTTGCACCTTTCAAATCTTCCAAAGTACCTCCTGAGGCCCCAAATACCTGTGGCGCAGTCAGAGAGACACTGCAGGTGTTTTCTCTGTAACCGCAGGTGCAGGAGACACGCCCTCCATTTCACAGTACAAAACACAGAAAAACAACTTTTTTTAGAGTACTTGCATGAAAGCACTCTATGGAAAAACCCAGTGCATGCTGCAGACATGAACGATAACTCAAATCATGTCGCTTTTTGAGGTGAGCTGTTCCCATAAAATCCCATAGACTTACACCGAAGACATACCTTGACACCAGAATATCATAGACACTTGGAGGGTGAGCTCTTCCGACTTAAGCAACCGCAGATGAAACTCAGTAGCAACTGCATATAGAAACATGCTAAAAACCATTAGCATCTCATGCATCTTAGAGGGTTAGTTCACCCAAAAATGAAAATTCTGTCATCATTTACACCCTCAAGTTCAGAAATGTCTTTGTTCTGCTGTACACAAAGGAAGATATTTGGGAACTAAGCAAGCAGATTTTACCCCCCATTGACTACCATAGTACGAAAAAATGTTAGCTTACATTAGCTAAACAAATACTGAATGGCTCTTTAAACCTTAATGCTGTTAAAAATAAAAGTTGTCCTCACTGTAGAGCCAAATGACATCCAGCTCACTATCACTCTGGATGTAATGGCTAGGGTTATGTTTAGCGATAGGATTATGGGTAAATTTAGGCTGTGGTTGGACAGTCTAGCTCCACTCATTACGTCCAGCGAGGGGGAGGCTAGACGTCAAGCTTCACTCATTGGCTCTGCAGTGAACAGCCTCTAAAAAAACACAGTTCTACAATAAATATGACATTACTGACATTGTTAGTCACAGCCAATGTAGTTAATGCACATGAACAGGACTCTTAAAACTGCTGTTTTGCTGCCTCAAAAAACTTCTCACTCTTCTGTAAATGTTTCTCCGCTTTCCTTATCTTCTCTCTCTCCCTCCTCTCCTTGTATATATTGTTACACATTTCTAATTTCCTGCCCTCTCCTCAGTCTCACTGTAAATGCGAATGTGTTACTACACACAACTAGTTTGGCTCTTGCAGAGATTCTTACATTAGGCTTGAAGCCATGAACACCAAACATCAGGGTGCTGCTAATGTGATGTTGCATAACATCTGTGTTTCTCAAGGTTGCTTAAATCCTAAACTATTAGACCACCACATTTACAACCTATCCCCTCCATTCACATGTTAATAAGTACTGACAAAGCACGGATCCCCAATCCTGCTCCTGGAGGGCCATTATCCAGCAGAGTTTAGCTCCTAATTATACACACCTGAATCAGCTAATCAAGGTCTTCGGGATCACTGGATCTTCCAATGAACTAGTTTTATTATCTATTTATGAACTTTTAGATATCAAATTGGTAGGGACAGAAATCTCTCAGATTTCAACAAAAAGATCTTCATTTGTGTTCTGAAGATGAACAAAAGTCATTACAGGTTTGGAACAAAATGAGGGTGGGAAATTAATGACAGAATTTTCAGTTTTGGGTGAACTAACCCTTTAATTAGCATGGTTTGCCAAGTTGGAGATAAACTTTGCAGGAAGGTAAATTTCCAGGAACATGATTGAGCACCCAAGGCTTGGATTAATGCAGTGAAATGCTTCTAGATAGTTTGAAAGTAATGAAGAACGTTTGCTTTTAGACTGCAGTCCCATTTTGAGGCAGGTTTGCTTGCCATTTTTACATTGCACTGATATTAACAGTTGAACAGATTTAAATACTCTAGGCTTCACCATCCGCACGACTCGATATAAGACAAGTGGTTTGGAAAATGAATGAATGGACCTTCATTACATGGTGTAATCTGAAGGCCAAGAATTAAGAGACTTAGACTGAGATTAAAGAGTCTCATATTCAAATTGGTCACCACATTCGAATATAGCACATACAGCTCACTTTGTAGAAATATTTTTTCCTTTTGTGCAGCATAATATGGTAACACATACTGCATTCACGTCATTGTCAGATGTATGTCGCCGTCATGTGTAGTTCAGTCTTGTCATGTTTAGATTAGTCGTGTTATTCTGTCATTGTCTGCACCTGTCCACATCATTAGTTGATCCCTATCACCTGTCCTTCATTTAGTCTTCTGTGTATTTAAGTTCCCGTCTGTGTATTCATCCCTGTCGGTCGTTGTTTGTGCTATGCACTCTGTACGTGTCTGCCCTGTCTTTGGAATAAAACTGCGTGTTATTCGTGAACCTCGTCTCCTGTCTTCAGCCGAGCGTTACAGTCATGTCGTATTCTCCATAAATAAAGCTCTGCATGCTTTCAAATTGCTCTCGCGATACTTCGTACACCCTAAATCTGCAGTGGTCAGGTGGAATGACGAAAAGGATGACTTCAAGTATTGTAATTACAACTTCTAAATTGTTTTAGTTCTTTAGTGAGTTGTTACTCAAACTAGACCTGGCCAAACTTGAGGTTTTTCAAATGAGATACTTACGCCAGATTGTATGAGTCTCCCTTTGTGAACATTAGCCGATGCTTGAGGAGCAGATTCAGAAATGGCGATGATGTTGCTAATACCTCGGTCCGAGAAGAACTTTTGTTGTATTATTCTGGCAAAGACCCTTTTTTTAAATAAATCCACTTTTCCTGGAAGGCTGGCTTAAATGTTTCGTTTGGGTTCAACATTATCACTCCCATGGCTCAGTGATAGAACTCTCATCCTCCGACCTGAGTTCAAGCCCGGCTTGTGACAGAAAAGAAGAATTTCTACAAGCATGGGAAGGCATTTTACAGTTCAGAATCACTACAAAACACACCTACAAACCTCAAATGTTAACTAATGTCAAACCTCAATGGTTATCACACGTCGCATAACATTTGACATTTGTGTCGCCATATAGATTTCTATAGTGTATCAATACAGTCTGTAGTGGGAATTTAATAGCTTAGTTGTATGGATTAATTTCATGTTATCTTTATGTTCTCATTGGAGCGTAAACATTCTGAGTACTATAGACCTACAGAAAAGGCTCAAACGTTCATCTTTTGTGTTCCATAAAACACAAATCAAATGACGAAAGTCATACAGGGTTGGAATGATATGAGTGTGAGTAAATGATGGACAGAAAGTTACCTGCTAGGACACAGTCTATGTTCAACAAGAGGGGGAAAATTTGAGGAAACAGAACCAGCAGGGGAGTTAAGAGCGTTGAGGTGGAAGGGGACAGAAACAGTGCGGTGGCAGGCGGCTTCCAGAGAGGGATTGCATCTGGAGTGGAGAGAGAAAGAAAGATAGAAGCCAAAGTATGTTGGTAATCCCCCCACAAGAGCACAGTCACCCAGAATACTGTTAGTAATCCAAACCATCATAACAGCTCCTGGCTCAAACACGATCCCTATGACTCAGCTCTCTAAACCACCACCTCAAACATGAAAAGACAAGAACATCACTGCTCAAATATGCCTGTTTAAGGGCAATGCATGACCACTGCTGAACACAGAGACTAGAACCAGGCCAAAAGCCCTCACATTTAATATCAGTATTCCCAGTTCAAACAAAAATCCTAATCTTTGTGTCCGAATATTAAACTGGTCTCAGAAATGTCCAAAACAATCCACATGAATAGGTTAGAGAGTTAGGTTAGAAAAGGTATATTTCACCCAAATATGAATTCTATCATCATTCACTCTTTCTCATCCTAAACCTGAAAGAAATTGTTGTTGTCCATCTCGAGTCCGATTCCAAGAACGTATTTTCATGGTCATGGACATAGTCTTGAGGTCCATAATGTTAAACTTTGTCATTGGGTTTTGGCTGTCTCATGACTGCTCATCATTAAAGTAAAATCTTATCAGAAAATAACCCAAATTTGAACCTGTTCCTCACACAAGGCTCTCATTTGACTTGGAATATAGCATATGAACAATATGGATCACTTAATGATACTTTCATGGTGCCTCTTAGACTTTGACATCTTCAGCCATTTTCATTCGGTCAAATCTCCGTTTGTTTTTCACAGAAAGTCAGTTGGGTTTGGAACGACATGAGGGTGAGTACATGATGAAGGAACTTTCATTTTTGACCAAACTATTCCTGTCATTTTCAGCTCCCTTTCTAGTGCGCTCTAGCTAGCAGGAGGCGTTTCTCTTCCCAGATGCTTCAGATGTTTTATATCAGTGCTGCAAAAAGGCCAGTGTTTATATGTGACTGACAAGTCATTTCCTGTGTCCGACGGGCTCCTACAGCCCAGAGAGAAGAAAGGAAAGAAAGAGAGACAAGGAAAAAGTGAGGTTAATCTAGGTCAACAATGGGAATAAGGGATTTTTCTACGTATGGTAGGATTTCTCAAAGAAACTGGTGATGGTAGACCACTCTACATTGTGAAAAAGAATTGATGGTTTAACATAAAGTTACCTTTAAAGTTAGTTTGTTGAAATTAAAAATTTGAGTTAATAAAATGAAGGGAATTGGTTTAATCAACAGGAACTCAAAATATTAAGTTATCTGAACCACATTAATAATTGAAGTTGATTTGACAAAAAAAAATGCTGTAATAACAAATCTTGAGAAAAATTTTTTTACAGTAAACCAATATTCCAATTGGTACCTTGTGGCTTTCAAATTTCTCAAAAATTGGACAAAAATGTTCATATTATAATACTGTATATGTGCTGACAAATGTGGCCTTCAAGCCTTATTACTGACAGAGATATAATGTATGTAGCTGAAAGGCCCTCAGAAATGTTCGTTCTGGCAGGGCAAACTAGAGGAGAAGACTGACAACAGGCAACTCATACTACACTGCACTGCCATCAATTACAGACATTATCTCCCCCCTCACAGGTACAAGGGAATATTTTTTTGGCTCTACAGGGAATTCTTGCAGATTTGTGCCGCTTGAGGGTTGAAAGACAATGACATCACCCACTGTCATTCATCTAACCACCCACACACAGTTGTCATCTCCCTGTGAACATGACTCCGTGGCTTCAATCCTCCTCGTCTACTATGTCTGACTTTATGTCTCCAGTTGAGGCCAACCACATCAAACCCAAAAGCCCAAATGACTTTCGTCTACTGAGCACCAATCATGCCGGCCCACATACACCCAAACACACACATATTTGCCATTTAAATGGCACTACCTTAACTTTTCTTTTCTACATCTCCACACCTCCAGGTATTATAAACTTTGCTTCAAGTTGCCAATGCATTTGCAACATTTCTCATTTTTCATTTTTAAGTTTAAGTCTTTCAACTAATATTTATATATTTTTTTCAGCTTTAATTCAATTACCAAAAATGATTTTTAAAAGTTTTAGTTCACAACAATAACACTGCATTTAAAGTGGAAGTTTACGGGGCAAGGCTTTTAAAGCCAAAATTGGTATTTCTTGCTAAATCACTTGAAATAAATTTCACTTCAGTAAATAAATGATGTTTTAGTGTGTAAAGTTGTCTAAATTGTTAAAGTGGGGCTTCTTTTGCTGGACGAACATAACTTGTTGGTATTATTCTTTGTCGTGAAGTCTGCCACATTTAAGCACAGACGGCCAAGGTTTTACTAGTTAGCATGGGCAATTAGCCACTGTTAATAGATGTACCTGGCGAGAACCTGCCTTTGACATGAATAGGAATGCTAGCCAAAAGCTTTCTCCAGGTATTATAGACCCCCTAGGTTACTCTTTATTTTGATAGTCCACTTTAGATATTCTACTAACTTTAAACAACTTTGCAACTACATGTCAACTAACTCTCAATTTGTTTTTTTCAATTAGAGTATTAGTATACTGTTGTTGACTGTTAGGTTAAGGTTAGTAGAATATGTTGACATAGTTGCAAAGTCACATATAGTCAGAAGAATGTCTGTTGGGAAGCATCAAAATGAAGTGTTAGCAGATATTAAGCAGACAGTCTACTAATATTCTAATGACTGCTAGTTGACATGTAGTTGCAAAGTTACTTATAGTAAGTAGAATCTCTAAAGTGGACCATCGAAATAAAGTGTTACCGCTCAATGAGCGCGCCATTTTAGTGATCACAGATGAAGTATGCCACAGATAGTTGCTTTCAGCCTGGAATATTTTTGTAAGCGTGCCCTCCCCCCAACAACTAGCTTCCCCCAACAAAATCCCACAGCTTTGAGCCTCCAAATCAGCAAAGGAAGTGCATCGTTACTCTAGCAAGACTGGATGGCGTCAATGCAGGTCACAAGGGCTTTGTGGATTCAGATTGCTCGGGAAAGGGTGAGTTGCGGAGGCAGTCCACAAAACTGAAAACCTCAAAACTCTGGCCACATTCAAAGCACAGATTGTTGGCATTTCCCACATTTATTAAATTTCCCCTCGGGGAGGCATATCTATCTATTTGACAGATTGAGGTTCTGGAGCTGAGAGCTGGATCCACTGGTCTTAATGGTGCAGACTAGCCCATTTCTCTTCGTCATCTCTCTGGTGCTCCTCTAAGTCTTCTGCCTCCCTTTTGGTCTTTTTCCACCTGCAGTGTGTCTCAGACGTGAACATTTGTTGGCCATGTGTCAGCTAAACTGGGTTAGTGTTGTATTAGCGTTACGCTAAGCAGAAAGTGTACGCAGGTGTTCTGACTATCACTCAAAATATCTGACTGCGTCTAGACGCAGACGATAAATATTTATTGCACCATATCTATGCAGAGACATTTGGATGTAAATTAACGCATTCAAGGAATAATTCACCCAAATTATATTTTCTATTTTTAATTCTGCTAGCTTGTATTCGTCAAAAAAGGCATCGTCACAACAATGAGCAATCAGCAACCCTTCAGCAGAAACCTATTGTTGGACTTCATATGGGCACAAAATGCTTGGAATAGTTTTATAGTTGTTGTTTTAACTATGTAAAAGAGCAGTAAGAACATTTTGCTACACATTTCATTTCACATTCCATGGAAGATATAAAGTTATACTGGTTTGTAATGGCAAGAGTAAATGAATAGTACTAAGTAATTTATGGTTGGACTGTTCCTTTAGCACATCCTGTCCTCATAAAAACACAAATAAGACACTTTTCTGCTAAAGAAAGAGCATAAATTACTTTATTGGAAAAAACATAGCAAGTGGAAATACACCAAAACATCTTTGCTCAAAAAAGATTGCATAGAATTTGGATTGTGTTATACATCCAACATTTAAACATATATAGAAAGGCTGCTTCATATATCATTGTGGCTTTGGAAATATATGTTTGAAGAGGACCTCTCTCAAATGAAAGACTGTAAATTCCCTTCAGTTCAGAGGATGTGGAGTAAACTTTGTTCTTAAAGCCAAATGACCTTCTTCTTGTGTTTTTGACACCCTTTTCAGTCTTTAAGAATATAAAAACTTTCTGGCTCTGATTCAGGAGATGGCAATGATGCAATACCTCGAAGCTCGAATTACAGAGACAAATTCCATTGCCTAATTGAACTCCTTACAATGGCAGGTCTTTGGTGGTTTTCAGCCATCAGTCTGGAGAAACGGCAATGCATTTGTCGACAGTCTGTGCTGCAACAGCTGTCTCAATACATCCCTACAAGTCTGTGGAGATCTTGGTGAGAGATGACCTCTCACCACACACGTTTTATAGCAGCTGCCCCCTCACAATCCCGGACCAGCCGGCACCGAGGTGCATCTTGGGAATCCACCGAGAGCCATTTCATGGGCCCCCTTCCCACGACAAAAATCTGCAGTCTATGTATAACAGACACTCACTTGTGTGAATGTGTGCAAGACTAAAACTGGTAGAAAAATAGCATCTCTTCTTTTGGCTTGTGGAATAAAAGATAAGGCACGGTGTGCTACAAAAACGGCATCGGTACATTCACTTATGGCTTAAACCAGTCCCAGCTCAGCGCCGAATGATGGGATGTAGCTGTCTTCTCGTCTAGGCAGACGCACAGCAGCCGGAGAGGGTGTGTTTGTGCAGGAGGGACATGCGGCTGAAGGTACGAGAGCATGTTCCACACTGGTACTTCTTCACTTCGGAGTGGGTCTGCAGGTGAGCCCGCAGGTTCGAGCGGTCCGCAAACGCACGGTTACAGTGGGGGCATGAGAAGGGACGTTCGCCTTAAAACAGAGATTTTGTTTTTTAGTATATACACAGACAAACATTATGTGTAGATGGTCAATGCATTGAAGACATTTTAGGTTTTTTAACCTCTATGGTTTACCTCAAAATGCAACTCAGACAACTAGATTCTGCAAAGTGAACTTACAAAACTTGTCCCATAAGCTTAAAAAAACCCATCTCCAAGTTTCTATGATATTCTTGTCTCTAGATACTACTATTTGGAAGTCCTGGTTTTACTAGTTAACATGAGCAGTTAGCCACTGCTTTTAGATAAACTGCCATTGACAATAATGGGAATGCTAACCGAAAGCTTTCTCCAGGTATTATAGATAATTACAACACATCACTTTAGTTAGCAAGATGAAAGATTGACTATAACAAACTACACTTTTTTTAACTTTAAGTATGAAGCCCTTCACATGACATGCAGAGGAAAAAAATAAACAATGTGGCAATGAGTTAAGAATTTATGCTCTTTAATGAATACCCTAGTTTTATTTCAATCATGGTCATTCCCTTGTTTTAATTGAGGCCATAATGTAACTAAAACTAGCGAACAATTAAAGAATTCTTAATTTGAGCCCCCGACATATTGTTTTTTTCCCTGCCTGTCATGGCTACAAGAGTCCAACTCCAAGTTTCTATAATATTCTTTGGATACGACAGTTTGAGATTTTTACACCACTTTCATTGTCTATGAGATGTAAAATCCGGTTGCTTATAAAAGCAAAAGACCTTAGTCTGGCTATCTGCATATTTAATTTTTGTTGTAAGGGACAGAATACAGTGGCTTCAATGGATTGCACTGTAGTTAAACAACAGACCAATTATTCAGCTGACGAAACGTCTTTCAGTTGACAAAAACTCAATGAATCGGTTTTAAAAGTTGTGAAAATAACGTAATCTAGGATCTTTATAGCCTACGGTACATGCCATAAAGACTGTGGCCCTGTTTCCACCTGGTATTAAAATGCGTTTAGGTCAATTGGATCAAAAGTGGACGACGCTAAATACAAGTTTAAACGGATTCTAAAACCCTGATCACTTCCAGAGGTAGTCGAAAACGCATTCGACCAGATTGCTTTCGTAGTGTGAACACTCATGTGGTCAAATGCATTCGAACAGCCACAAAAGACCATCTACTCTCCTCCTACTGACCTAAAGCATAAACATCATGGGAAGCGCAGGATTTAAACTTTGTCGGCTGAAGACCAAAATTTGGTTTGAAGATCAAACACACACAAAGCGCAATGATTTGATTTGTTTTTGTAAGTCAAGAGTAAGAAATTTTATGGCTATAACGAGAAATCGGAATTTGTCGACTGGAATGTCGTTATTATGCTGTTTTAAATGTTATTGGATGTATTTTATGTACGTTTCTTTTCTAATGTACCTTGAGTCTTAAAATAAAGTTAAATCAAACATGGCATCTAACCTGACCAAGGTCTAATGGCACACTTATTCTTAATCTGCACAGTTTTGGGCTTGTTTCCATACCACAAACGGGACATACCCAAGTTTAATACTTCAAAGGTTGTGTTCAAATCTTGACTTAACATGCACCACTAACAACTTCAGTTTAACTCACCGGTATGTGTACGAATGTGTCCTCTCAGTAGCCAGGGTCTGGAGAAGGCCTTTCCACAGGTGGTGCACACACAGGGGAGTGTGTGTGAGCGGATGTGCATCTTCAGTGCACCCAGACTGTTGTACTCTTTGGGACAGTGCTTGCAGTGAAAAGCCGCTCTGGTCGCTGTGCTGGTGGGTCCTGTGGTGGTGATGGCTGTTTGCTGGCTGGAGGTGCAGTGTGTGAGCTGATGGCGGGATAGAGCAGCCGGGCTGCTGCAGGTCTTGCCGCAGTGGGTGCACTGGAAGTGGTCGCCGGAGTCTGGGCTGGGGGGATCAGACGTGCGGCAGTCGTCCTCCTCTCCGCTGCTGGAGCTGGACTGAGAGCTCAGGTCCAGAGGCCCAGGAGGAGACGGGATGCTGGGTGAAACCGGAGTGAATGTAAGGGGTAAGGCACTGGTGGTCCACAGAAGCATGGAGGGATAGTTGGGCACCAAAGAATCTCCTTCCTTGGTGTGGAAATCATCCAGAGGGAAGCATTGTGGGACGACAGCATAGCGTTTGTCTAGGGCAGAGAAAATGTATTCAAGAGGTTGATGGATTACATGAAAATGGTCCATTTTGTTAGGTTTTATGGGGTAGTTCATACTCTTCAGTTTATCAAAAGCACACTTTATTTTGGTTAGTATCTACCAAATATCTACTCCAAACTGTTCTCACTTTTTGAGTTTGATTAATCAGATTAAATTGTACAAAATGAAGCATTTTAACAGTACGTTCTGCAGTTTGTGAAAGTAATAATACAATGAAAAACAAAAATAGCAACGTAACTATTGAAAATATAAAAATAAAGTGCTAAAAAAAAGGCATGTCAGCAAATATGGAGCAGGATGTCATGGCATCTTTGGGTGAAACTCGTTCAATTCACACACCGATTTTATATACAATAACAAACATAAGCAAAGGCACACTCACTCACCATTCTGATTCTCCAGTTCACTATAGTTTGGCTTCTTGTTGGAGAAATACTTCTTGACAAGAAATGAACGTGGCATTTTGTAAAGATCCTCTCCAAACTTCAGCGAAAGTTTTAGAGCAACTCTAGATTGACTCTCGGGAAAAAGCTGCAGAGCTTCAGAGTCAGGGTCTGCTTCAGATGTCCAGCGATCTTTACACGCAGGAAGGATGTTGGTATCTTATAGCTGCACATGAACTACTGCCATTCAGTCCACTCACGGGCTCTTCATATGAGGCTGGCAGTGAAAATGGGCGGGGCTGGAGCTCCTTCCACGCCCCTGAAACACCCACTGACCGATACCAGCCTCCTGCAGGTGCCCGCATGGACTCGCCACAGCGCGTATCCCTAATTCATGCTTATAACACTTTAAAATAATAGTACAGATTCTAGATTGGATGAGCAGCTGTAAACTAGTAGATAAGCCTATATTTATACAATGAGCTGCGTTCCTCGGCGGTAAACGTCGAGCAGTTAGAATGGCGGTGGTCGTGGAAGAACTGTAAAACATTTGTAAAACTGTTCGTTAAACTTTGGAGATTTATTACTGACTTTATTAGTAATGACCAACGCAGGTGAATACATTTCAACGACACACATAAACTGATATTAATAGGCCTATTAAATATGAAAATATAAAGTGAATAGAATTAGATTGTATTCTTTATTGTAAACACTATGGCATATTATAAAATAATTTTTTTAAATACGTGACAGCTTGCAGTGACTCCTGAAAGATTAAATAAACCATTCATAATAGGCTAAATGTTTTTAAATTCTAGTTTTCTAATTTTGAGAGCGGAGTAAACATAGCCTACGTGACAACTAGCCCCGGTCACCCCTATAAAGGGCGGTTTCCACAGGCTTAAATTAGACAAAAAGCACAATCGCAAGTCATTTAACAATCATTTGGAGCACAAGCTCCTATTGATCCTTCATCTCGGAGGACATACATCAAACTGATATCCAGCATGGGGCTCTGCGGGACGTTAGAGGCCCTCAGCGGGTGTGTGGCTGAAAATTAAACGACGTTTCTGAACAAAAGTGTCCGTCCTGAATCCTCCTCTGTTATTTCCATCTCATGCCGCAGGCACATTCATATTCATTAACGCCCTGGAAAACGAGGTGTTAAAATGTCCATCGTTTACTTCGTGAATTCATCTCTGATCGTATCAGTCAGTCAATGTGGCCATTCGGTTATACAGAGGGAGTTAAGTGTTGTGATTTCGCGCTCATTCATCCCGAGCTGCACCTGTGCGCGGATCAGATTGTTCCTGCAGTCTGGAATGTGGCGCATGTTAGCGCCTCTTCGCACGCCGACGGCCGAGCAGACGCGGGTCAAACGAGCAGCACTGCCCCTAAAAGCCCTTCAACGCCGCCACATTCCAACAACCCATTCTTCTTATAAACATGACAATAAACAACAACGTGTGCTGTGGAGCCGTTTGTCTCTATTTTCATGAATATAAAAGATACAAATACATTACTTTGAAAAGTTTACATTTTAACAGTATTTAACTGTAACATTGGCTACATGTAGCATATTGTCTTATTAAATATAATAGCACAGTAAATTATATGTCAAAACATTACACATCGCATTTAATGTATTTTAAAATGATAAAATGGCAAGTCTTATGATAAGGACACAGTAACCAGTATAAATAGCTATTTATAGCGATTTATGATAGATAGATAGATAGATAGATAGATAGATAGATAGATAGATAGATAGATAGATAGATAGATAGATAGATAGATAGATAGATAGATAGATAGATAGATAGATAGATAGATAGATAGAGTGTTGGGGAAAGTTACTTTCAAAAGTAATGCGTTACAATATTATGTCACTCCCTAAAAAGTAACTAATTGTGTTAGTTATTTTTTATGAAATGTAATGCGTTACATTACTTTTGCGTTACTTTGTCTCACCTGGTCTGGGCTTGCTTGATTGTTTTTTAATAACTGAAAAAGTTCTATTTTTAGCAAATGGTAAGGCCCTTTCTCACCAAAAGTGAAATGAAGTCCCAGGCTGAAGAAAATTCAAGGTATTTTGTTGTAAATTTAAAAAGTAATGCGTTACTTTACTAGTTACTTAAAAAAGTAATCTGATTATGTAACCCAAGTTGCTTGTAATGCGTTACCTGTTAAGTAGGCCTATATGTAGCCTATATTGTCTTGTTAAGTGTATATATTTTCACAGCACACTCTAAAACATGCTGGGTTAAAAACAACCCAATTGGATTGAAAATGGACAAACCCAGCAACAGGGTTTTTTTAACGTGCTGGGCAGTTTTATTTAACTCAATTAGCCTATTGTTTAAAAATTACTGTATAACTGACTTAAAATGAAACCAAAATAGGTTGGAAATTAAAAATTATAAATGGCAGTGAAGCGACGCAACTGGCGCTGGTAGGTCATGTGATAATGACACATGGCAAATTCATACTATATAGAACATAGTTTTTAGCAGTCTTAAGTAGCCTACTTTTTCAAAAAATAAGTACATACTCAAGAGAGTATGCGATTTTGGACAGCTTTTGACACTTCATGCACTCAACTGTCAGTGGTTTAATTATGTTAGCGGAGGGGAGGGGTTAACTCTGATGTTAAGTGACAAAATAAGTGTATAAAATTCATTTACTACACGGTTGAGTACATATAAGTGCATACTGTGCAGTGCATTATTTGGGATACCCACAACTATTGACTATTTTCTGACTGCAACGCAAGCGTTAACTCTTTAATTTTGTTCAAAACATCTCACACATACAAAAGGTTTTAGTGTTGAGTTAGCATTCACATAATTTGCTGGATTTTATGCTTGTCAGTACACATTAGAAAACAGCCACAGGTTGTGTTTTGTGACCGGAGTGCCATGATCTTTTGACCTGGACACAGGCAGCATATAAAGCACAGAAATGTCCTCAGTTGAGAACAGATGTTTTCCTTGTGTTGCTCAGGGGGAGACAGACTCTCACTCACTCACCACAATCATGAAAAGAGCATTTACACTTCATTCAGCACTGAGCCTATATGAGTCATATGACTTCATCAAGACCAGACATGTGATCAGACTTCACTTACAACATGTGTGTGTGTTTGAAACATGTATGATTGCTGCTGAGTCTTGCATATGTCTTGCATAGCTTTGATTCACACAAAATAAACGAGGTGAATGCTGAATTATGGACAAATGGTGAATGTATCTATCTATTATATAAATTATTTTATAGATAAAAGGATTCAAATGTGGAAGCTGTAAAATTAAAAATTAATTTGAATAATATAAATCGTGTATGGCGAAAACATTTTTCTACTTAACTATTACACAAAACACTAACACAAATACAGGACAATTATAAAATTATTAATAGGCACATTTATAATATTTGGACATTTTACCATTTATAATATTTTACTGTAAAAGTTCAAACTTTTGGGGGCTGTAAAGCATCTTCTGCTCACATTTATTTAGATAAAAATATAGTAATAGCAGTAATATTGAGAGTTTTCTACTGTAATATACTATAAAAATGAATTTATTCCTGTGTCATATGATCCTCCAGATATCATTCTAATATCCTGATTTAACATTTTTGATTATCATCAGTTGAAAACAGTTCATATTTTTTGGAAACTTTTGATCAGTTTAATGCGCTTACTGAATAAAAATATTAATTTCTTTTTTTTTTTTTTTTTTTTAAATCTTACCGACCAAACTTTTTCCAAAAAGCATGTTTACCGTATTTTACAATCCAAATTTTAAATGTTAAATAAAATTATTTAAACCAGCATTTTTACTAAAGTTTTTCTCTTAAAATTACTTAACAAAAATACAATTTTATAGTAAAACTCTTCAGTGTTTCACTCTTAGTTTTACATCCCTTGGTGTTTCGAAAGGTCCATTATAAATAAATAAAGGAGTCTTCTGCTTGACTTTATAGAAGCTGATTATATGGCGAGACTCATAAGAGCAGGGGAAATCACTGAGAGTCCTTGCGCTTCATGTCATGGGGGAAGGGATCGGTGGTGGTCGTCTTCAGATCCCCTGCCTGACACAGCATGGACCAGATAAGGTACTGCATGAAGACAAGACCCCCGCCAGAACTTAAGCTTAAACATATGGTGAAATGCTCCTGTTGTCGGAGGAGCCCAGGAATTTTACTTAACAACCCTTGTCTAGCTTGATGACCTGTCTGTTAAGACTCTGCTATTCCTCTGGACTCGACCTCAATCAAAACATGACTGACTCTAAAGCAAACAAACCAATGTCCTCAGATGAACCGGCTGGATGCTGGGTGACGCTCACCATGTGTTTCTGGCCTGTAGTATGTGAAAATAACCACAGATGTTGGATAAAACACTGGCTTGAATAATTATGAAACAAAATTGGGGGAAATATTTGAATAGCAAGTGCTTTCCTCAGATGTTGAAATATGAAGCTTTTACTCTTTTAAATATTGATTCTGCAACAATAACAATGTTAACATGGAGTGTGACGTTTACAGCTCATTTACTTTAACAATTTAAAATAAAATAAAATCCAAAGAGAGAGTAAAATTTCTCACTTGGTCTAAAAACTCAAAACATCAACTTCTTCCAAATCATGCAATAAGGGTTGGAAATACAAGTGAGCGGAACATATTAAGTGGATAGAAAAATCAAGCTTTTTTGTTGTTTCGTTAAAATGATGTCATTCGTAATGTTGGCATTCCAGTCACAGAGACGCTAAACTTTGGGTTAAAGTCTGACATCTGCTGCAGTTTGAGTAAGTTTCTGTGTTGTAACCCTAGTGAAAAAGAGATGAACATTCCCTTTTAGTGTACTTCAAACCATTAAATGTATATTTTTAAAAAAACTGTACTTGTAGATAATATAATGAAATAAAAAACCACTTAAGTGCACCTAAAGAAAGCATACTTTCATGACTATTACACAGTGCAGTTTGTAATGTCGAATGAAAAGTTTTACTTTAAAGTACATTTTAAATCATATTTTAATAATCTTGCTTTAAAGAAGAAAACTTATTTTCATGTGTTGATTTACATACTAAAACACATGTAAATACTGTAGTGTGTTAACATTATTATATGACCAAAGTGTGTAAAGTGAGAAGATCATAAAACATTTTAACATTAACATTGTTTATTTTCTTTTAAAACTACTTCAAACTTTCTGGCTAGGCTTTTTCAAGCAAACTTAAAGTTTGTCTACAAATGTTTTTGTCTAGTTTTATTTATAGAATTGTTCTATAGTCTATAGAGTATTTAATGCAATTACATAAGAAGTAACTGTAATTAAATTACAGAAAAAATAAGAGTAATCCCTTACTTTAAGGAAAAAGTAATTAAATTACAGTAATTAGTTTACTTAGTAATTAATTCCATCACTGTCCAGCACATCCCACAGAAGCTCAATTGGATTGAGATCTAGGGAATTTGGAGGCCAAGGAAACACCTTGAACTCTTTATCATGTTCCTCAAACCCTTCCTGAACAATGTGTGCAATGTGGCCAGTGGACAGTGATCATCATAGGCTACACAGCCCCATACGCAGCTGAGTGAGATACACTGTGAGTTATGACACATTCCTCCCATAACCATCATTTAATTCTGTGTGACTTCAGTAGACCTTCTGTTGACTTGGACCAGACGGGATAGCCTTCTTTGCCTGTGTGCGTCATTAGGCCTTGTGCTCCCAACACTTTATTCCAGCACATTTCTCCTGCATCCAACACTTTGATTACAAAAAATGATTGTTTGCTCACCATCTAATCTACCCAGACCTTATTTTGAGTCCTTGTTAAATGATAAATTATATTCGCTTCACCTGTGACTGGTCATAATGTTTTGGTTCGCTAAGGCGGATAAAGAATAATACATGGAATTTTATCGTATTAATTTGAAAAAATTAAGCAGTTTTGTGTCTATTCTTGCTCAACTGGTCGAGGTTGGAATGGGATTTAGAAAGTAATTAGCAATAAGTAATCCAATATTGTTTTTTTTTTGTAATTAGTAGTAAGCAGTGTTGGGGAAAGTTACTTTTAAAAGTAATCCATCACAATATTGCGTTACTCCCTAAAAAAAGTAACTAATTGAATTACTTGGTCACTTTTTAAATCCATTAAGTATTTCACTGTTTTTGTTAATTTTGAGGAATACTGAAAACATTAACGGGGACAGGAGAGCTGTTAATCAATAAATGGTGAAACAAAATTTGAAAATGTAACTTAGCAACTTGTAAATTGTAAAGCTATCTATATGGTCAACGTCCATTTTTGAGGTTTGATATCATCGCCTCAGACATCTGCTTCATCTTCTTTATGTGAGGTGAAACACAGGTCCTCACTTTATGGAGCACAAGGGGTGTTTTACACAAGCAGGTCTATCTGTTAGCATTTCCATTCATCTCAACGACAGTTTCCTGGCTGTACAGGATGTACTGGACGAAAGTGCACAATTTGAAAGTCTCAAAGGACAGAATATTTTGAGCCAAACACCTGAGGAGTAAATTAAAGGTGACAAACCAATCTGAAGTTGCAGTGACATCATGACAACTGTGATTGGCTGATGGCACAACAAGAACACACACGCCCCAAAAACCCATCATTAGTGACTATGAATTGTGACATCCAAAACTAAAAAAAACTAAAATATTTTTGTTAACCAGCCAATCCTTCATTTCTTGGTTGGACGTCTTAATTGCCCATAAGTCACCCTGCGTCTTCCTTATGCTGCCATCTACAGGAGAACACAAAAACTTTGCCAACCCTGGAAAGTCTATAGTAGGGGATCTCAAATCTGGCCCTCAAGGTCCACTTTCCTGCTGAGTTCCGCGCCAACCGTGATCAAACACACCTGAACAAACTAATCAAGGTCTTCAGGATTACTAGAAATATTTTGATGAAGGTTGGAGCAGAAAAGTCGAGGGCCAGAGTTGAGAACCCAGAGATTGCAGTCAGGTGATCATTATCTGGGAACATCTGGGCATTTATTTCCTTTGTGCCAGTAAATTGTTGTAATTGCTATGCAAATCAAACACGAAAGCCAATCCAATATATTGACTGTGACTTAAAATTGGGTAATTTACTAAAAGGCTATTTGACCTTTTTCCAGCTGATTAATTGCTGGTTAATTCAAATGCAATTTCAAGGCACTTCGGATGCTTTCCTGTTGAAAACAGCCAGCTTATTTAAATATGAAATGGGTGATTTATCCTAAGTAAACCAGAAAACAACGATTTCATTGGTCAACTCGATCATTTACACCTCAGATCGCGACAAACAAAAATGCTACATATCAGGAGGTGATACCAACGGTTGTCTAGGTGTTAGCAGGCCTATTTGTTTCAGCGTTGTGTGGGGTTTTGAGGGGGGAAATCACCCTCACACACATTCAAAGCAAGCAGTATGTAACAATAACATTGATTAAATGAAATGAAAATGATTTTCAGACTTTAGGTTGGGCTAGAATTTCAAAAAATAAAAATAAATAAAACACGGCAAAATCTGTGGCTGTACATCAAGTTCCTCGCCACTAGAGGTCAGACATGCCAAAATAAAGACCTGTCATTGTTTATTAACAAGTGTTTATAATTTTCTATGTGTCTGCTTTATGGGCTTTAACAAAAACCTGGCTGATTCCTTTAGGAAGTGTAGGTGCCAGTGTGTTGCTCACTCTGAAGGATTCCTGCCACTCTGTTCATAGATGTTACAATTGTTGTGGCAAGTAAAACTTTTGTTTATGGCCGGGTGTTGATTCTGAATAATTTCTCTCCATGTGGTCTTTGGCTAAAAAAAAAAAATGAGCAAACAATATTCTAAATATTTAAGGAATGTTTTCTGCCGACAGTCCTTAAAGGATTAGTTCACTTTAAAAATTAAAATTACCCCAAGCTTTACTCCCCCTCAGGCCATCCAAGGTGTATATGACTTCTTGTTTCTGACATAGACAATCAGAGAAATATTAATAAATATCCTGACGGATCCAAGCTTTATAATGGCAGTAATGCACTACTAAACAAGTGTGAGCTGAAGAAAGTGTCTCCATCCACATCCAGCCATCATAAACATATTCCACGCTGCTCTGGAGGGTTGACCCGGAATATGTTTATGATGGAAGGATGTGGATGGAGACTCTTTCAGATGAATGTGGATTAAACTGTGTTAGCCTTTATCCATACACAACATAATCAATGTCATTAGCTCATGTTAATGTCAGTTACACTTTTATTCATCTTTAATCTATTTAAAATCCGCCTTCGACTTTTTTGACTGGGTCTGCCTTGATTCTGAAGCATTATTTTTGTCCATCACGTGTGTATTTGTGCTATTTTGTAGGACCTGCAAAATGAAGCTTTACTTGTAACATGAAGATACATTTCTGTTGCTCAATAATTTTAAATTGTAATTTTCATCACCCCTGAAATGGTTTGTACTACAGACATTGCCTATTAAAAATATATTGTAGGAACGGAAGTACAGAGAGAGCAAATGGCAGAAATATTGTTTTGTCATATTTCTTTTATACAAGAGGTTATTGTTAGTAGCTTACATTTGAAACTCAGTGTTTTCCACTTCCTCCATTTTCCTCTTACATACATCGTTTTTGAACAAACTGGTTGAATGATTGATGACTTGCTTTTTAAGACCTAACGGCAGACGTAAACTAGTGTAGCAATGTAACTTTTCACTGAGAAATCCCCACCAAATACTATGTGCTGCTTTGAGACATTTAATGATTGAGTCTGCTTTCACTCAACATAATCAAAATCCACCAAAAAGACATATTGCATTTGAGACTGTATGACAAAATATGCAAAGCAGCATTTACTGCAAACAAGCTTGTGGTTCTTGCTGTTTAAAAAGGAACCCTATAGCATGAAGATGTGCTTTACAGTAGAGATGGTGTTCCCTGGGAGCTGCTGCATATGGTTTGTGCCAAACATAGCAATTTCTTTCAGGTCAGTGAGTTCAACTTTAGGTTTAGTTTCAGGGTATTTTTTTCACACGGCTTCAAGTGTAACATGCAAACCTGCAGTTTCACCTTCACAGCACTAGAGGTCCCTCTCTATGACTACTGACACATGTTGTCTTCTTCAGGTTTGACTGTTTATTGCTTTTAGTCAGAGATGCGCTGCGTTCCAATGTGCATACTATCCATCCTAATAAAATGGGATATTACAAGTATATTGAACAGAGCATGTCAAAGCTTGTCTACTCTTTTGCTACACACTCAAAAGTATGTACTTTTTCTCCAAAAAAAGAGTATATACTTTTAGGGTGTAGTATGGTGAATTGGGATGCAGCAGTCATCTTATTATTTGGAGCTACAAGAGTCTGCGTCTGTACAGTCGTGGCCAAAAGTTTTGAGAATTACATAAATATTAGTTTTCACAAAGTTTGCTGCTAAGCTGCTTTTAGATCTTTGTTTCAGTTGTTTCTGTGATGTACTGAAATATAATTACAGACACTTCATACGTTTCAAAGGCTTTTATCGACAATTACATGACATTTATGCAAAGAGTCAGTATTTGTAGTGTTGGCTGTTCTTTTTCAGAACCTCTGCAATTCGACTGGGCATGCTCTCAATCAACTTCTGGGCCAAATCCTGACTGATAGCAACCCATTCTTTCATAATCACTTCTTGGAGTTTGTCAGAATTAGTGGGTTTTTGTTTGTCCACCCGCCTCTTGAGGATTGACCACAAGTTCTAAATGGGATTAAGATCTGGGGAGTTTCCAGGCCATGGTTATCACTTTTGCCTTATGGCACGGTGCTGCATCGTGCTGGAAAATGCATTGTTCTTCACCAAACTGTTGTTGGAAGAAGTTGCTATTAGAGGGTGTTTTGGTACCATTCATGGCTGTGTTTTTGGGCAGAATTGTGAGTGAGCCCACTCCCTTTGCCCCAGTCCTCAGCAGTCCATTCACGATACTTTCTGCAGAAGATCAATTTGTCCCTGATGTTTTTTTTGGAGAGAAGTGGCTTCTTTGCTCCCCTTCTTGACACCAGGCCATCTTCCAAAAGTCTTGGCCTCACTGTGCGTGCAGATGCGCTCACACCTGCCTGCTGCCATTCCTGAGCAAGCTCTGCACTGGTGGCACTCCGATCCCGCAGCTGAATGCTCTTTAGGAGACGATCCTG
Organism: Opsariichthys bidens; assembly: GCA_037194245.1. Lineage (NCBI taxonomy): Eukaryota > Metazoa > Chordata > Actinopteri > Cypriniformes > Xenocyprididae > Opsariichthys > Opsariichthys bidens. The sequence continues at coordinate 8,316,568 of CM074285.1, read as the reverse complement.
GCACTTGCTGGACTTTCTTGGACGCCCTGAAGCCTTCTTTACAAGAATTGAACCTCTTTCCTTGAAGTTGCTGATGATCCTATAAATTGTTGATTTAGGTGCAATCTTAGTAGCCACAATATCCTTGCCTGTGAAGCCATTTTCATGCAACGCAATGATGGCTGCACACGTTTCTTTGCAGGTCACCATGGTTAACAATGGAAGAACAATGATTTCAAGCATCACCCTCCTTTTAACATGTCAAGTCTGCCATTCTGACCCAATCAGCCTGACATAATGATCTCCACCATCAAATTACATAATACTCTTCAACAGTGATGCCATAGAAATACACTGAGCTACTGCAAAAACTGATATTCAAACATTCAACAACAAATCAAACGTTCAAACACAAATTCTAAAGATGTTTCTCTGGTGCATAAGGTCTGTATGTTACCTCAAACTCTCCCGCCATCTACCTTTAAAATGAATAGTGAGGATTCGCACACTGCAACACATGACCATAAATGTTAAATTTACTTCTTCAAATTAACCGTCACATCTTTTTGTGACGGATTTGTTTGAAGGGATTTAGGCCCTGTCCCAAATGGCACCCTAAACACTTGCATTTTTGAAACATAATGCCACTTTAACTGTCGGGAAAAAGTCTCTCAAAAAAGTGCGCACAAATCAACCGCAAAGTGTTGTCTCCTACCAGATTAAGTGCCCTTTAAGGGCGCAAAACTGCTGTTTGGACATCGCACATTGTTACTACTGCAGTTCTGGAGGTGTTTGTTTGATTTATTTGATCAATCAATCAAAAACATGTCACAATGCTGTGAACTGTGCTTTTTAAAAACTGTTTAATAATAGTTTTTAACCCTTTAAAGCCTGGCACATAAAATATGTAGTATAGCAGACTACTTACATAAAACGCTTATAATATCAGTCGTTACTCTATATCTGCTAATAAAATGCCTTTGTAAGATATTTAAATGCTTAGTTTTATGACCAAAGCTTTTGCTTTGGTTTCAAAACATATAATGCAATGCAATACAATGATGTTTATTGAAAGATGAACAAAAAAAACTTTCCTCAAAAGCCTGATGATCATATTTGAGACATTCTCACTTTTGAACATGAATTTTCCGAACAATAATTCATGGATAATAAAGTAAAAGTTGCTTCAGTCCAGTAAGTGATCATCTTTAAATATTACTAATTAAAGTATAATTTTATGTTCCTTTATAAAAAAATATAAATAAAAAAAAAAGTTACAGCAAAAAGACACCTGGGCATTACACTAAAAGGCCTTTTACTTAAAAAGTATAAATTATCAATTGGACAACAGAAGGCATGTAGTACATTGTGTGCAACAGGTTTTTCAACTTTTCTGTTTTGGTCATGTTAAGAGATACAGAAATGAATGTTTAAATATGATATTATCTATGCACTTTACATGTCATATTGCTGCATTGACAAATTTACCTGTTAGTTTTGTACTCACAGATAGTTGAACCTGTATTTTATTATGCCATCTGCTGGCCTGTCATGTCTCTTCATGCAACCCCTGCGACATGCTCAGGTCTATGTAATGAGAGTAAAAGGAGACACGGGCCCCGGGGAGGATATTTTAGGACGGCTCAGAGTTATGCAATCTGAGGTGCAAACTCACTCCTGTGCTGTTCTAAATACTATCTATCAACCCGGCCAGTATGCTGAGTGTGTGTATACATAAAACACTGGACGTTGATGAAACAGGCCAAATAAGCCTGTTCCATTAGACTGATCCAACAGGAACGGATCGTGCTGTGAAAAGTGGTTTTGTATACAGGAGGGAGGGAGGGGGAGATTGATGAATAATCCACAATTAGACCAGGAACGTGTATTAAGAAAGTAAACAGTCTTTTTGATTTCACGATGACAAACTCTTTTATTGTGATCTAGGAAAAGGTTCAAAGTGTTCACTTGCTACTTTTCCCCGGTGAAAGTGTCTGATTCCCTGTGAGTCTATGTGCTTCATATTCCTGCCAAGGTTTTTCCTCTGGGACTGTTTGTTCCCATCGTGTTGAGACACATCAGACGAGCGGAGAAGACCGTGAGGAGGAGGCCAGTGAATCAGATGTTGTATAGTCACTCAGCAGAGGGAACAGAGCAGGAAGTAGGCCCATTTTCCAGCACAAATGAGCCCTTTCATCTGTGTTTACTGGAGTCACTGCACTCATTTGCAAACGGAAGTATAATTCTATGCAAAGGTTTCATAGATAATAAAATTATGCCTCACTCTTCCTCTATAGCCTTCCACAGTGTTTCTCAACTGGTGGGTCTGCGACCATAAACTGTAAAAAAAAAAAAAAAAAAGATGAATATCACACTCTCTTTCATAGACCCTTTTCACATGTCCAGGTTTCTCATAGTGGAAGTTATCATAGTTGGGTAAAAATCTTTGGAGAATGAGAGAATATATTAAAAAAAAAAAAAAAAAAAAAAAAAAATATATATATATATATATATATATATATATATATATATATATACACAAATATAAAATAACACATATATAAAACATTGCAATATTTAAGATGCTGATGACCGTTAAAACCCTTCATCACAGTCAGGGAAAAGGGTCCATTGCAGTAATTGAAGCCGCCAGTTTGTCAATATGGCGCTGACATCTTGAGTCTCGAGTCTGCGCAGTAGTGAGCGAAGTGGAGCCGCGATACAAAGGTCGTGCCCACACTCCTGAATCGTTTAATACTGCAGAGCAACTATTTCATAACGACAAATTTTGTCGGTGTGAAATAAACAGTTCTGGTAATGTAGAAATTAAAGTTAAAGCTCCAAACTCCTCCCGAAGATCCAGAAAAGTCTTGGTGCTTCAGTGACTATTTCGCTTAGAGAAGCTGTCAATCATGTAATTGACCGTAAAAAACCGTATTTTTTTTATTGCATTAAATAACTAACTAAAACATATTTTTAACGCTTTAACACACATTAGAGTGATAAAAACTGCCTAAACTGACAGAAACCATCTTTGGAAAAAAAAAAAAAAAAAATTTGATGTGTAATTTGACTGTTCAGTTTGGCGGGGTTTATGACCTATACTGCATCCAGCCACCTGGGGGCGATCCAGCTACTTTGGCCTCATTTTTCAGAACTGTGGCAAAAATGGGTCGTGGAGTGTGCAGTCAAAGAAACAACAAATGTAATCCTATGTTTTTCTGATGCAAAAAATTTACTTTGAAAGATGTGCGTGAAAGCTGTTGGAAGCAGGTTCAGTAACGAGTGCCTGAGAAAAATGAATATGTTGTCCCAATTAACTGTAATTGTAAACATGTCCAGGTGTCTTTTTGGCCATACGCTCTCAAGCCACACATCATGTTCTCACGAAGTGAAAAATTCGAGCAAAGAGGACACTGAAAAAGCATTGACAGACAAGACAGAGCAGGTTACTTTTGATATGAAACAACATTTCAAATGTCAAATATTGTGATTTTTTTAAAGAACAATAAACAATAAATACCGTATAGTTTCTTTTAGCTCTTTAATGCATCATGACAGATCGCTGTAGCTCCTTCAAGCGGCTCGTGAATCGATCATCTCTTCATCCTAGTTCATATATAGCATCAAATTAACATGAATGAACATCAGAAGGAATGTTGTTTCAAGTGCGGAAAGACGTGAGTACGCACAAATTTTCAAGTTCACCAACGTTAATTGGTGACTGCTTTGTCATTGGACAAAATGGCGGATTCGGTGTTTTGATTAGTCTCAAACTGCAAGGGTCAATTCAGTAGACTATCTGCGGTCAGATGAGATGTTGTTAGGTTATGTCAGTGTTATTATAACTTGATACGAAATAAAAAGTCTCACCTCAGAAAAATGAACTTTCCTGTCCTGTCAGCCGCTATTAGCGCACACTTTTCGATGACGCGCAAATTCGGAAGCATATAAAAATATAAAAGCACAAAAGTAATTACGAGCGTACAGTGTCGTATGTCAATTAGTATCTCATTAAATTACCAAAAAAATAGATTCATAATTCATGATCAATAAATAATGTAACTGGTAGGATTTGTACAGGATTGTTTATTTTATTAATTAGGAGCAGTTTCCTAATGTTTTATTGGTCAGGTTAGTATTGTGTATTTACCATGGTAACTGTTATTTCCGTAACCCCAAAATTCCATTCAATTCGTGTTATTTTGTATGTTTTAAATGACTGTGGTGGCTTACCATTTTACTAACTTCATTACAGCCTATTAACATAGACTATAGTTTGGGCTGCTATTTAAAGGGTTAGTTCACCCAAGAATGAAATTTCTGTCATTAAATACTTTGTGTCGTTCCAAACATGTAAGACATTCTTTCACCTTTAAAACACAAATTAAGATATTTCTGATGAAATTCAAGATTTTCTTTTTATCCCCTAGAGAAAGCAACATATTTACTATCATTCAAGGCCCAGAAAAGTATTAAAAACATATTTAAAATAGTCCACGTGACTATAGTGTTTCAATCTTAATGTTATAAAGCGACGAGAATACTTTGGGTGAAAGGGTGAACTAAAACTTTAATAGCCTTATACTGTTTGTACATCATTATTAGTCATGTTCTAATGTTAATTAAATTGGTCGTTACTTGTGTGTCAACCATTTTTGTGAAATACATTTGCTTGTTTTGTTTTTTTTTTAGGATATTTTCCTAAAAATGTGTCATGGCTTAAAATGTGAACCATGTAAAATGTGGGTCCCATGGCGAAGTGTCAATGCTCTATTTCCTTTTTACTAAATGAACTCTTGTAAATTCAGCAACATTTTTACATGTTTTCATGTGTATGTGAGTGTATGCAAAGCACTGTGGTGCTAGGTTTTTTTGTGGATGGTTGCCAGGGCATTCAGTGGAGAGTTGCATAAACAGTCACCATCGGGGTTGCCAAGTCTGCGTAACAAAACTGGCCCAAATAGGCCAATGGGACCATATCCCAAATATCAAAACTCAAAATATAACATGCCCTTATCTGAAATACATATTTTACAGTCCCTGTTATGAAACCACTATATAGTAGTGATCATAAAGACAGCTCAAATGCTCCTTAACAGTGGCCGTCCTTCATTAAACATAACATCTAGAAAAGTTCTATCATTGGTAGAATATAAAATATTTCAATTCAAACATTTCAGTCAAATGCAACTGATGAAATATGTCAAACCTTTAACCCATAGGTAAAAAAATCAATCTGTGAAACAGTTTAAAAGTACATTCATTACTCTTGAAACTATCTTCAAAATCAATATTTTGTTTACTGACTGCTTTGTCATCAGATCCACCATCAAACGAAGCTAATATTTGATTATGTACCTGTAGTTAAATGATTGCTATAATTAAGAGTGATTCTTGATTTTTTTTATCAGACATCGCTAACTTGAGTAATACATGTTTTGTCAGTATTGTTGCAGAAATATATATATATATATATATATATATATATATATATATATATATATATATATATATATAGAAGCGATTCTTCTTACGATGTGACAAGTACACATTGGGTGTTACAGAAAGTGTTCCCGTTGACCTAATTTATAAAGCCTAACAATCCTTTTACGGATGTGAATTATAGAAATGTAATAATGTGTTATGTATGCCAGGTTAAAGAGATGTGTTTTAAGATTTAATTTGACGGAGTGTGTCTGCTTCCTGAACAAGGCTAGGAAGACTGTTCCAGAGTTTGGGTGCTAAATAGGAATCTAAAATCGCCTGCAGTTGATTTTGATATTCTAGGTAGTATCAATTGGCCAGAATTTTGAGATTGCAATAGACGTGAAGGACTATAATGCGTTAAGAACTTGCTCTAAGACCTTAAAGAGCAGCCATTAGACAGCAAGAGTTAGACAGTAATCTAGGTTTTTGCATGGTTTTGGTACAATAATTAAAACCTGTTTTTTTTCAGAATTTATTAGTAGGAAATTACTAGTCATCCAATATTTTATATCAGCTATGCATTCCAATAATTTTGTTAATTGACTGTTTGCAAAGACCCGCCTCCTTTAGTTACTGTTGCTTTGTCTGACAAGCCATGCGCTCTCACGCCACACATCATGTTCTCATGCAGTGAAAAATACATCCTGGAGCAAAGAGGACACTGACAACGCGTCGACAGACATATGAAACAGTTTCATATTTTATGTATTGTAATTTTTTAAAGAAGTTTAAAAAATAATTTTACACATCTCTTTAATGTGTTGTGACAGATCGCTGTAGCTCCTTCAAGCGGCTCGTGAATCATCTCTTCATACTAGTTCATTTACAGCATCAAATAAACATGATTGAACATCAGAAGGAATGTTGTTTCAAGCGCGGAAAGATGTGAGTACGCACAATTCACAAACGTTAATCTACTAACTCCCCTGACTGCTTTGTCAGACAAAATGGCGGATTCAGGGTTATGATTGGTCTGATCGTCTGTCAATCAAACTGTTTGCGAAGGGTCAATTGGTATGTTCCATCAGGACATTAAGAAATATAGAGTTGAGAATCATCAACATAACAGTGAAAACTAACTTTTTTTTCTTGTTATACTGTTGATAATGAATAGATTGAGGAATACTAGAAGGTGGAGGTTTAATTTTTTTTTTTTTTAAATTAATGAATTGTCAGGTGGTTGTGTGAGTGTTGTGGGGGATGGCTTGAGTGTTGCTGCAGAACTGAAGTCAACAGACTCTGCATCATTCCTTTTTCTAGATATAACCTATAGGACATTTTTGGGGTGAACTATCCCTTTAAGGACTATAGTTTCTACATTTTGATATCATTAGAAGACAAAAGACCAACAGTGGCCAAGTCATTTTTGGTATTCTTTTTAAAACAGTTGTAAATAACAGCAGAAAGCAGTTGAAGACTTGCAGCTATTACAGCATGTCATCATATCCCTCTCTGACCCAGAAATGCTCCATGTGAACTGTAAAGATAAAGAGCGGCAGTCGAGTCAGTCGGCAGGCCTCAGAAATGACCTCAGTCTTATCAAGAGCGAGAGCTTGAAGTACAGTTTCTGATGGACTTTCTCTGTCTGCAAACATATCGGTTATTTAGATTTAAAGGGGTCATATAATTGATATAATGATATAAAATGAGTCTCTGATGTCCCCAGAGTGTGTATATTAAGTTTTAGCTCAAAGTACCCCACAGATACTTTTTATAGCACGTTAAATTTGTCAGGGTAATCAAAAACGCTCCATGTTTGTGCGTGTCCCTTTGAATGCAAATGAGCTCCTGCTCCTACGAAGAGGGCGGAGTTTCAGGAGCTCGTGTTAGCAGCGCCGATTACCTCACGCAGACTCACTGAAACTGTCAGAAACTGTCAGAAACGGTTCAGCTTTTTATGTTCGAAACGGAGTCGGACAATGAGGGAGAGACTCAAGAAGAAGTGACAACATGTTGAATGCAACAGGACATTACTGAGTTGATGAATTTACGTAGCTGAAGTGGAGTTAACTATCTTAAAGTTATTGACGGCATATTTTGTCATGATAAATCTGTAAATCGCTTTTTTGGGAACTGTTGTAAGATGCCTTCAGTGCCAGAAAATATATGCTGCATGAAGATGGAACAGGTATAGTTTAGTTTTATGTTGTCGTCTTGCTTTTATGACATGCTATTGCATTTGTGTTGCGTATTGTATTGCAATAACATAGCCGCAGGGTTTATGTAAATTTTAGGGTTAGTGATGTCACTAACCCAGGAAGAAGCATGTTGTAGTTCTTGAACAGAGGATTCTTTAAAAGAAAATATCTCCATTTGCATTGAATCTTGAGCGTTTTAACTTTGCAGACGTTGTTTATGCTCAAACATCAGCATTACACACTAACTAAAGTTAAAAAGTGAAATCGCAATGAAGCACCCCTTTAAAGGATATGCTGTATATTGATATTTCAATGGAGACAGTCAGTTGAGTTTAACCACACAAGGAGATGCAGATTGTCTTTGTTCCAAAACTTTAATCAAAAATCTAAAAAAATATAGATTTAGTTACCACTTGTAGTACACTTGGACCCATCCTTCATACACTAGTGTACTACAAGTGGTAACTAAATACATAACATAACACATTTTAATAGAGATAATATGTTAAAAGCATTTTAGGTCATATTTCATAGTGTCTCAAAGTAGCACAGCTGAGTACACTTAAAATGTTCTTAAGATTATCTTTAGAAGTACTGAAGAAGAATTAAAGAAGAATTTTTACTATATTGAGTACAAAATTAGTGTGCGAAAATAAAGCACTTTAATTACAGTATGGAAGTGTACTTTTTTTTCACCTGGGTTGTTTTGGCCAAATTCACAGGCAATCCCAGATCCAGTGCAACAAGCTCTGTGAATAGGCTCAAAGTTGAAAAAAATAACAAACAAAACTACATTACACTCTTAAAACATTAAAAGTTATAGGTTCCAGAAGAGGGTTTTCTCAGAAGAACCATTTTTGGTTCCACAAAGAACCTTTCAGTGAACAATTCTTAAAAGAAAGATGTTTTTCTTAGTGTGTAGAACACTTTTTTTTAAATCTAAAGAACCTTTTATGGAATGGAAAGATTCCATGGATGTTAAAGGTTCTTTATGGAACCATCAATGCCAATAAAGAACCTTTATTTTTAAGAGTGTAGAAGACAGCAAAGACTCTCACAACTGGGTTTGGAACCGCGCTATGTTAAAATACCTTGACAGGAATCATTAACCATAAACAAAAGCATTTAGTGTACCAACAAGATTGTGCAGATCACAAAATATATTTGTCATCATCTGGATTCCTAACATATGAGATCCTCCACTGAATGTAGGTCAGGTGTGTTACTGAGAACGGATCGACCTCTCCCTCACAGGCATTTGTGTTTATGTGTTCGAATAGAATTTGTCTATCACCTTGTTTATTTGAGAGTTTGTAATGAAGCTTTCTTCCGGCCCCTCCTCCAGCCCATCCAGACCTCAGGCACTTCACACTGTTCACTGCGACCGCATCTGTTTATAGCGAGGACGCTGGAAAGGTTAAGAGGGCCATGAAGGTAACGTAAATCCATGACAGCGTCAAGGATTGATTGGGAGCTCCAATAAAATTAGTTGTTGTGGTGTTTGTTCCAAAACAGCCGTTTATCTCTCTGTTATCTGCCATTGAGTTGTAATTTTCCATCAAGCAAATCCTTATACTTTCTAAGCTAGTTACAGTGTAATTATTACACAGAATGAAACTAATCATACTCAAACTCATTTTTTACAGCACTTGGGTTTTGTGATGCTCATGAAAAGTGAAGAGTGTTACTCTAGTTCAGGCTGCTAAAGTTAACAGTATCACACCGCCGCACAGTAAACTTTCACCCACTTTTTCACCTTTAAGATAAGGTGAAGGCCTACAGAAAGATGCCTGCCTAACAAGCCGACAACACTTGAGCTTTAAGAGAGGAAATGGCTGCAAAACAGGTACATAAAGTATAGGTGGAAACGCATAGACAGAAAGATTTCAAGAATCCAATCCTTCTCGGAATGTACTTAACTATGTTTTCAAGCTGTGTAACTTCTGCAGCAATAGACCTTAGTCAGAGTAGCACCATGTTTAATTTTTGACTGGAATGAAAACGAAAGCTGTGAGGGACATATTACAATGTGTTCAATGGATTGTAGTGGGCAGCTCCAGCACCCAGAGAGCAATTAGGGGTTTGGTGCCTTGCTCAATGGCACCTTAGTCATGGTATCGAAGGTGGAGAGAGTGCTGTTCATTCACAATCCCCACCTTCAATTCCTGCCAGCATAGGAATCAAACCAGCAACCTCCAGGTTACAAGCCCAACTCTCTCACTATTATGCCACTACTACCCTCACAACTACCTTGTACTGATGTTCAACAACACAACGACTGTTCATCTTGACTAAATGTCTTTCAGTAGACAAGAACTCGGTGAATCAGTTTTAAAAGTTGTGAAAATGGCATTTGTATATTTGTATAATGACGTTTGTACATCTATCCCTCACAGCCTTGTTTTCATCTGACTGAGGTCTATGGGACCAGACTGAATTGCAAAGGTTGTTTCCGAACAGGTTTTCCAAGCACTCCTTCCACGCCACCCCACCCCAAAGTCACGCTATTGGTTGAGTCAGAAGTTAATGTTGCTTAAAGAAACAGGTGTGAAAGGAACAAAGAAACAATGTTTTTAACACAAGGGAAGAATTCTAAATATAATAATCTGCTCCTTTTCAATTCATGTGTGAAATTTGTACTACACAATACATTGAATGTTTGTTGTAATTGACTCCATTTTGAGGACATTAAATGTTGTTTATTGGTAAATGAGAAGTGGTAAATGTGTATATATGTAATGAAATATTATTTAATTATTGTTGTGAATTTTTTATTCGACCTCCTTAAATTCAAACAATCCTGCAATTAAACTATATAGTTATCCTATAAATGTGTTGTGCACATTAAACTGCATTCATGGTTGTGAAACCTCCCAGTTATTGACAGAACACATTGTTTGTTTAATATGTAATATCATGCACCAAACTGAACACTGGGGGCATGTTGTGCCAGGTCTGTTTGATTTCATAGGTCAGGTGTAAGATAAAAGAATCAGCTGGAAGCTTGTGTTTATTATTATCACAAGTTGTTTCAGCAGTTTTATCAAGGATAATGTCCAGGTTTGTTATTATTATATTACTATGACAACCATGTCCAGGGTGTATAAGTCCAAACAGCAGGTGAGGAGTTATGAGAAGGTGTCATTGTGTCAGCACATGCAATAATATCATCTCTAGTATGGCTTCATGTGGTTATTATAATGTGTTCTCACTTGCTTTTACTTTGTGATCACTGGAATGTGTGAATGTGTTGAATGACCGTCAACAACAAGTGATGTCTGTGGCTTTAATATGAACATATCTGCAAATAGTGATTGATTGCAAACATCCCATTCTATGTAACAGATCATTTGTAGCCTATATAGCCAACAGAATGTTACTATTGCTAGGATTTCTTGGTGAGTAGATTTGTAAGATTATTAGTAATCCTAAAATGCATGCAATCAGAATGTTGTTATTGCTAATATTGTCTGTAAACACCATGCAAAATTCTTATATATCTGCTAGTATTAGAGCAACAATGCAGATGAAAAAAGTCCAATTAGAGGGAACTACATTTGAGTTTTTATCTAAAAATCCTGAATGTTAAAAACGCCAGTCAACCATCAAGGTCTTTTTAAATATCTGTAACGCTACATAGGCTGCTGACATGTCGGTGTTCAAACCATGTGTTATGATTGGTTACTTGTGACACGTGGCAGTCTATGTCCCGCCCCCGAATGTGAGGAACGTGGAGAGGGAGAGGCAGGCAATATTTACAAACACTGTTTAAAGAGACAGAGCTCATAAAACCCGACCTCTGCGCTGATCATATTACCCGCTGTACCAGAGTACATACACCTGATCCAAACCAGCCCGCCCCAGTGACATAATATTTTAAACCAGCGCCAATGGAAATCAAAAGAATGATGCAAGCCGAGGAATTACAGTGAAATCATCGCTTTATATCTTGAACGACAGCTTGCTTGCTTGGCCTTTATTTCCAAATCTTCTATGGTCATAAAATCTAACTACATTTAGATCAATTAATTATTTTTCAACTTTTCTAAATAAACTACATCTATCAATAGAGTAAAGCCCTCTGTAAAACCTCACTCTTCTTCAGCAGTATTTTATAGAAAATAAAACAAATTCAAATGCTGTCCTCTTAACGCGGATTGTAGATTTTAAATGCGACAAGGAATGAGAGGCATTGCAGAGCCATTGCTGGAGCTGCCCCTCCCTGGGCGTAATGGGTGGAGCTAGAAGGTCCAAACACACCCTAAAACTACTTTTAGTCCAACCCCTCCACTCTTTAGATCCACAGAGGGGGAGCTGGATGTCATTTGGCTCTGCAGTGAGCTCCACTTGCAAGGAATCCTTTGATAAGACTATCAGCCCAACCCCCACCGTTTCACTTACAGCCCTAGATCCTGTGTAAATCTCTGATTGGTCCGCTTAGAGGAGTGGGCGGAGTCAGGCCGTTGCTACGAGCGCCGTGACATCACAATCAGCTGTTTTGTACGTTCTATATTCTGATCTGCGGATCAGCTGGGCGAAGCAATAACATCACAAACGATATCTGCTGGCAAAAACACATAGGTTGCAGATACTACGATTCAAACGTCGTGTAAATCAGAATTTACACGTCGATTTCTTCTAAGAAGAAAGACTTTTTAATTTTTTTTTTTTTTTGTGAATTTACTACCTCATATAAAAAGAATACCTAAAGCTATGCTTTAAGATTTTTTTTGTTGTTTTTATTGTGTGGTCGTCGCGTTTACAACTTGAATATTTTTGCAGGTAAAGACAGGTAAGATGCTGAATATACACATCTCCTTCTGTCTTTTAAAGCGAGATCTGTTTTGGAGCAGAATTGAGTCGCTGTGTTGAAACTGCACTAGATCAGACCTGCCTTGGAGAATGCAAGCGATAACGACAGCTGTCCATTAACTGTAGACTGTCCATAAATGGATTTGTACGAACAGTTTTTTTTACTCTGTTGTCAGTTATTCCGCGCTCTCATTCCTATCACACGACATCATAATTTTGCTCTCGTCATACATCGCAGCCGTTGACCAAAGCTAGTTTTCTCGACGGTTTTCTGATTTCTTTTCGCACAGAATCCGTCTTAAAATAACATTCATGCCAAAATTGTGTTTTCAAGTCGACGTTTAATGGCATTGGGTTTAACTTTTGACATTTTACGTTTACGTTTGGGACAAGCCTGTATGTACTGCAACATTGCTCGTTTCAACCGTCGGTTTTTGATTAAACCAGCTCTATTGTTGAATATAATGTGATTTTAAGGGTTGATGTATACAGTCTGTAGTTATATGAGTGATTTGAGAGCGCTGGTAATACCCTTGATCCGAGCTGTCATTGCTTTGACCCTTTGCGCTCAGTCTCTCTCTCTCTCTCTCTGCTCTAGCATTAAATGCTCATATTCACTGCTGTTATAAGTTTTGCATTCACGTCCGCTTTTCTGCTTGACTATTTTTCAAATAGAAGGCCACGGTTGCCTTAGATTTGCACAGGATTCGATGTTGTTTTTCAAACAGCATCTGTCCGACGGGCTAAAATAATTTATTTATTTATCAACGCATTGTTATTTTTTTATGTAGCCGTGCATTCAATTTACCTGAAGGGAAAAAAATAGACCTTGTTGCAAAAGCCGAATTCATAAACAGTTTTTTTCTTTTCTTGTTTCTATCAAAACGACCCTGTTTCCTTTCTGTTGTTTCGTACTCTGTCCGCTAGTGTTAAGAGGGCGGGGTCAGTTGCGTCTGTTGCGTCAGCATTCAGCGGTCATCTGAAGCCCCGCCCACTGACGTCAGGATTCATACAGCTTGCCTGTAGGGGAGCCATTGGGACTGTTTTTTTTTTTTCGTTTCTGTTAATGAAAATAAGATTGTAATGTTATGGCATTAGAATACACTTTTTATCTATTTAATTATTTAACACAAGGGAATAAGTATGGATATAAACTCGTCACCTCAGAGATAATTGCTAATGTGCTTATGTGTAATTGCTAATGAACATTAGATAAGCATGTAAATGTATGAATAGTTGATGTGATTTTAAATTCCTCTAATGGTTTTTAATTAAATTCATTTTAATTTAATTGATTACTCAGTGCAGATGGATGTGAATGAACAGAAAGGCAAAGAGAGACAGAGAGAATTTTGCAAATATGTTTATATACTGGGTGAATCTTACACAACCTGTGAACCTGGTCATATTTCTAATTCATATTCCAGTCATAGTTATCAAGTACTGGTCATTAATTTGAACCCAAAATTATGAAAAAAAAAAGATGACCTTGAATTTAACATTTCATAAAGAATGTTGCACATTTAGGACCATTATGATTTTTTTCAGTGATATTTTCATGAAAATGCCAATACTGTAATGCTATACATTTAAATTACTACATATTATTACATTACATTACAAAATGGTATAATCTGAATACTCATAGTGCTAGCAAGTCTGTGGTTCTGCAGGTTGTTAAATGTTATTTCTATGAAGTGTTACTCCAAAAAAATATTTTATGATATGGTTTTCTTGACCATTCTTCCTGTTCTTCTTTTTTCTGTCTTTGTCAAATGTAGATCTTTGCACCACAACCAAGTGAGACCTTATATTGTACTGCGCCTTCTTTGAAACTTCTTTGTTACAACTAAAAAGGCCAATACATCTGTGATCAACCAGCTATCCGTTACGTCACTGAAAAAACAACATTAGTCACTATAGTTAGTAAAACAGAAAAAAGCTTCTAAGGCAGCTATCCCTCAGGAAACAAAAACTGTGACGTTTGACCTCCGAGGCAGCCATGTTCCAGCGGCTCAGCAGTCTGTTCTTTGGAAGTGTGGAAGAAGTTACTCCGGAGCTGATGGGACCAAAGCCCTGTGTGACTGAGGCTGATGAAGAGGGATGGCTCCTGGTCAATCTGCCTGGTGAGTGTCCTACTCAAACAACGAGAAACACTGTCTGTAATGGGACCTAAATTTATACTAATTGAAGGCATTGAAGGCATACATTATAGGTAAGGTAGCTTCAACTTTGAAGAGTATTTTGGGGTAACAAGGCAACATTTTATTATAAGTAGTGGATTAATCTATATGAATTCAGAAAACATTGGCTTGGTTTCAAAACCTAGTGAACTGTCTCACTATTTACTGTCTATATAGGCAATTATCTTCTAAGACATCGTCATCATAACTACGGAATACTTTTTCACACAAAACGCACAAGAATTGTCAAAAGCTAAAATTGATTCCAATAGCATCTTACATTAGCATTTTGCTAAGCTAAAGATGTGTGCATGCTTGAGTATGTTAACACAAATACTTCTGGTCAGTGATGAGTTACATAATCAGATTACTTTTTCACATTGACTGACAGCTCTCCTGTCCCAATGGCAATAGAAATAAAGTGCAGAGGTGTTGTGTGTAAATATCATGGTTAATGTTGTTGTAGTCTAAACTATAAAAGTAATGTAATGCATTACTTTTCATAAAAAATAACTAATGCAATTAATTACTTTTTAGGGAGTAATGCAATATTGTAATGCATTACTTTAGTAACATTCTCCAATACTACTTCTAGTATTATACTTCTACAAAAGCTTGAGTGTTGAGTTGCGAACTGTGCCAGACCGCAATTAATAATGTAAATGCTGCTATAGCATACATTAACATAATTAGCAAAATTAAGAAAATTAGCTTTCTATTCCAGATTATTTACTGCCATACTGTCGACTGTTTAAAAATAGCTGTGTCTGAAATCACATACGATTAGGTACCACATTTAGTTTGAAACTTACTTCGCGGCCATTAAAAAGTATGTTCTGGATAGTATGAATACGAGTATGAAAGACTATATCTGCCGTGTTGCCACTGTCACATGATCTACCAACATCGCTTAATTGATAGTCTCAAATTCTCTCCTGCTTCTGGGGATAGTAAAGTGCCTATAGAATGCACACTCTGTAATCTCACCGGAAGTAGTGTTTACGATTTTCTCCCCACTCCCAGAATGCAATTTCAATCAGGAGAATGTTGAGCCACTCAAAATCACTGCAAGGGACCTTCCTTCACCTCGACAGCCCTGCGTTTATAACTACCTGAGTAATAATCTGGTTTAATGATCCGACATTCAAAGATAACTTTATTTCCCCCTTGAGATCTGAGGTTTGTCATACCCACAAAACATAGTCGTGCTCAAAAGTTTACATACCCCTTGCAGAATCTGCAAAATGTTAATTATTTAACAAAATAAGAGGTATCATATGAAATGCATGTTAATTTTTTTGAATTACTCTCCTGAATAAGATTTTACATAGAAAATGTTATATTCCACAAGACAAAAAAGAAAATAGCTGAATTCATAAAAATGATCCCATTCAGAAGTTTACATACCCTTGACTCTGCACGGTGTGTCGTTATCTGGATGATCCATGACTTTTTTTCTTTTTTTTTGTTTTGTGATGGTTGTTTATGAGTCCCTTGTTTGTCCAGAGCAGTTAAACTGACCATGTTCTTCAGAAAAATCCTCCAGGTCCCACAAATTCTTTGATTTTCCAGCGTCTTCTGAGTATTTGAACCCTTTTCGGCAGTGACTATGATTTTGAGATCCACCTTTTCACACTGAAGACCACTCAAACACAACTATTAAAAAAGATGCAAACATTCACTTGATGCTCTAGAAGGAGTGGGGGACCTGAAGAATTGTGGGACCTGGAGGTTTTTTCTGAAGAACGGTGGGTGGAAACAAGTTACTCATGAACAACTATCACAAAATTAATCATGGATCATCCAGGTAACAACACATAGTATTAAAAATAAAAAGGGTAAGTAAACTTTTGAACGCGGTCATTTTTATGTAATGCAAGCATCCTTTATGCAAAATATCTTATTCAGGACAGTACTAAATATAAAATAACAAGGATTTTGTATGATCCCTCTTATTTTGTTAAAATAATTAACATTTTGCACATTCTGCAAGGGGTATGCAAACTTTTGAGCATGACTGTAAGCAAGGTGAAGTGTGAAATTTCTTTGCCAAACTGTCTTATTAGTCATTATTCCCACAGTCCATCCCCAACTATTGCCAATAGTTGAGTCAGTGTTGCTATATATCACTACGTTTTAGAACAAAGTCATTGAGACATTATATATGGTGATTAGTAATATTTTTAAAGGGTTATAAGAAACTAATGAGAGTATTCCTATTCTCTGTGTTTTTCTGTTGTTTCTGTATCCCTTCTCATTTCTCCATATTTGATTGAATTCCTTTTACTGGTATGTGTGATCATGGTACTGGCATCCCCCACTTGCATGGCTTCAACCAAACCTTTCATATTCTGGAAATACACCCTGTTCTGTCTTCTTTCATGTCCTACTTCACTTAAGCCGAGGATGGGCCAGAGGCAGCATCAGTAGCATGCCCCCGTCCCCGCAGTGAATGTCATGCATCTCAGATATGTGGCCCTCTCCTCATACCTGCAAAAAACGCAGGACTAGAGCAGGCAGGACACAGGCAGCACATCCTTCCTCTTCTTCTAGCTGCTCTCTTCCTGATCCCGCCTCCTTCTCTCACCTTGAGTCAGTAGAAGTGAATGTGTTGTTAAGTGAGCGGGGCTCGTCCTCCGGTAGTGACTGCAGCATGGATGAGAGCTGGTTTGTCACCCCTCCCCCCTGTTTTACTGCAGAGGGAGCCACGGCAGAGGCTAGTCCCATGGAGGACCTCCTCATCGAACACCCCAGCATGTCCGTGTACGTCTCGCCTGGCCCTCTCCCTTCGGTGGAAGAGAGCACCACCAGCCTGGCTGGAAGTATTAGGTAAATTTCACTCCCATTCTTAGCAGATTTTTCCATGTGTCGTAAACAGAGGCAGCATTTGCATTTTGTGTTTTCAAACCTGTCCTTGAGGTTATCTGACACTTAATTCATGTCTTACAGTCTCTACTAATGAGCGAGTGTGTTAGTTGAGGCATAAGTTCTGGGGGTCCTACAGGACAGGTTTGAAAACCCCTGATTTAGCAGATTCTTTTATCCAAAGTGACATACAATCACCTCACCTGTGTGTAGCTTTCTAGTAATCCTGAAGACCTTGATTATCTGGTTCAGGTGTGCTTGATTAGGGTTGGAGCTAAACTCTGCAGGGTAGTGGCCTTCCAGGACCGAAGTTGCCCAACCCTGGTTTACCTTCACTCCTAATAAGACCTGAACCAGCTAATCAAGGTCTTCAGGATCACTAGAAACTTTCAGTCAGGTGTGTTGGTGCGAGTTGGAGCTACACTCTCCAGGACTGGGCACCCCTGACTTGCATCAAATAAAAATGATGCTGAATATCAAAAACAGGAGGACACTGACTTGATTTTGACTTCCATCCTACTACTCTTTTCATGTCATTTTCACACCATTCTGTCCATTCTCACTCAAACATTTCCCATTCTTCCTCCTGTCTGCTCTGTTCCAGCAGGATGTCTGAATCAGCAATGCCTGCCATGACCAGGAGCAGCATGACCACACGGGTGACCCGCGGAGCGGCTGCACAGGCAGGTGCCCTAGCTAAAGTCACCCAGGTCTCCAGGGTCCAGAGGGCCAAAGCCCGCACCGAGCGTCGGCACCTGGCACGCAATGGCATACAGCGCCAAAACCGTGTCCGTGAACAGGTCCAACGGCGCGCGACCCACACACGCAACTCCTTCCTGCACCAACCGTGCCAGCGCAACATCTGCCACTGAGGCATCAAAGTTTACATTGAGGGCATTATTACACATAGACACCCCAAGAAACCCAATACCTACCAATGCATCCCCTTCCTTCTCAAATGTCCTCCTTTTGCTTTTACTCTTTGCTTTTACGTCCGTAATGTTATTCAGTTTCATATTAATCAGGTTTGTCCTTGAGCACAAGCCAGTTTATCTTTATCCTCCTCTCACTCTTTTCTGGCAGGCAGACCACCACCAAGCACAATTACTCTGTCTAAGATGATCCATATATTTGCTTAAATGCCATGTACCTCCTTGTGTGTCCTTGTAACACCTAAATCAGTTTCCCAATCTGGGAGCATAGCCGAAAAGGAGACGCATTTAAACTCTGTATCTTTACATAGAACATCCCTCTAAATGTATAACACTGACACTTCAGATACATTAGTGCTATTTGCTGAAATATAATCGGGTTAATTTTTCACATCCTTTTAGTTTGCATAAAAAAGCCGAGCATTAAACACATTAACCCTAAAGCCCAGGGCTTCATTTTCCATGTCCCGGTCTGAGCCTTTCAAACTATACTCTTTGGCAGTGAGTGCGGAAAGACACGTTCTAGTTGACTTTTGTATTCAAGTGCTCAAAACACTTGCTCATGTGCCGTTATACATGCACCGTCCACATAGACACAAAAATTGGGCTGCACGATGATGATGGCGAAATTATGTCACACGGATACTGCTCAGACCGTCGGGACAACACAGACGACCGAAGTATACTTTGGGCATAGTTTTCAGAAGAGATTTGTACCTAGTAATGCCATATAAAATATGGCAATACAATTATCCTAAAGCAATAGAAGAGTCACTTGAAAACAACATGAATGAAAAGTATGTAGATAAATGTGTGAGCAAGAATTAAATAGATAAAAGCAGAAAAATCAGACAAATATAGTGGGATGTGTTTGCAAAGAGGTAATTTCAAAGTAGATGTTGCTGCCTGATTTTCAATATTACGGTGCTACCTTTCAAAAGTAATTCAAACCCAAGTAATTTAATTTAATTAATTGCTATTATATGACCTCCGTTCCAAAACCTAATGATCTGCCTATCCAGACAACATTTAGGAAACACCTTTCATAGGTGTGCTCCTGCAAAGGCAGAATCCTTCCTAGGGAAGGGAGTTTCCAGTGAAATTAATTATTCAAGGTGGTGGAGAAAGTGGGCAACGTTGATTCTATACATACTCTGCATGGAAAGAAATGCCCAGTTTATTTAAAAAAAAAAGGATATTTTCACACAAAATATGTATGTGTACTATGAATTTGTTTGGTTGATGGTTTGCCTTCTATTAGCTTA
Source organism: Opsariichthys bidens (assembly GCA_037194245.1). Taxonomy (NCBI): domain Eukaryota; kingdom Metazoa; phylum Chordata; class Actinopteri; order Cypriniformes; family Xenocyprididae; genus Opsariichthys; species Opsariichthys bidens. The sequence continues at coordinate 8,296,904 of CM074285.1, read as the reverse complement.
GATTAGCATCATGCTAATATCAAACTTCATTGAAATCAAGTTTCTTGAGGCAGCTTCTTAAGGAATCTAGCCCACTAGATTTTGAAACAGAGCCTTTAGTTAAACTGAGAGAAGGACATCAACATGTTCACAAGAAAGTTCATTATTATTTGTCAGTGATCTATTAGGGATGTAGCTGTTTAGCATTTCCCTAAATGTGATGTGAAGCTGAAGTATAGCTCCCTGTCAACATCTGATCTAACAGGAAAAGATCATGGGAGTATCGGGGCAGTGTGCAATGTCTTTACAAGTCACAAGATCAACATATAGAACTGATGAGAGGTTGCCATAAGCTATAGATATAATCGCTTATAGAATGTGTGGGACAGTATAGGTTATGACTGTTTATTTGCTTTGTGAAGGATCATTGATGGGTGAATCTCACAAATTATGTCAAGAATCTTAAAATGTCCTCAAAATGAAAAGGAAAACAACAACCCCCCCCCCCCCCCCCCCCCACACACACACACACACACACATACATTTACGTGCTTTTCCATTGATGTAGACGTTTATTTTGCAAAATTTTCAGTGTAGCAAAAAAAGGCTTGAAAGTTCCCCTGTCCAGCACTTAACGCTTGTGTGAGAAATCACTGTGACCACGGAAACAAAGAACGAAATCTTATGACCATTTCTCTGTTTTCAGACGATGTCATTATTTGCATTTCATCATACCTCTTATATTGATTATATGATTGTGATTTACATCTTCGTTGTTCTCTGATGTTTGTCTGTCAGAGGTCATTGGGTCAATGCCTCTCTTGTGATGGACGCGGCGCACATGAACTCACACTAACATGTACGTCGAATCCTAAAATGTGCTCTTCCTCGATAGTCAGCAAATACCCTCGGCACATTTACAGGAAACCACATTGTGATCTATCTTATACGTGTATTCAGTAATGAATAGACTAACAATGGTGCTGAAAGTATATAATTATATGACTGTTTGTACATTTTTTGAGAAGTTTGCACTGTCATACGTTTTATGGAGAATCATGGTATTTAGCAGTATGTTTTCGTTTGCATTGGTGAATGAGATGCCAACATGCATGAGTTGAAGGGGGAAAAAAAGCTACCTTAAGAGGTAAACAATTAGTTGCATTCAAATGTATATAATTGCAATCTATTTACAGTTCAGTGTTTGCGTTTTGAAACATCACCCTCCTGTTTCATGGTATCGTTTAACAGTTTGTTGCTCCAAAAACTTGAGTACACTTCCTTCTGGTGGGTATTTTACGATGCGAACCAACATTTGCCATGTTGTCAATACCACTGTTCATGCATTAGGAGGATTTGATTTGACATGCAATTTTCTTTTATTTCTTCTGTCATTTAATGTTTAATCATTTTAAGAGTTCTTTTTGTAGTCTTTCCTGTCACCTGCCAAAATCTGTAAAACTATTATTGTAGTAAGCTATCTCTTAACAAAATAATGTAAGTATAATGTAAATCTAAATATGCTTTTATTTCTTTGTTTTCTTTTGAAACGGACTGATTCTTCATCATATTGACTCTACAGAGAGAGCAGTACGAATGTCAGTGGTGTATCTAGGAAAAGCCAATGCCCTATAGCCTTACAAGGGTCCTTAACATCATCCACTTGAAGGTTGTCTTCTATTCGCATTGTTTCCATGTGTTCGATGAAGTGGACGAGGCAATATCGCGTAATGAACACAAAATCAGTGATCTCTGCCCTCTGAAGAGATCCACCGCTGTTGTTCACCATCACAACTGGGCACTGTATACTCTGTGTTATTTTTCTGTGTGAGTGTGTGTGTGTTCAATATGATTAATTTAATTTGTGGGACTATAGAATGATGTCCGCTAGGCCTCGTGAGAGGCTGGTGGAAGCGAGTATAGTTATTGTGATTTGAGAGTGGATTGCTGAAAACATGAAATGAGAAAAAAAAAAAAAAAAACTAAAATAAATATGCTTGTATTTTTCCTCATATTGTTATCTAGAAAAGATGTTCACCTTAGTAACAAAGTACAAATAGAGTATTATAAAGATTGGTGTCAATGATATCTATGGTGATTGTGCCTTTCACTATTCTGCATGGTTTTCATGATGTGCCGACTGTTTCATCCATATGACATGGGCATCAGAGACCTATGCAAAATACTATGATGGGTTTCCAGCATCCTTTCAGAAATGCAGGTACCAGACAATAACAATAAACACTCAGGATGCAACTGCAAACTAGACTCATTATTTACCTGTGTGCTTATTTCTGTAGAACTGTCATGTACATAAGTACATTACTTGACAATTAGTGCTCCACAATGAATACGTTAAAAAAAAAAAAAAGTCTAAGTGAAAACAATATAATAGCCTCTCTCTATATAAATCTAAAACAAAACCTCACAAAAAAAACAGACTTTTCAAATAATACCACAGTATTACCATGGTACGTGTAGCTAGTATTTTGTTTGCGCTGCCTGCTACATTAAAATAAGGGTTAGCTTGCTAATTACACCAACATTGTCCATTATTGTGTGAAACCTCAGCGTGTTTGACGTACATTTAATGACACACACCTTCTCCAGAGGGTTGATGAACCTGTTCTGCAGGATAAGCGTCTCTTCGCTCCGAGGTGAGTGACGCATGCGCAGTGTTTGATTCATTTAAAGAAATGAATGCACTAATACACCAGGACTAATATGTGGCTAAGGAACTGAACCGCACGTTTCACCTGTAAGTATGATGGAAAGGCTGGATTTAAAACATTATTTCTATCCTTTAATTGCCAATGTACGTTAGACTGGCGTCTTCGGTCGTTTTATACGGCATGTAAACTAAAATACTTCATCGTTGTGTTGTTTTATTCCCTTGCTCAGTTTTGGTATTTTGACCAAGACTGCGTCTTTAACATTGCGGTGATGATGTCAGCTGATCCTTCGGGTTTTCTGCTCCGTGTCCGTGTGGAAACGGCGAATGTGTAAATCAGCTGTTTACATGACAGCGCGGATGGAAATACAGATGGATGGAAATCAGTCGACGTCTCTTTGAGTGGGCTGTTTAACGCGCATTTATTTGAAGCTTGTGTCTGACGAATGAAAGCCCACGCGAATGTATTTCAGTCGACACTGATTATTTTGAGGTGATCTGTTGCACTTACAGTGATGTTGTGAAGGGGAACTGATTCATCCAGAAAGCGTCAGCTCTTCATACGCGCATTTCCTGCTTTATATGGTATGATGGGGTGTTTTATTATCGCCTATCAACTAATTTCCTTGACAAATTGTGTTTTTCCCCCCCCAGATGCTGTCGATATTAGCTACACGAACATCCACCAGGCCTTCATTGCTGTCAGTGAATAACATATGGCGAGAGGCCTGTGATATTAGAAGTTTTGAATTCTGATTTCAGGTCAGAGGTTTGTGTTATGTTGTGAATTCAGTGCAGGATGTCAGAGGTCATTGTAGTTGTAAAAAAGGCACAGTTTACAAAATGCATTTTAAAACTTTTTAGGTTTTTTTTTATGTATTAGTGAAAAATGTCAATTTTAGGTCTTTATTTTGTCTCTATTTTAGTGAGCTCTTAGTTCATTTGAAATGGTCCTGTGGTGTGACATTAAAAAAAAAGTATTGTAGTCTATCTGTAAATATGGTCATAAAAATGGCATACCTGATGCATATAAAGGGCGACGCAAAATGCTCTGTGAAATTGTTTTAGGTGGAGACGCGTGCCAGCTATGTATAATTATGTACGTAAACATGCAGTCAAACTAAGGCAAATAAATGTAGCTGATAGATCAACATGAGGCAGAAAAATCCTGCATATCCCGGATGACACTCTAGAGCTTGGGTGTCCAATTCTTCTCCTGGCGATCAAGTACATTTATTTATATACACTTCCCAGCTAAAAAATAAAGTCGCCGTTTGCTTTAGAGTCTATGATTGATTCATTATTTCTGTGATTATTATTGACAATAGCTCTTTTATTTCATTGAGTTTCTTAAACGACTATGTTGGAAGACGTATCATGGCCATATTCCAGAATGACTGGAAGATTCATCGGGCTAAAATTGTGAAAGAATGGTTGGTTGGGAGCATGAAGAATCATTTTCACACATGAATTAGCACTTCTGAGTCCAGACCTTAAATTCATTGAAAGTCGTTTCGGATGTGCTGGAGTAGACTTTACAGAGTGCTCACCTCTTGCATTGTTAATACAAGTTCATGACCAAAAATTGTGTGTGTGTGTGTCCGTTTCTCGGTTTTGGCCTACAAAAACTGCAACACTCCATGTGTTTATAGAAAATAAATGTGTTATGAATTTCCAGCATTTTGAATGCAGATCATGGGAGTATCGGGGCAGTGTGCAATGTCTTTACAAGTCACATGATCAACATATAGAACTGATGAGAGGTTGCCATAAGCTATAGATATAATCGCTTATAGAATGTGTGGGACAGTATAGGTTATGACTGTTTATTTTCTTTGTGAAGGATCATTGATGGGTGAATCTCACAAATTATGTCAAGAATCTTAAAATGTCCTCAAAACGAAAAGGAAAACAACACCCCCCACACACACACACACATACATACATTTACATGCTTTTCCATTGATGTAGAAAGTCATTGTTTGGGATGTGCTGGAGTAGACTTTACAGAGTGCTCACCTCTTGCATTGTTAATACAAGTTCATGACCAAAAATTGTGTGTGTGTGTGTGTCCGTTTCTCGGTTTTGGCCTACAAAAACTGCAACACTCCATGTGTTTATAGAAAATAAATGTGCTATGAATTTTGAATGCAGAACTGTGCTGAATTTCATGTCCTTGTGTTTTGGTGATTTCAGGTAGATCATGTACACTCCGGCATCCGATACGGGAGTGACAGTAGTAGAGAAGGATGCAGCTCTGACCAGTGCATACTCGCCTGTGGACTACATGAGCATCACTAGCTTCCCAAGACTACCTGAAGATGATGTTTCAGCCGACAACGTCCTTAAATCACGCAAAGATGACGATAACTTTCTCAGTGAGCAGGACACAGGTAAATGCATTTGATCATAGTTCTGCTTGAGTGTCTGAGTAGGCCCTGAGAGGTCACCCATAACTGTTCGCTCCACGTCGTGCCCTGAATTCTGTCCTGTCTCTCCATGTAGAGCCTGATCTGTTTCTGAATTCAGCCCGACTGCAGCGGCTGCCCTCTTCTGCCTCTGACTTGGCCAGGCATGATATCTCTCCACTGCGAGAGACCACCAGAGACCCGCTGGCACAGGATTGCGCATGCACGCGTGATGGTCTGACCGTCATCATCACTGCCTGCCTGACCTTTGCCACCGGGGTCACCGTGGCCCTCATAATGCAGATCTACTTCGGAGACCCACAGGTGCTGTGAACACAGGAACAAAGAGTTTTTTTCTGTAAATGGCTCCCAGCTCTAGAACATGTTGCCAGTTGAAATAAAAGCAGTTCATTACATAAAGCTTTTTACAATGCACTGGTTTAAAAAAAAAAGTTGTATGACTATTTTAATTAAATAATTTTTATTTAAATGTTGCCGCAGTTGGATGTATCTATATGTGGTTAGGATGTGGAAGGGTTGATAGTTTTATTACAGTTTAATGAAGGGAAGTAGCATTGGTAGTCAATTGGGTTGTTCGTTTTTTTTTTTTTAGAGTGTTGATAGTTAGTTGGGTGGGTAGATATTTTTAGAGTGTTAATCAAAAGTAAACAGGGTTGATGGTTGGGTGGGTTAGTTTTTTTTTTGAGTGTTGATAGTTGGTTGGGTTGTTAGTTTTTTTTGAGTGTTAATGAAAGGTAAACAGGGTTGATGGTTTGTGGGTTCGTTTTTTTTGAGTGTTAATCAAAGGTAAACGGGGTTAATGGTTGGGTGGGTTAGTTTTTTTTAGAGTGTTAATAGTTGGTTGGGTTGTTAGGTTTTTTTTTAGTTTTAATCAAAAGTAAACAGGGTTGATGGTTGGATGGGTTAGGTTTTTTTTTAGAGTGTTGATGGTTGGTTGGGTGGGTTAGTTTTTTTTGAGTTTTAATCAAAAGTAAACAGGGTTGATGGTTGGGTGGGTTAGTTTTTTTTAGAGTGTTAATGAAAGGCAAACAGAGTTGATAGTTAGTTGGGTGAGTATATGTTTTAGAGTGTTAATCAAAAGTAAACAGGGTTGATGGTTGGGTGGGTTAGTTTTTTTTTTGAGTGTTGATAGTTGGTTGGGTTGTTAGTTTTTTTGAGTGTTAATGAAAGGTAAACAGGGTTGATGGTTTGTGGGTTCGTTTTTTTGAGTGTTAATCAAAGGTAAACGGGGTTAATGGTTGGGTGGGTTAGTTTTTTTTAGAGTGTTAATAGTTGGTTGGGTTGTTAGGTTTTTTTTTAGTTTTAATCAAAAGTAAACAGGGTTGATGGTTGGATGGGTTAGGTTTTTTTTAGAGTGTTGATGGTTGGTTGGGTGGGTTAGTATTTTTGAGTTTTAATCAAAAGTAAACAGGGTTGATGGTTGGGTGGGTTAGTTTTTTTTAGAGTGTTAATGAAAGGCAAACAGAGTTGATAGTTAGTTGGGTGAGTATATGTTTTAGAGTGTTAATCAAAAGTAAACAGGGTTGATGGTTGGGTGGGTTAGTTTTTTTTTGAGTGTTGATAGTTGGTTGGGTTGTTAGTTTTTTTGAGTGTTAATGAAAGGTAAACAGGGTTGATGGTTTGTGGGTTCGTTTTTTTTGAGTGTTAATCAAAGGTAAACAGGGTTAATGGTTGGGTGGGTTAGTTTTTTTTAGAGTGTTAATAGTTGGTTGGGTTGTTTGGTTTTTTTTGAGTGTTAATCAAAAGTAAACTCGGTTGATGATTGGTTGGGTTAGTTTTTTTTTTTTTTTTAGAGTGTTGAATAAGTAAAAAGGCCGAATAAATTTTGCCGAACAATGACGTTTTTAATGATGTTTTAACGTTCACATATCGCGTCTTTTCCGCGCGCATATTCTTTATATCTTATGTAGGTGCGCGGTAACCGCGCGCAAAACGGAAGGGACGCGCATGCGGTGCGGTGCGCTTGTTTTTTCCGGGCGCACCTGCGCCGCGGCGAGATGAAAACATCTCAACTTTTCAGAATGCCGCAAGCGCACCGCAGGTCATGTGACAAGAACCAACCGATCATCTTCGACCTTTCCGTAACAAAACATGGAAATCTCAGCCGAACAGCTGATCATAGCTGTACAGGGGGGTTGTTATATCTCATCTCCATAAATATATCTAGTAGTAAAGCTAAAGCAAGGGCTAAAAATCAATTTATCCCTTGCTGAAACTTTCTCATCGTCAGAAACCACAGTTCATGGTTGCATAGCAACGACAGACGCCACAGAAGCGCGAGCTCCCGAACGCTTGCAAAAGAAGGAGGAAGCGACGCGGCCGCGCTTTACACGCTTTATTAGGCGCGATATGTGAAGTAGGCTTATGTCTAGGACAGTTATTTATTTGTTGTGGGTTCATCTACATTTTTTTGCACTATTCAATGCACATTTGTTGTTGTAGACATACAGAGTTACATTCTTTCAGCAGTCAGTTATAGGCCTAACATAGGCTATTCAAGAAGAACATAGGCTTCAAAGATGGCCAAATAATTTTTTTTTTATTTTTATTTCACTAATTTATTCATTTTAAGTTATATTGTGCTTTGTTTGTATAATATCTGCTGGAATGTTAAAAAAATGTTCAGTGTTAAATATTTTGAAATTATATTTTTGTTATTTGATTTATTTCTCTGAAAAGCAACACAAAATAGTAAAAAGCAAATTTTTTACTATTTAATTATTGTAATGGTGAAAAAATTGGCAAAATAAATGGAAAAAAATGCGAAACACCGCATTCGGTATTCGGCCAAGCATTTCATTATTATTCGGCTTCGGCTTCGGCCAAGAATTTCATTTCGGTGCATCCCTAGTGTTAATCAAAGGTAAACAGGGTTGATGGTTGGGTGGGTTAGTTTTTTTTTTTTAGAGTGTTGATAGTTGGTTGGGTTGTTATTTTTTTGAGCGTTAATCAAAAGTAAACAGGGTTGATGGTTGGGTGGGTTAGTTTTTTTTTTTAGATTGTTGATGTTAGGTGGATAGTTTTTTTTTTAGTGTTAATCAAAGGCAAGCAGGGTTGATAGTTAGTTGGGTGGGTAGTATTTTTAGAGTGTCTATCAAAGGTAAACGGGGTGTGTAGATTTTTAGAGTTTCAAAGTCTTTGCACACCGAGTCCGAACTTCTCGTCCGAAATTTTCGTATGTTAAAAAATAAATACGACCTTATGTTGGGTCAATCACATTTACACACTGATCCACACAATCCACAATTCAATTTTCTGCATTTTTTGCATCCGTAGAAAGCATTTTGAGAGGTGTTTTGACTCTTCAGAGCCACCGTATAAGTGCACGTCAAAATCGAGAATGACATCTGATAAGTTGGTCCACGTCATCTCACAGCACAAAGCACTATATATTTCCAATATTTCCTCTTTCTTTTTCTCATTTTAAGAAGAGAGAGGACAACAAAATCATCCTCACTGCTTGAAGACTCCATTTTGTATTGTTTTTTGCAACAGATTAATTAATACACATCAGACTCGGTATGCAAGGTTGATTACTTTTTTAGGATGAGGAATACAAAATAACGCTTAGAAACATTTCTGACTCACTGTGCAAAGACCTTTAATCAAAGGTAAACAGGGATAGTTGGTAGGGTGGGTAGTTTTTTTCAGTGTTAGAGTTTATATATTTATAATTCAGGGTGAATATTTATTTGTTTGTTTGTTTGAGAAAAGCCTTTCTTTGGACCTGAGATTCAAATTAACATATGTTACATTAACTTTGTACAATGCATATGTTTTTTTTTTTAGTACCACATTTTTGCGTGCACATTTTTCTGTTTTCAGTGAATGATACCTCAGATTGATTTGCTCTTTGAGAAAAGGTGTGCTATTACTGTTCTGTTCAACAAAACGTATGTTTTTGGCTGGTGGAGGATAAATTCCAACTTCTATTCTAATCGAATTTTTTTTTTTTTTTTTTTAACTTCTTTCCTTAGGTGTATAATCAAGCCGCAGTGGTGACGGATGTAGCCCGCTGCACGTCACTTGGCTTCGACGTTCTGGGCAAACAAGGGTCCAGCGTTGATGCTGCCATAGCTGCTTCCCTTTGCCTGGGCATCATCCATCCCCACACTTCAGGCATCGGCGGGTACGAGCATTAGTTCTATCTTTAACAAGAGTCTTTTTTTATTTTGTAAGGGAAACTTTAAAGGCATGGTTCATCCAAAAATGATAATTGGTAAACAGAAGCTCAAACATGCTTGCATGGTTGAGCTGCCATTGACCATATTTGATAAGCTCTATGAATGTATGTTGAATAAACGTCTTAATTTAATCTGTTTATCAAATAAAGGGATCATGTCTCTTCAGAAGTCTTGGATTAAACTGCTCCATTCATATGGATTACTTTTATGATGTCTTAATGAACTTTTTCAAGTGTAAAGTTTGATGTAATGGGCCGTCAGTGGAGGGACAGAAATCTCTCAGGTTTCACTAAAAAAGATAATTTGTGTTACGAAGATGAACAAAAGTCTTATGGGTTTTGAACAACATGAGTGTGAGTAAATGATGACAGAATTTCCATTTTTGAGTGAACTAATCCTTTAAAGATTACAAGCTAGAGAAAAGTAGAAAAATGGTTCCCACTATTATGAAAAAAACAACATATCATGTGATTTGCACTGGAAAAGAAATGGAAATATGCAAAATCTTAAAAGTTGAATACATTTCCTTAGGACTTTTTTTTTTTTTTTTTGCTCTGCTGTAAAGTATTTTAAATATCTCTTTGTGGGTGTTTATCTAAAGTAAAACTTGCTCAGAAATCAATGTGTAAACTGTGTATCTCTCCTTAAGTATAGTTGTGTAAATATTGTCTAGCCAGAAATCTCCGTTATTTAAAAAAAAAAAAGTCCTTCTGCATTAAATCACAAATTACTAGAAAGGTCATTGAAAAAATTCACTGGTCAAAAATTCCAGGAAGCCCAAAGGAAGTTTTATAAGAAGGCATGTGTGCAGGGATACAGAAATTGATTTTGTGGGTGAGTCATCAAAAAGACTAAGTGACTGTATCTTGCTTTCTTCTCAGTGGTGGCGTGATGCTTGTCCATGACATCCGGAACAATGAGAGCCGGATCATTGACTTCCGTGAGACGGCACCCTCTGGTATTCACGAGGGCATGATGTTGAATCTTAGTCAAAGGGTAAAGCTTTATCTGGATCTGCTTTCATCCTGGCTAAAATGTGTGCCGTCATATGATGATATTGAAAATCCGAAGCAAATTAATCAGTGCAAGTGTTTTCACAGTATCTTCTCTGTTCTACAGTCACTGATGTGTCTCTTTCCATGTTTTAGTCAGGTCTGTCAGTGGCTGTTCCAGGCATGCTCAGCGGACTACATCAAGCTCATCAGCTGTATGGAAGGTACAGCTGTGTACTCTCAGACAGCATGTAGAGTTTTGATTATTGGCATAAAGTCTGGTCCACACACTACAGCTTATTTTGACTAGGAACCACCCACTTAGGCAGAAAGAGGCTGGCATATATAAAGCGACCATTCACAGGTTACTTTCTCACAAACAATGTGTCCTAACCAGGTGAATCGAATCCAGATTCCAGTGACCGATACTTCTTCTGTCTGCACTGATAAAAATCACAACCAATCAGAACATGGAGAGAGCCGAGGAACGTAAAAATAGATGCGCAAAACTCATTTCTCCAGATGGATCTTTTTAATGTTATGATGTTATGCTCATTTACAAGTTCATGATTTTATTATTTTGGGTCTGCTAGAATACATTTACATGATTTATGTTTTAAAGTTCAAAAAACAACATATTTTCTTTAATACTGTATGTTGCTGCCGTACCTCTTTTCACCTTCTGCCTGGAATGTTCTGTTTTAGTCTCTTTAAACCCCATCCTTTCAAAATGCCCAGTCTCTTTTTGTCTCTTTAAACCCCATCCTTTCAAAATGCCCAGTCTGTTGTGATTGGTCTACCACTTAGAGTAGGGGTTTTAAAGTCACTTGGCTGCAGATAAATTTACTTTTAAAAATTTGTATATGTCAGTAAAAAGCATTTCACATGTACACACAGAACAAGCATGAGAGTGTTTTCTATTCTATGCTTTAACAGCACTCGCAACGCTGATCACAGTTCATATCCAGACTGGAGTGAGCACATTTCAAGTTTATATGGACAATTTTCATATACTCTAATACTCCAAACATGAACCAGTGCCATGTATGAGCACATATTCAATCATGTCTTCTTAAAATGAAATATATACAGTACTGTGCAAAAGTTTTAGGCAGGTGTGAAAAAATGCTGTAAAGTAAGAATGCTTTCAAAAATAAACTTGGTAATAGATTATATTTATCAATTAACAAAATGCAAAGTGAGTGAACAGAAGAAAAATCTAAATCAAATCCATATTTGGTGTGACCACCCTTTACCTTCAAAACAGCATCAATTCTTCAAGGTACACTTGCACAAAGTCAGGGATTTTGTAGGCATATAGTTAGGTGTATGATTAAACAATTATACCAAACAGGTGCTAATGATCATCAATTCAATATGTAGGCTGAAACACAATCATTAACTGAAACAGAAACAGCTGTGTAGGAGGAATAAAACTGGGTGAGGAACAGCCAAACTCAGCTAACAAGGTGAGGTTGCTGAAGACAGTTTACTGTCAAAAGTCATACACCATGGCAAGACTGAGCACAGCAACAAGACACAAGGTAGTTATACTGCATCAGCAAGGTCTCTCCCAGGCAGAAATTTCAAGGCAGACAGGGGTTTCCAGATGTGCTGTCCAAGCTCTTTTGAAGAAGCACAAAGAAACAGGCAACGTTGAGGACCGTAGACGCAGTGGTCGGCCAAGGAAACTTACTGCAGCAGATGAAAGACACATCATGCTTACTTCCCTTCGCAATCGGAAGATGTCGAGCAGTGCCATTAGCTCACAATTGGCAGAAAACAGTGGGACCCTGGTACACCCATCTACTGTCCGGAGAAGTCTGGTCAGAAGTGGCCTTCATGGAAGACTTGCGGCCAAAAAGCCATACCTCCGACGTGGAAACAAGGCCAAGCGACTCAACTATGCACGAAAACACAGGAACTGGGGTGCAGAAAAATGGCAGCAGGTGCTCTGGACTGATGAGTCAAAATTTGAAATATTTGGCTGTAGCAGAAGGCAGTTTGTTCGCCGAAGGGCTGGAGAGCGGTACACGAATGAGTGTCTGCAGGCAACAGTGAAGCATGGTGGAGGTTCCTTGCAAGTTTGGGGCTGCATTTCTGCAAATGGAGTTGGGGATTTGGTCAGAATTAATGGTATCCTCAATGCTGAGAAGTACAGGCAGATACTTATCCATCATGCAATACCATCAGGGAGGCATCTGATTGGCCCCAAATTTATTCTGCAGCATGACAACGACCCCAAACATACAGCGAAAGTCATTAAGAACTATCTTCAGTGTAAAGAAGAACAAGGAGTCCTGGAAGTGATGGTATGGCCCCCACAGAGCCCTGATCTCAACATCATCGAGTCTGTCTGGGATTACATGAAGAGAGAGAAGCAACTGAGGCTGCCTAAATCCACAGAGGAACTGTGGTTAGTTCTCCAAGATGTTTGGGCCAACCTACCTGCCGAGTTCCTTCAAAAACTGTGTGCAAGTGTACCTAGAAGAATTGATGCTGTTTTGAAGGCAAATGGTGGTCACACCAAATATTGATTTGATGTAGATTTTTCTTCTGTTCACTCACTTTGCATTTTGTTAATTGATAAATATAAACTATTAACATGTCTATTTTTGAAAGCATTCTTACTTTACAGCATTTTTTCACACCTGCCTAAAACTTTTGCACAGTACTGTATTTGCATTATACAGCGGTACGTCTGATAATGAACGCAGGATGGATTATTGTTGCAATTGTAAACATGATGGCTTTTCTCTCCCATGAGGGCATTTGGCGGCTTTGTTTCTGGGTGGATTATTGATAATGTACCATAAGTCTCCCCTCTAACCCCCAAGGTGGGTGTTGAGATTATACTTGTCTAGGTGTGTCCTGGAATGGAAAGGTTTGGGAACCCCTGGCTTAGAGCATGTGTCAGAAATGTTACAGCCTTTACCATAATTGGTTTTCAGCACCTGGGGCTTTATGAGCAGCTGTAAACCTTATTACATCAGTGCTGTTGATATTGGAAGTCCATACTATGTTTTTTTTGGCCTTGCAGCGGAAAAAACCAAAACCAAAAAACAGCGTCTTATGTTAAAAGAATCACTTGCACAACTGTTTTTTGACGGTGTGCCAAAGCAGCCAGTAGGCGGGCAAGAGAGTCATTACACATAGCTACGCCACAGAAATGATGGCAGAACTCCAAACGGGGCATTTCAGGCAGGTGTTTTCGGTTCAAAATCCAGTCAGAGTGTTTAGGAATCCACATGATGGGAAATGACACGTCAGCGTGTAAGATTTCTACACGTATATTTAGCAACAGATTTGCCATGTTGATCAACAGAAAACTGCTTTGTTTGAAAGCGACTTCTATGTGAGCTGTGCTTCATACATCTGTAAGCTATTCACAGTAGACAATGGACCTTTTGCCTGTGAAAACTGTATGTTTTATAGTAACAAAGTTTAAGACACTGTCTTAAAATAATAGCAATGTTTATGCAACTGGCCCCAGGAAATGAGACTTCTACTTGTGGTTTTGTGATTATTGTGGTCAATTTCAAAGTCTTATAGATCATACTGGGCACCCACTTGAAGTCGCACCCAAATAAATGGTAAACTTCTTAGTGAGGAATAGAGAGTCATGTATCATATGGCTAATGGAAAATGGCTTCACATTGTAGCATGTTCCCTCTCCTCTAGAATGTCGTGGAAAGACGTCATCACTATGGCTGCAGACGTGGCAAGGAATGGATTCAACATTACGCATGAGCTGGGTGAGCACACAACACACACATGACACACATGCCTGAAGTCAACAGGAAGTGTCTGTCCGCAGTAGGGTTGTTGTCACATTACCAAGAATTTCAGTAGTCGGTACCTATACCAGTATAGGTATAGTTGTTATCGGTTTGATTCCCATGCCGGCAGGAATTGAAGGTGGGATTGTGAATGAACAGCACTCTCTCCACTTTCGATATCATGACTAAGGTGCCCTTGAGCAAGGCACCTAACCCCTAATTGCTCCCCGGGCGCTGGAGCAATAGCTGCCCACTGCTCTGTGTGTGTGTGTGTGTGTGTGCGTGTGCGCGCGCATTTGTTCACTACTCACTGCTGTGTGTGTACACTTGGATGGGTTAAATGCAGAGCACCAATTTCGAGTATGGGTCACCATTCTTGACGATACGTCATGACTTAACTTAACTTTAATGTGTTGTATTGTATTAATTTCGGTACCAGAGCGAAAACCATTTTTTTTCTCGTCCATTGGTTATCACTGTCAATCATTGCAGTTTTAGATTCAATCGCACATTTATTTAAATCCCCCTGTAGTCAATAATTTTATCCCTTAAAACTCATCTTTGATCTCAAAATTGATATATTTAAACATTTTTCCTATGAAAATAATTTCCTCATGCCTTAAATTAGCTTGAATGGAACTCTACACTCTTGCTTCGTTTAGTATATGCAGACCATGAATATGCAAATTATCCCCGCCTCCACTTACCCACACCAGCTCAAAAATCCACTCTGTCAGCACAATGGCAAGTAGAAATACTGGTCCACTCAGCTATAGATGTTTGAACCAGAAACTGATTCAGAAGAAGAAGAGGGAATTATACAGGGTCGTCTACAAATCGATGTACCAGAATAGTAATGTGTTTTATGAATCGCTCTCTACAACGTCGAACGCATAATTTGATTAGCCTTTTGCTTGGGTACATAAACAAACAGCTAATAATGCATTGCTAATGTTACACAAACCATGTTCCTGTTCGCAATTTCAGAGTCAGACAGCTGCCTTTTGAAAATTGGCATCCTTAGAAACACTTTGAACAACTTTGAACATCAGTGGAGAAAGGCATAAGTTCATCATAACATCATAATACACATCTTATTTACATCATGTTCACATTTTGTTGGTTATAATGAAAGGATTCGTAGTATACAGACTATTGACTGACTGACTAGCACCTCTGATTGGCCATCGTGTTCTCGCGCTCAACAGATATGATCGTGATTGGCTATAAAGCTCAACACTTGTAAATAGAAACCTTTGATGCTCAGAGAGCGCTCAAACACAAACAAGAACATTTGATAGCAGCGGCTGTCAGCATATACTGTATATACCCGTACTACCGGTACTGCAGAAATGCTGGTACTGTCAACTTATTTTCTTTCGACTGGTACTGTAAGTACCGGTACATTTGACAACCCTAGTGTGCAAGCTTGGAAAGTGAGGCTTGGTGACTTCAGCCGAAAAGAATTTGTGCAGTAAGAAAAGTAAATATCAATTTTAGTTTTTATTTTGACTTTAAAGCAGTTTGGTGTAACTTCCTTCATCTTTCCACAGCTGATGCGTTGTCTAAAGTGAAAGAGCAGAATGTGTCGGATACATTCAGAGATCTGTTCCTGCCTAAAGGTCAGGCTCCACTAGCGGGACTTTTCGCTAAGCGGCTGGATCTAGCTGCCATTTTGGACAAGATTGCAGCCGATGGAATCTCAGAGTTCTACAATGGGAATCTGACCCAGGAAATGACATCAGTGGTATGTTTCTAGTGTTACTTTAGTATTATTTATATACTATTGTAGTATTTATTAATATTTTTCATTTGTTACTTTAAACTAGAGCGGCACGATTAGTAAAAAGATGGCAATCTTGATTCAAGCACCCACAGGATCTTATTTTATGAATGACAACGATTCGCCCGCGTATTTTAAACAACTGACAAAATAAGAGAGCCAGAGAGAGCAGTTTTGAACCATTCATTAGCCTATTTCTGTTACAAATATTCAGATTATCACAGAAATGAGATATAATAATGAAATATGTTTTAAGTTATATAAACACTGATGCCTAGAGATCAAAATAGAACAAACTACCTTTTTAAATGAACTTGGTGCGTCAAATATTGTATCAATTACATCTAGGTGGCAACAAGTGACTTAAATTTTTTTGTCATTGAATCATTCATTCAAAACATTCGTTCAAAAAAACTGTTTCATCTAGTAATGAAAGTATTAATAAAGTCATTGAATTCATTCAAAACCATTTAAAAAAAAAAAAAAATTAATTCAAATATTTTCCAGCAATTTATATTTTGTCAGAACCTCTAGTAAATTGCATGTTATTTTGTTTGGTTGTATATTCAGAATCGTGGGAGAATCGTGATCTCTATTTGAAACCAAAATATCGTGAATTATGCAGCTCTAATTTAAACGCTTTCAAACACAGCCATTTTAACCATTTTGCAGATAATTTCTTTGTCCTACCAATAAATACAGGTGCTGGTCATATAATTAGAATATTATCAAAACGTTGATTTATTTCACTAATTCCATTCAAAAAGTGAAACTTGTATATTATATTCATTCATTACACACAGACTTATATATTTCAAATGTTTAAATCTTTTAATTTTGATGATTATAACTGACAACTTGACAACTAAGGAAAATCCCAAATTAAGTACATCAACTTTTTGATGATATTCTAATTATATGACCAGCACCTGTAATAGCACAGAACATATTATAATAGTAACATTATTATGTGTTTTTGTGACCAGGTTCAAGCTAAAGGAGGTGTGCTGTCAGAGGAGGATTTCAAAAACTACTCCACTATCATACAGAAGCCACTGCAAACTCTTTACCAGGGTAAATACCCATTTAATATCAAGTTTGTACCAAGCAGCTCTAAAAGAAACCGTAGGTCTTTAAAATGTTTGACTGTTAGAGTTTATTACTTGATTAATTGCAGTAGATTAGGTCTCTGTTGACCTTCACAGCTGTGAAGCAGAAACTCCAAACAGTAGAGCAATAATAATAAAAAGCTTCTGCTTTAGCCTATATCAGTTTCATAAGTAGTGCACAATTTTTGTTGCTATTTTACTTCTCAGAACTGGGTGGACAAGAATTGCAGGAGGAAGTTCAGCAGTATTTTATAAAGTACACAATAGTCATTCTTAGGTACAGATATCTGTTTGGAAATCGACTCAATTAATAGTGAAAGTAGTCCATTAAAGAAAATACTAAAAAATATTGAAGTAATTAATATTACATGTACTTCAGTACCAAAAGTACAAAGGAATGAATTAAAGCATATATATATATATATATATATATATATATATATATATATATATATATATATATATATATAAATTTTTTTTTTTTTTTTTTTTTTTTTTTTAATGTACTGAAGTGTGTCAATACAAACATTTACCTACATTAACACTGAGTTATGAATTATGTTGTAAATTCTACATGTGACGACAACAAAGAGGCCCATCGTATGACATAGTAAAATGTGCCTCATTAAGTATGTAGTTCCTTTTCTGACTCCTGATTGGATGATCTGTTTTTGAAGCCGTTGTAAAACGTACACCTGTGACCACACATTATATTTTAATGTGCCAAGTTCCTGTCTTCTTTGGCAACCCTAAACAA
Source organism: Opsariichthys bidens (assembly GCA_037194245.1). Taxonomy (NCBI): domain Eukaryota; kingdom Metazoa; phylum Chordata; class Actinopteri; order Cypriniformes; family Xenocyprididae; genus Opsariichthys; species Opsariichthys bidens. Next base: position 8,279,221 of record CM074285.1, on the reverse strand, counting down.
ACTACAGTTGACTTAAAATTTTATTTATTTCTTAAGAGCACCATTTTCTCTGTTTTACTTGCTATAATAATTTCTCGTGGCTTATTGCTTTATGAATAAAAATACAACTGTACACTCAATTAAAAGTTTAATTTTTACCAACAGTAAGGCAACTCGCCTTGGTCAAGGTACAAATTTCCTCAAAATTGAGAACATCAAAGCCCAAACAGCTATATAGCTATAGACATATATATATATATATATATTATTTTTATTTTTTTAAAGTTTTTAATCCAAAATACTTCTCACTTCAAAGAGTTGATGAGTTGATTATTGCCTTTTGAAAACATTATATGCCTGTCTTTTCTTCAAGCCATTGATGGCTCAGTTCTTCGGTGAGATCATACCTTTCTCAACAGTCTTGAGTGCCTCAGCAGTATTTTAATTGAAAGGTTCACAGTGCTTTGCCTTACATTCTGTCAGGCCACCAGGTATTTGTTCCTCCTCCGCCCCACGCGGGAGCCGCTCTCCTCTCCGCTCTCAACATCCTGGAGGGATTTAACATCACAAACCAGGTGTCCAGGAGCCAAATTTACCACTGGATAGCTGAGGTACTACAGCGCTTTAACTCGCTTCACATTACGTTTCATTTATTGCTTTTAACAGTAATGCTTATGTACTTAAAGGATTAGTTCACTTTAAAATGAAAATGACCCCAAGCTTTACTCACCCTCAAGCCATCCTAGGTGTATATGACTTTCTTTTTACAGACGAATACAATCAGAGTTATATTAATAATCAATGACTGTGCCACCTGTTTGAAGCTCACGAAAGTGCATCTATCCATCATAAACACACTCCACACAGCTCCAGGGGGTTAATAAAGGCCTTCTGAAGTGAAGCGATGTGCTTGTGTAAGAAAAAATTCCATATTTAACAAATTATAAAGTAATACAACTAGCTTCTGCCAGAACGCCATCCATATTGAACTTATGAAGAAAGTGTAACACCTTTCGCAGTTCAAAACGCTTGCACTACGTCCTACACCTTCTGTATTCAACTTTATTTTACTTTCTGGTTCTGTTTGTGTGTCAGTCAAAAATTATTATTTTATTTAAATGAAATGATTGTTTAGTTTAATTTAGTTTAAAATGTTTTTTTTTAATTATTATTTTGAATTTTTTATGGTACTAAATTATAGTTATGCAGTAGTTTTAATCCATTTATTCACTTTTTGAGCATGAAAACTATAAATTAAATTGTCCAACTTAAACTTCATATTTTGAATGTTTTGGAGCATAGATTTAAACGGGGTAGTCATGGCTTAATGGTGAGGGAGTTGGGCTTGTAACGTGAAGGTTGCCGGTTCGATTCCCACACCGGCAGGAATTGAAGGTGGGGATTGTGAATAAACAACACTCTCTCCACCTTCGATACCACGCTCCGGGTGTGTGTGTGTGTTCAGTGTGTGTGTGTGCACTACTCACCGCTGTGTGTGTGCACTTGGGATGGGTTAAATGCAGAGCACCAATTTCGAGTATGGTTTACCATACTTGACAATACGTCACGACTTTCACTTTCACTTTAAATTTGGTCTCTTTTTAAATGTGATACTTGGCAGATTATTGCTGAAGTGAATTTTTTTTTTTTTTAAAGTTAACTTGAAAAAAGTTTTAATATTGTGAAAAATTAACAAAAATACAATTTTCAATTTTTATATGAAATATATATTTTCCAAAACATTTTACTCTAAAACTGTGAAAAACAAAGCCATAAATCACATACAAAACAACCTGTGTTCCAAATTTTAGGTTGATATCAAAAAATTAGATTTTGTTTCCACTAAATGAAATTCCTTTTCTATTCATTTCCAGTGCAGTCATTGTTGACCATTTACGTGTGACTATTTCTTCAGAACTTTTCGAATCATGATTCTTGTGTTTGTGTGGTCACACAGCAAGTGCTGAAACTTTACCAAGTTGGTCGAAATTGACCGAACAGCACCAAAGGGGCTAATAATGTATTTTATTTCAATTGATATTAAAATTGTTTCAAGTCGCTCTTTTTTTTTTTTATGGTTTTAGTAATAACCCTGGTGCACAATGATGCTCAGGCTCATGTAATATTGTTTAAATATTCCTGTCTCTTTCATTTGCTCAACATGTAGTCACTGAAAATTGCATTGTCTCAAGCCAGTGGACTGGGAGACTCCATGTTTGATTCCTCCGTTTCCGAGTTGGTGATGCAGATGCTTAGGTGAATATTGAGCTAAAATTTTTCAAACTATAATTAGAATAAACATTTTTTTTTTTCTAAATGTGTGTTTTTCATGGTAGTGATCAGTTTACTGGTAGTATTTTTCTATTTTTTTATTACAATGTCAATGACATTGGCTTAACATTGACTGTCTTTGATAGTAAAACCCAGGCTGATGTTTTACGCCAAACGATCAGCGATTCGCTTGCGTCGCCCGCCGAACATTACGTCCCATCATACGAGATGCAGGAGGGAGCCGTTGCCAGCCAGCTCATGATCATGGGCACTGATGACTTGATAGTGTCTGTTATGAGGTGGGTTATGTTACATGGCTGTAAGAGAGTGTTTGTACTGTATATCTAATGCCCTATAGTGTCCTGTCCTGCTCCTGGAGGGCCAATTTCCATCAGAGTTCATCTCCAGTCCTAATTAAGCACACCTGAATCAGCTAATCAAGGTCTTCTGGAACTCTAGAAACTTACAGGCAAGTGTGTTGAAGCTGAACTTTGCAGGAAAGTGGCCCTCCAGATGCGGGATTGAACATCCCTGATTTATGCTAAACAAATTGTTGATTCACATACTTTGTCCCTAGCTCACTAAACCGGCCGTTTGGAAGTCATATTGTGACGCCCTCTGGGATTCTCCTTAACAGTCAGATTCTGGACTTCTCTTGGCCCAATAAAACCCACGGCTCAGCAGGATTCAATCAGGTACGCTTGGATGCCTACGCACAGCAAAAACAGGCACACGTTTCACATTTCGCTTTTGAATGATTATAATTTTTTGCATTCATTGAATTTGGTTTTTGTAATTATTAAGTCATCCTGTTTTGCAATTTGGTTTAAAAGGTGCTGTAACCTTTATAATAAACTGACAACCTTAAAAACCACATGATGAATCAAAGTTCATCACAAGAAGCTTTCCCATAATCTGATGTAAATATTTAAGATTTATAATGTTTTTAAAAGTCTTTTCTGCTCAGCAAGGCTGCCTTTGTTTAAGATTACAAAAAAAATCAGTAATGTTGTGAAAATATTACAATTTAAAATGGCTGTTGTTTTATGTGAATATATTGTAAAATGTCATTTATTCCTGTGATCAAAACTATATTTAACGCTCATTTTCATTACTTCAGTGTCACATGATCCTACAGAAATTATTCTAACATGCTGATTGGATGCTCAAGAAACATTTCTGATTATTATCATTGTTGAAAAAAAAGTTACTTTTTAAGAAATTTTTATAAGAAAAATGTACTTTTTTTTTTCAGGGCTCTTTAATGAACAAAGTTTAAAAGAACAGCTTTTATTTGAAATAGAATCTCTTGTAACATTATAAATGTCTTTTCTGTCACTTTTGATCAATTTAATGCATCCTTTCTGAAGAAAAGTAAAAGTCTTAATTATATATATATATATATATATATATATGTATGTACAGTGCCCTCCACAATTATTGGCACCCCTGTTTAAGATGTGGTCGTGGACTTCTAAAAATTGTGCTTTTTTTTTTTAAACAACATAGAACCCAAATGCAAAAAAAAGGCAAAAATTCAACCTTTCATTTAAGTTCATTACTTTGGTGGTAAAAAAAATCACACATTTAGAAAAAAAACAAAAAAACTTGAAATCATGTGTCCCACAATTATTGGCACCCCTAACAATTCCTCTGAAAAATTTAATTGAATTTTTTTAAAATATATTTTTCTGTAGTTGCTAAAGTTGCTCAGGGTATCTAGGAACTTTTAAGTAGTAATTCATGACTTCCTGTTTCCCTGCGGTATAAATATGATGTGACACAAAGGCCTAATTCTCTTACCCATTTGCAAACATGGCAAAGACAAGAGAACACACCATTCAAGTAAGGCAGATGTGTGTCGACCTTCATAAGTCAGGCAATGGCTACAAGAAAATAGCCACTCGCCTTAACTTGCCCGTATCTACAGTCAGAGGAATCATTAAGAAATTTAAACAACTGGAACAGTTACAAACAAGGCTGGAAGAGGTCCCAAGTTTATCTTGCCACAACGCACAGTGAGGAGGATGGTAAGAGAAGTAAAAAAATTTCCTAAGCTCACTGTCACAGAATTGCATCAAAGAGTGGCATCTTGGGGTCACAAAGTCTCCAAAACAACCATCAGACGCTCTCTACATGCCAACAAGCTGTTTGGGAGGCATGCAAGGAAAAAGCCTTTTCTCACTAACACTCACAAACGTAAACGTCTGGAGTTTGCTAAGCGATACTGGGACTTCAACTGGGATCGTGTGCTTTGGTCAGATGAGACTAAGATTGAGCTTTTTGGCAACAAACACTCTAAGTGGGTCTGGTGTAAAACAAAAGATGTGTATTCCGAAAAGCACCTCGTGCCCACCGTGAAGTATGGTGGAGGATCTGTGATGCTGTGGGCCTGTTTCTCTTCCAAAGGCCCTGGGAACCTTGTTAGGGTGCATGGGATTATGAACGCTTTGAACTACCAGGACATTTTAAATAAAAACCTGATGGTCTCTGCCAGAAAGCTGAAGATGGGTCGTCATTGGGTCTTTCAGCAGGATAATGATCCAAAACATGTGGCAAAATCTACACAAAAATGGTTCAGCAGTCACAAACTCAAGGTCCTCCCATGGCCATCTCAGTCCCCAGACCTCAACCCAATCGAAAACCTGTGGGGCGAGCTAAAGAGGAGAGTGCATAAGAGAGGACCCAGGACACTGGATGATCTAGAAAAATTGTGCAAAGAAGAATGGTAAAAGATCCCTCTATCTGTGTTCTCCAATCTTGTGAAATGTTATAGGAGGAGATTAAGTGCTGTCTTGTTGGCAAAAGGGGGTTGTACAAAGTATTAACATCAGGGGTGCCAATAATTGTGGGACACATGATTTCAAGGTTTTTTTTTTTTCTAAATGTGTGATTTTTTTTTTTTACCATCAAAGTAATGAACTTAAAAGAAAGGTTGGATTTTTGTCTTTTTTTGCATTTGGGTTCTATGTTGTTTAAAAAAAAAAAGGAGATTTTTTAGAAGTCCACGACCACATCTTAAACAGGGGTGCCAATAATTGTGGAGGGCACTGTATATGTATATATGTGTGTATATGTATATATGTATGTATATGTATATATATATATGTATATGTACATGTATTTTTATTTATTTTATTTTTTTTAATCAAATAAATGCAGCCTTGGTGAGCAGAAGAGACTTCTTGTGAAAACATTAAAAGTCTACTAAAAAACTTGAACTGCAGTGTATATAAAGGTGCCACAGTGTCATACACACAAATACATACATTATCGTAAAACACCATTATGGTAACACACGACACTAACACAGTGCAATAAACATTCACTCAAGGTGCAGTAAACGATTTTTTTTGAAAAACGCTGTTGAAAAGTGGATCGGTCCGAGCACCAAAACGCACTTGTACCAATCAGCAGTAAGGGGCTTGTCCACTCATGATGGGGGAGGAGAGAGAGCTCAGTGTACAAGACGGCCATTAGCAGAATGACCATAGAAAGAGAGAGAGATGGCAGAGAAAAAAACAAGAGGAAAAGACCAGGGGAATATAACTTTAAAAAGACAAGTGCGAAGTGTGTCAAAACATCTTTTTCACTGGTCACAAAAACTGCCTGAAAGCACGCCTATTACTTCGACAGCTATGCAGCTATCCCTGTCTCTAAAAAGAAGGGTTACGATCAGGCAAGTAGTAGTACCCGTATTAATACCAAAGAATCTTTCCAGCGCTGGAGATTTATCGGGTTAGTTCTCCCAAAAATGAAATTTCTGTCATTAGGCGCTCACCCCCATGTCATTCCAAACCCGTAAGAGCTTCGTTCATCTTCGGAACATAAATGAAGATATTTTTGATTAAATCCAAGAGCTTTCTGATCTCCGATAGACGTCATTACCGTTTTCAAGGTCCAGAAATGTAGTTAAGACATCGTAAAAAAAACAAAATAACAACTTTATTCAACAATAGCTTCTCTCCCCTGTCGGTCTGTTACGCTGTTGACGTAGTAAACCCAGTGCAGCACTTCCGCGTTCTACATCAGAATGCTGGCTCATTATTGGCAGACGCTGGTCACGTAAGCAGCACGATTCATACGTGTGATGATGATGCAAGAGCTGGCCAATAATGAGCCAGCGTTCTGATGTAGAATCCGGAAGTGCTGCACTGTTTACTACGTCAACAGCGTAACAGACTGACACTGTTGAAATTGTTGAATAAAGTCATTATTTTTGTTCGTTTTTGCACACAAACAATATTCTTGTTGCTTCATAACATTGCGGTTGAACCATTGTGGTCACATGAACTATTTTAACCATGTCTTTAGTACTTTTCTGGACCTTGAAAGGTCTGCTTATGTGTGGTCTCTAGTATTTTTTTGCTGTTTTAAGTTTTTTTTTTTTTTTTTAAGATGAAATGTCGTGTTAGACATACAGTTGTGTTCAAAATTATTCAACCCCCACTGAAATTGATTGTTTTGGCCGGTTTGACATTGATTTTGATCATTCAGTCATCCTGCTTACAATTAAATCAAAGAGGCACGTGTAGGTCAGACAAATACAACATAACATTTATAATGAAATAACCACAAATGTCTTTTCTCTGCTCACATCATTATCAGTTTTATTCAACCCCCAAGTGACATTCAATCTTAATACTTAGTACAACATCCTTTTACAGTTATAACAGCTTTTAAACGTGAAGCATAGCTTGACACAAGTGTCTTGCAGCGAGCTACGGGTATCTTCGCCCATTCATCATGGGCAAAAGCCTCCAGTTCAGTCACATTCTTAGGCTTGCGCACTGCAACTGCTTTCTTTAAGTCCCACCAGAGGTTCTCAATCGGATTTAAGTCTGGTGACTGCGATGGCCATTTCAAAATGTTCCAGCCTTTAATCTGCAACCATGCTCTAGTGGACTTGGAGGTATGCTTGGGATCATTGTCCTGTTGAAAGGTCCAACGTCTCCCAAGCCTCAGGTTTGTGACGGACTGCATCACATTGTCCTCCAATATCTCCTGGTACTGAAGAGAATTCATGGTACCTTGCACACGCTGAAGCTTCCCTGTACCTGCAGAAGCAAAACAGCCCCAAAGCATGATTGACCCCCCGCCATGCTTCACAGTAGGCAAGGTGTTCTTTTCTTCATAGGCCTTGTTCTTCCTCCTCCAAACATAGCGTTGATCCATGGGCCCAAACAGTTCTAATTTTGTTTCATCAGTCCACAGAACACTATCCCAAAACTTCTGTGGTTTGTCCACATGACTTTTGGCATACTGCAGTCGACTCTTCTTATTCTTTGGAGACAGCAAGGGGGTGCGCCTGGGAGTTCTGGCATGGAGGCCTTCATTACGCAGGGTGCGCCGTATTGTCTGAGCAGAAACTTCAGTACCTACATCTGACAAATCTTTTCTCAGTTCCTCAGCAGTCACACGGGGACTTTTCTCCACTCTACGCTTCAGGTAGCGCACAGCAGTCGAAGTCAGCATCTTCTTTCTGCCACGACCAGGTAGCGTTTCAACAGTGCCCTTTGCCTTGAATTTGCGAATGATGCTTCCTATGGTGTCTCTTGGTATGTTTAACATCTTTGCAATCTTCTTATAGCCATTGCCCTTCCTGTGAAGAGTAATCACCTCTTCTCTTGTCTTCCTGGACCATTCTCTTGACTTCACCATGTTTGTAACCACATCAGTAAATGTCTAGAAGGAGCTGAGTATCACAGTCATTTTAAAGCTGCCTAATTGGTGCTTATTAGGCTTTATTGCTGCTCCCTGACATCCACAGGTGCTTTCAATACCTGATTGAAAACACTTCAATGGACCTCTGTTCTTCAGAGTGGTAGTCTTTAAGGGGTTGAATAATTGTGTCTATGAAGAATTCACAAAAGAAACATTTACTTCTGTATTACAAAACCAATTGATGTCATTTTAGTTGCATATGCTTCTTTAAGAAGTCCTTGTAGGATTTCATTCTGAATTCAATTACAAATGTACTCTAAATTCTCTAAAACCATTTACAGCATTGGGGGGTTGAATAATTTTGAACACAACTGTATTAGTTTTTCACCATATAGAGTAAGGGAACTTTATCCATTTTACAGGTTTTTACCATAGTATTTTTATATTTGTCTTATATCGTTTAGATTATATCGTTTAGAAGATTACAATGAATTTTTCAGTAAGGGGTGTCTGTCAGGATTGTAACATGCTGCATGTTATCATCAGCATAACAGCGTTGAGCCGGGTAAGAGGCCGGCTTCCTTCCTGACGCCCGTGGCCGTGAGGCCGTCCATAGGAATGTGCGGCACCTACATCGCCCTGGGCTCCTCTAACGGCGACCGCGGCCTGAGTGCCATCGCTCAGGTCAGTCCCCATTACTGTGGTTTGCTGTGTAGATGTACTCTAGCACATTTTTTTTTAAGTACTGACCTCAGTGTCGCTCATTCTGGTGTGTTTTTGCAGGTTTTGATTAACGTTTTGTCATCACGCAAAAACATGAGTGACAGTGTGTCGTATGGGAGACTCCATCCTCTCATCCAGAACAACACCCTCCTGGTGGACTGTAAGTTATAAACTACCATTATACTGTTATATATTACATTACGACCATTCAAAGGTTTTGGGTCAGTAATATTTTTGAATGTATATTAAATGAATACTGTGAAATATTATTACAATTAAAGTAGCTGTTTTCTGTTTGATCTTGTGATCAAAGCTGATTTTTCGGTATCATTACTCCAGTCTTCAGTGTCACATGATGCTTCAGAAATCATTCTAGTATGATGATTTGATAATCAAGAAACATTTTCTGATTATCAATGTTGAAAACAGTTGTGCTGCTACATATTTTTGTGGATACACGTTTCTTTTAGGATTCCTTGATGAATAGAATGTTTAAAGGAATAGCTTTTATTTTAAATAGAAATATTATAAATGTCTTTGGTGTCTGTTTAATCAATTTAATGCATCCTTTCAGTAAAAGTATTAATTTCTTTTAAAAAATTGCATGAACACGAAACTTAAGTTAAAAATTGTTTGTTAACGATTGAACACAGACACAAGAAGTACATCCTTTTATACCTTCTCTACACGAAAGACAAATAATAAATCATCTCATTATTATTTTTAATTTGTCCACAAGTTGTAGCGTCATCAATCTCAACCACTCAACCCTGTTAGCACAATAATTCTAATAAAAATTATAAATATATTTTAACATATAGAATCAATGCAAATATAAATTTCTGCAAACCAACAGTAGTTTTTTTTTTTTTTTGATGAATTTTGTAAATTTAATTTAGATGCTTTGAAGGTTTTAAATTATTTATACATGCTGTAGTTTGATAACACTGTTGTGAAGACTGTAAACCTCATATAAACAGAGAATACATTTTTTTTAAATGTGCTGACTGAGGTCAACCATCAAAATTCTCTAAAGGTTAAAGGGATAGTTTGCCCCAAAAATGAAAATTATAGCATAATTTACTCACCCCCAAGCCATCCTAGATGTATAATACTATCTTCTTTCAGCCAAACACAATGGGTTATGTTAAAAAAAAATATCCTGGCTCTTCCCATCCAGGGAGTGAATGGTACCAGAGATTTTGAAGCCCAAAAAAGCACATCCATCCATCATTAATATAATCCACATGGCTCCAGAAGGTTAATAAAGCCTTTCTAAGCCGAAGTGATGGGTTTTTGTAAGAAAAATATCCATATAATCACTGGCTTCTGGTAACGGTCGTTTGCGCGTTCATGAGAGAGTTGAGTTCGGCAGAAGTGACCTCTGACACGACACATAACGTATGATGTAGGAGTATCGCAAGCTTGGATGCCTTTCGTATCAAATTATATATGGCTGGACAACAAACTCAAGCTCCTCTTCTCTTATAGCAAAATCCTCCGACATTTCTCTTTAAAAATTCTGTTTTAGACTTCTAATTCGTGACTGGTTTGGCTCTATCCTTTGCACTTCTGCATTCATTAATACGTTATGCGTCGGGTCAGAGGTCACTGTTTCGACGGAACTGGATGGATGTCCTTTTTGGAGCTTCTAAAAGCACACTATACAGTCCCATTATAATGCTTGGAAGGATATTTTTTGATATGAGTTCAGCTTAAAAAAGAAAGTTAGATACATCTAGGATGGCTTGAAGGTTAGTAAATTATGGGATCATTTTAATTTTGGGGTGACCTATACCTTTAAGAGTAATTTCTTAAAAATCTAAAATGAAATGAATTTTTACCCTTTATGTGGAAAGTGTCCATTTTATGAAAAGCACCATTTTGTTATATGATGATGATGATGATATGATTGTAGATTTTTGGGTAGAGTTTCACGTTAATTCTTCTTTTATCTGCCCAGCTAAGTTTCTGGAGGCCGATGTGATCTCTCTGACACAAAAGGGCCATGATGTGCAGAAGGTGGACATCATCTCACTGGTGGAAGGAACCCGCAGGACCAACGACCTGATCATCGGCGTGAAGGACCCGCGCAGCACTGACGCCTCTGCGCTGTCCATGTCCATGCCCTAGATTCACACACATTCACACGCTCTGGAGTTTGTAGATGGTTGCAGGACTGTACTGTCATACTGTTTGTGCACTAAATGGGCCAGTTATGAGGGTTTTAAAGTCCTGAGGACAGAGTAAAGTGAGTAAACACTCCTGTTGATCATGAACATAGATGAAAATGAGCCACAAACACAGAGAAAAACCGCTTGCATGCGCACATGATCAAGATAATGATGACAGCTTGTGAAAGGCAGTAAGACTTCAGTGCTTTTCATTGTTTACCTAAAAATTTCAAGTACTACACTTCATGACACTGGTATGTTATCACACATGACTGCATAAGTCCGCTTGTGACATATTTTGAGCATGTAAACTGCTCAGACACATACAGTACTCGTCAAAACATTTGGACATAACTACTCCTTATTTATTGATATTTTCTGCATTGTGGAATTATAGTGAAGTCATCAAAGCTATAAAAAAAACACAAAATGAAAATTATGCAGTGACCAGAATATAGAGCTGCATGATTCTAGCTAAATTGAATATTTTTGTTGTTGTTTCAAACAGAGATCACGATTCCAATCATTCCAAATAGACAACTAAACAAAATTACATGTAATTTACTAGAGGTTCTGACAAAATGTTAATTGCTGTACCCCAGTTAAAAATATTTAATTAATTTGAATGGGTTTTTTTTTAATCGGTTGAATGAATCATTCATTAGGTGTGTCCGATGGTTCTCTCGCAGTACTTTGATACCATGCACCGATCGATCTGCGCCGTGCCGCTTCAAGTCGAACACTCCAGTTTCATTACTGGATGAATCAGCTTTTTGAAGAATCTCTTGAATGATTCAATGACTCACTCATAAAGACTTCACTTGTTCCATTACTGAATGAATCACCGTTTTTGAAGAATCTCTTGAATGAATGATTCAATGACTCACCCATGAAGACTTCACTTGTTTCATCACTGGATGAATCAGCTTTGTGAACAAATCACTTGATTGAATATTTCAATGACTCACTCATAAAGACTTCACTTGTTCCATTACTGAATGAATCAGTTTTTGAAGAATCTCTTGAAAGAATGATTCAATGACTCACTCATGAAGACTTCACTTGTTCCATTACTGGATGAATCAGCGTTTTTGAACGAATCTCTTGAATGAATAATTCAATGACAAATACATTTAACAGTCCCTTGTCACCACCTACTGGTGTAAAGATGTTATATTAATATTAAATATTAAATGTTAGCATCAAGTTACTTTCAAAAAGTGATTTACTCCATTTTGATCACTACCGTAGATGTCATTGGAAGACCTATACATGACAACTGCTCTCTCTGGGTCAGCAGAAGCACTAATGCAGATCTGAATGTTCGCTGTGATCAAAGGTTTAACACACATTTAGGAATAAGATCGTGTTGGTGTTTGAATCGAGATTGTGAGTCTTTTTACGATTAATCATGCAGCTCTACCTGAAAACATTATACAACTCTAAATATTTAAGCGTATTCCTTTATCTAGAGTTCAGCTAGCTCACCTCTCTCTCTCAAAAAAAAAAAAACTTCATGAACTTCATCACGGGATACTCACAAAACAGTAAATTATGCTGAACTCAAGTTGTCAGCTTTCCATTCACGCTCAGCTGAAATCAGAAACATATTCATTAAAGTGTGTCCAAACTTTTAACTTGTACTGTATATTTCGATGTCTTATTTATTGCCTTCTGTGAATGACCCCAGGGGTAGAAAAAGGAAAATGAAAGGATATTTCATGTCTTGCAAGGTCTCCTGATCTGAAGTCTTCATGAAGGAGTAGCTTCACGTGAGTAATTGTTCGGCCTTCATGAAGATTGAATGAAAGTGAAGTTGACATTCTTGCATTGACAGAGAGGGTAAATGCTACTGTTTACAAATGAATGGTGTTGTATATTATTTATTGGGTTTGGTCATAATTAAATGGTAAATATATATTCTTATTTTATTAGCCAATCAAAACTTCCTGAAATAACTAGGGAAATTCAAGTGAATGAAGCTAAATGAAGGCCGGTTGTTAAATATGAAGCAAATAAGTTGGATTTCCCTACAGTTCTGTGTGTCATAAGCTTTCATATGCAATTTAATATATGCTATAATTATTTTTTTTGGTTCAACAGTTTTTACTTTAAATTGTGGATGTCACTTTGCTGATTTAATTCTTTTAAGTGGAAACAGTGAAATTAATGTCTAATGTTTGCTACGCACATAATTTTCTTCTGAGAGTGAGAGTCAGTAAGTTGACTATTTATGATTTTTTGTTGCCATATCTGATCATAATTGCACTGTAACTGCATTACTGTTGTGTTTAGTAGCTTTACAATGACAGTGACCAAGATAAAGAATAAATATTTATATGTAGTGTAGGCCTAGTTTCGTTGCATCATTTCCAAACTCAGTCAGATACTCTGTTTTGTGCTGCTTCTGTCCTCTAATCGATGCTTTGAATGTGCTAGAATTGCTTATGCAGGCTATCAACCACTGGAAGGACTTGTATAAATATAAATTTGACTAAAAGTAAATTATTTTTAAATAAAAGGGCTCAGAAAGATACATCTATCACTGAACATAATTTAAAAAACGTTGCAGTGAATGTGAATAAATTGAGAAAACTAAACAGAAAGAAAAACAGGCATACTTGAAAAGATATAAAATAATATCATCAAAAAAGATTAATAAACCATCCAGATAATTGTGCTCTGTAAAATCAGAGATTATTGGGAAGTCATTTCATGTATAAGTTATATATAATGTGTATGAAGCGGAAAAGCAAATGTAGGCCTATACTTTAACTGCACAATGAAGCTGTTGTGATATTCAGCAAAGCGGTCACTACTCCAAAAAGAAAAAAAAGGAAGTCGTGAAGCGGAACCTGTGCCTTTCTGGCGACCGTTCTCTTCCGGTCATCTACGCCCGCCCCTTCAGTCACTGGCGTTTTGTAGCTAGTGATCTTTCTGTCACAATATTTTTGTGCTTAAACCCGCTCTTGAGTACTGGACGGTAGATCGGACACGAACGCGCGGTCCTATGCAGCGCGAGCGCGCGCTCAGTGCTGAACTTACGTGCACAGCCGCCTCGAGAACGCGCCGATAACGTCTGTTAGCATATACCTGTTTACTGCAGTAAAACCTCTCCTGATGGACTGACAACGGTGAGATTTTACCACCTCATAACCTAATAGAAACATTACTATGAAATTAGCACGTAATTGTGTATAGTGCATGGAGGGAACAGCATTTTTATTAGTGTGAAAGTGACCAGTGAGGCTCTCTGTGTTTGTGTAGCTAATACATTAGCCTGAGTGAGGTAAACTCATTATAATAATGTAGGTATTCGTTACGGTGTTATTGTTGGGATTGTATGTAACAGATATGAGCTTTAAAGTCATTGTAATGCTGTGTTGTTTGTCTCACGCTTAAGTGATGCGGGATGTCTTTGTTTTTGTATTGCTAATGCTAATGCTAGAGAAATTAACCCATATGAAGCTCTTGATTGAATTCATCAGTAATTGCAAGGATAATAATACACGAGGTGTTGTGTATTAGATGTTTAGCAGTTACAGTCGGGTCTGTTTGCAGTGAAACTCCTCTCAGTATTACTAAAGGCACCTCATAGCAATATTTGACATGTCGTTAGAAGTGTCACAGGAGTTCTCATAAAGTATCATTGTTGTTTCACTCTGTTCTTCGAGTTGCTAAAATGTAACTTGATCAAGAAACTTTGTGCAATCTTGGTTGCGCTAACAAATGATCAAAGAACTAAAAATAAAAACGATGGTGTATATATGTCGAAATATCATTGTATTACCATTTGATATATCCCTAAAAGTTCTTTATAAAAGAACTGATGGTAATATTATGACACATATAAATGATAACATGTTGGCATATAAATATAATAAATTAAAAAATATATATAAATATATACATACATACACAGGGCTGGTACATAATAAGGTTCCCTCTTAATATAACTAATGTTCAGTCACTGTTTCCTGCTGTCTTGCCTTACTTCGTATTATAAAATACATTATGAAGTTGTTTTTATCATTTTCTGTGTAGGGGCTAATGGTGTGAATTCCATTGATTTGTTTCAAAAATACATAAATTGCACTTGATGCATAAAAAAATGGATTTTTCCAGGTTAAGCATGATTTTTTGGGTGATACAATTTTCCTGATTTCATAATGAAGAAAAAAAGAGTCAAACCTTGTAGTCTTGCATAGTCAGACCCCTGCAGACTCTGATTGTGTGTCAATATCAATAAGTCTTTTAAAAGATTAGCTTTTGACCTTTTTTTATGACAAAGCAAGGTCATATGCTCTGACACTTAAAGAACATAATGTCTATGAATTACTTATAAAAACTAATATTCTTTACCACGAAGGTGTATTTTAAAACAAAGTAGTAATTTAGAAATATGTACGCTATTGTTCAAAAGTTTGTGTAGCGTTCCTGTCAAAATTAATAAAAAAAAAATAAAAAACAGTCTTTATCAACAGAAAGTAATCAAATGTAAAACCACTGTATAATCTTCACTGTATAAATTATATTAATCCTACTGAATCAACAGGAGTGAGTGTTTTTCTCTTTGTCTTTTGTTGTTTGATTAACTGTAATGACGCAGATGCCATCAGGAATATTCGGCTGCTGTTACTTTAAGACCGAATGCACTGATCCAATGTACTGATACACATGCGATTTATGTTCCAACTGTTTATGTACACTTAAGACATAATAAATTAATAAATATCCTGTGGCAGTGAATGGGACCAACAAGTATGAAGCTCAAGAACGTGCATCGATCCATCATAAATGTACTCCACATGGCTTCGGGGGTTAATAAAGGCCTTCTGAATCGAAACGGTACATTTTTTGTAAGAAAAATGTCCATATTTTACAATTATTGTATTAAATAAAATACATTCAACATATGAAGAAAGCTTGACTGACGTTGCATGAGTTACACTTTTTTCGTAAGTTGAATGCAGAAGGCTTAGGAAGTAGCGTAAGCGTGTTGAACTGTGAGAGGTGTTACACTTTCTTCATAAGTTGAATATGGACAGTAGGGCAGAGGCTAGATATTTTACTTGATTCCTTGTTAAAAATGGGTATTTTTCTTACACAAGCTCATCGCTTCGCTTCAGAAGGTCTTTATTAACCCCCGGAGCTGTGTAAGTTTATGATGGATAGATGCACTTTCTTGGGCTTTATACTCATTGGTCTCATTCATCGCCATCATACATTGCCATGGGGCGGCAGTGGTTCAGTGGTTCATGTGGGTTGTCTACTAACCACGGGTTGGTGGTTCAATCCCCGGTTCCACGTGTCGAGGTGTCCATGAGCAAGACACCTAACCTCAACGAGCTGGATGGTTTGTATGGCTGACGTCGCCGTCGGTGTATGAATGTGTGTGTGAATGTGAGGCAAGAATTGTAAAGCGCTTTAGGTCTGTGAAAGCGCTATATAAATGCAGTCCATTTACCATAAAGCTCGGATGCATCAGTATATTTGTTAATATGACTCTGATTGCGTTCATCAGAAAGAAGAAAGTCATGCTTGAGGGTCAGTAAAGCTTGGAGTAAATTTCATTTTAAAGTGAACTAATTCTCTAAGCAAATGCTCAACAAGACGGACATATTTTTGTGTATTTAACCATTTAGGCGCAAACCCGAAGCTCAAAGTTCACTTTGCTTCTCCAGCCGCTTGGGGAACAGTATTTTTCGAAAACCCGGTAGAACTGCCAGACCAATGAATGTAGTGAAGCAATTTTAGCTGCGCATAGAAAAATTGTCTCACGAGTTTTGTCATCTGATTGGCCTTTATTGAGACCACCGACGAAACTATTAAAAGCTATTATTGGCCAATAACTATCCAATCAATTGGAGCAACCTTATTTCCTACAGTGATTGTCACAGATGCTATTCCATGTTGTAGAAAACAAATCCATTTTCTTTCCACTACAAATAAACATTTTGATGGGAAAAGACTAAATGTAAATGAAATCTGTACTTATAGTGCATGGAATTAAAGATTAACAAGAAGCAGCTAGTGCTCTTTGCCATCGCAGCTATTTATATGCGGCAAAAGTGCTCAAATCCATTCAGGCTGGGCGATTGTCGCTAAAGCAAAGACCACTTCAATCCGTGGACTAAACAAACAACCCACGGCAACACTGCTAAAGTAGCCCAATTCCAGTCTTGGCAACACTGCTTGGACAGAAGAGTTAAAGATGCTGAGAATAATAAATACATACAATATGGTATTGATGTTTTTATGCTTGAAATGAGTTTGTTATTGTTAGTTTATTGATTTATTGTGAGTGTAATGATTATTAACACACATTAGCTTCACATGGAAATCATTATATTTATTGCATTAATATAAACTGTGGAGGAAATTACAAACTGAAGTCACTGTGACTGCTGAAGTACATGCTGGATAAAAGTATGTGACGGTTATTTCTCTGACACTTCCAGCTCTCTGATGAAAAGTGTCTGAATTCCTTGCTTCACATAGAGTGAGAATCAATGACCGAGAGCAATTTCTGACAAAAATAGCCCATTAGTGGACCCAGACTCCAGGGATATTCAGAGTCGACTCCCCAACACTAGGATCGTGCCGCTTTCTTGCTGTGTGTTGCTGGAAGTGTGAATAGGACTTGATGCTCACCAAGAATGCATTTTTTGGCAACACTTTACAATAAGGTTCATTAGTTAATGTTAGTTAACTACATTAGTTAACATGAACTAATAATGAACTGCACTTCTACAGCATTTATTAATATTTGTTGATGTTAATTTCAACATTTACTGGACTGTGAACTAACATGAACAAACAACTGTATTTTCATTAACTTTAACGAAGATTAGTAAATAAAGTAACAAATGTATTGCTCATGGTTAGTTCATGTTAGTTAATACATTAACTAATGTTAAACTAAAGAACCTTATTGTAAAGTGTATCCAAAATACAGTAGAGACAGTAATATTTTGAAATATTATTATAATTTCAAATAATTGTTTTCTATTTGAATATATTTTAAAATGTAATTTAATCCTGTGATGAAAGCTGAATTTTCAGCATCTTCAGTGTCGCATGATCATTCTGATGTGCTGATTTGTTGCTCAAGGAATATTTCTTATTATTATCAATGTTTAAAACAGTCATGCTGCCAAAATATTTTAATATACTGTTGTGGAAACAGTGATACAAAAGTTTAAAACAACAGCATTTTATATAGGATATAAATCTTAGGTAACCATATCGATTTCTTTACTGCCACTTTTGATCAATTTAATTTGGCCTTGTTTAATCTTATTAACCTTTGAAGTTTTAGTGTATTCAAGGTCTAAGGAAAGTATATTTCTTTTGATTTGATGGTTTTCTCATTGATGGTGACAAACCTTGCTGTTTCTCTTTTAGCAGTGTCACAGGCTACACGGCTCTTTTGGTGAAGGGCTATGGCACATCACGGCTCGTCTGACCTCTCCCAGGATGCTCGATCACCTCGAGCCGTCTCGCTCACGGATCACGACTCTGGAGTTGAAGATGGAGACGATGGCTCCTGCAGCCCTACCACAAACTCCACAATCTATGTTGCTTTCAAAGGGAACATGAATGATGAGGACTTTCAGGAGAAGCTGGATACCATCTTAAACGGGATGCCTGATATGCTCTTTCTAGGTCAAGATTTGGCTTGAAACTTCAAATAATATATGTTTAGAGAGAGATTCATGCTGTCTTTCCTCAATGTTTACAGTGTGGACTAGTAGTCCAGTTGGTTTCTTTTCATGAAATTGCTTGACAAGTGCAAATACCAATTTTGTTTTCATGGGGTCTTTAAATCCTTTTTCCCCCATCTCCTTTTGCTTATATTTCTCCTGTACTCCACTCTGTTTAATGAAGGTACTAAGAAGCTCGAACCCAAGCACGTGGAGCCATGGAACAGCGTGCGTGTCACTTTCAACATCCCCAGAGAGGCAGCCGAGCGACTGCGCCTACTGGCTCAAAACAACCAGCAGCAGCTGCGGAATCTGGGCATCCTGTCTGTGCAGATTGAAGGTACGAGCAGACCCGCTTAGGCCAGTGTGTTTCCTTGCGACCCGATTGCCTCCTTTGACCTTTTTACTGCTTTGTATTTTTAATAACATATAAGTGTGATTTTGTTCTACAATCAGCAAATGTGTTGATTGGTCTGATTGGTTCATACAGGTGAAGGTGCTATCAACGTCGCAGTTGGACAGAACCGAGGTCAAGAAGTAAGGGTTAATGGACCCCTTGGTGCACCTGGTCAGATGAGAATGGATGTTGGCTTCCCCATGCAGCAGGGCCAGGGTAATTATGCACAAGTGCTTAACTTAACACCGTGTACTTCAATTCTGCTCCTAGAGGTCCAGTGTCTTGCAGAGTTTACCTCAAGCCCTAAACAAACACACCTGAACAAACTAATCAATGTTCTCAGGATGGATTCAATTTCATTAGGCAAATGTATGCTGAAGAAATGCTTGTTTTTCAGCTGGAATGCGAATGAATAACCCTTCGGTGTCCATGATGCCCCCTGGGGCTAATATGGCACCACAGGGAATGGTACCGAATAGTGGTGGACAGATGCAGCCAAGAGCACCAAGACCACCTTCACAGACAGGTAATGCTTTAAACATCAAAAAGCCATTTGTTAATTCAGTGATATGACGCCTGTTTTTATGCTCCATACTTGGGGTGGGGGATATGACCAAAATCTTATTTTATTTCACAAAGAAGATATATATCTCGATATAGCTGTTTGTATACAATTTTTGTTATTAAAAATAAGAAGCAAATTACAAACAGTAAGACAAACACAATAGAGCAAAGATATGAATTAAATGAACTTTACAGATACAGGGGGTTTATTTAACACGTAGTGAGAAAAACTACCGACATTGAATTATCAAGTGTATAACTAAAACACTGCATAGTCTTCATTGTTTGAATCAAATATGAACAAATTCTTATTAAAGATACAAAAGTGATTAAGTCAAGAGCAGTGAGTGATTTTCTTTTTGTTGTTTGATGAACATTAATGAGACAGACAGCAGTTTATTGATTGCTGTCTCTTTAAGACTGATTCCACTGATCAAATATACTGACATGCATCTGGTTTTCATCCAACTGATTTTTATTTCTATTTTTTTATTCTATGTCTATTTGTTCATTTATAAGGACAATACACATTAATCAACATTTCTGGAAATGTGCCAATGTTAGCCAGCTGGCTAAACAGACATATCTGTTGATTTCTTGATTGCAATGGCCAATCATATTCCACCAGAAAGTTCTGGAGCCTTCAAAAAATCCACTTGTCCTGGACAAGCGTTAATGTCGAGCCCTGCTCCGATTTTGTGACTACATACATTAACATTAATGTATTTTGAAAAAGCACAAAAATGTCATTTTTTCTAACTGAATTTTAATTTTAGCACATGTATTAAATGAACTTTGGAGATTTGTGCTTCACATGACCTTTGTCACTTACTACATATTGATATCAGGCATACTGAAGAGATCGATGCAACTGTGAAGTTTTATTTTCATGTCTCCTAGTAAAGTGTTAGATTTTTTTTTTTAATTCTTTTAAACCGCACTTACATGTCATTTAATTGAAGTTTAAAGCCATAGTGCTGTTGGTTTACAGGTGAGTAGGCACTCCTCTGTTGCCAGATCACCAATATTAATTAAATTTAAAAGTAAAAGTTGAGGGGATTTGTGGGTAAAAGGGTCCTATGCAAATAAAAAAAAAAAGTGTTCTTAACAGGGATGTAGTTCTCATTTTATCTATCAAAAATTTTCTTTTTCAGACACAATGGATCCCATGCTGGCCTTACAGCAACAACAACAACTCCAGCATCCTCAAGTGGCACATGGTCCACTCGTCAACTTGGGCCCACAGGGACATCACATACAGGCCATGCAGGCAAATCGGCAGTTAAATCCAGCAGCCCTACAGCAACTTCAGCAACAACAACAGCAGCACCAGCAACAGCAGGTTCAGCTGGCTCAACTCAGTGGTGCACGTGGTCCATTCAATCCCTCTAACCAGATGCCTGTACCTCCTGGCTGGAACCAGTTGCCCTCTGGTGTTCTTCAACCACCACCTGTCCAGGGTCCTATGGGACCAGGTTGGCGAAAAGCCCCCCCACAGCCACAAATGGGGCAGCGTCAACCCTCTTTGGCATCGGTTCAGACGCCCAATCATCCACCACCACCATATCCATTTGGAAGCCAGCAAGCTGGACAGGTTTTTAATACAATGACACCGCTTCAGTTGCAACAACAGCAGCAGCAGACAGGGACAAACCAGTTTGCAACCCCTCAGCCAAAAGGCCCTCAGGGAGCACCAGGTGTAGTTGTCTCAAGAGCACCTCCTCCTCTGCCTCCTTCCTCTGCCACACAAGGCAATCTGGCCGCTAAGTCCCCTGGTTCTTCGTCATCTCCTTTCCAACAGGGTTCACCTGGAACTCCTCCAATGATGGGACAGGGACAGGGGCAACTTGGTCCACGTCCCACAACCCCCCAGGGGTTCCCACAGGGTGTTGGATCTCCAGGTAGAGCTGTGATGGGCCAGCAAGGAAACATTCAGCCAGGCTTTATGGGCATTTCACAACATGGACAGGTTTCTCAAGGTGGTATGGGAGGTATGCTTTTATCTGTTTAATGTAAAAGTGATATTATATTATATATTTGGCTCCCAGTATTTGAATATATATATTTTTATGCAGGTATGCCCAAACGAATGCCAATGGTATTCCCAAATGCTCCTGTTAATCATAACTTTGCACAAGGACAAGTTACTACCACTGGAGCTGGTAGTACACCCCA
Source organism: Opsariichthys bidens (assembly GCA_037194245.1). Lineage (NCBI taxonomy): Eukaryota > Metazoa > Chordata > Actinopteri > Cypriniformes > Xenocyprididae > Opsariichthys > Opsariichthys bidens. The sequence continues at coordinate 8,257,568 of CM074285.1, read as the reverse complement.
ATTACAAAATAATCAGAGTGTGGCAAACACTGGTAAGATGTGCACATGTAAAGTGGATTGTTTTCATTTGCTTTTGTCCTATTGATATTTGAAGTTATGTCCACTTTCTATGCAACTTGTTTTCAACACCTTTGAAAATCTTACTATAGGTGTCCAGTCTTCAGCCTCAGTGCCAAACCACATGCAGTCAAATCCCCTTCAAGGTGCTGGAATGACCCACCACACTAGCATGCCACCCCAACCCCCAGGCAGCACCTCAGGTGGTAGTATGGGGCAACCTCAGCAAGGTCTTCAGACTCAAATGATGGGCGTACCGCAGACCCAACATCAAGCACAGGCAGTAGTTTCCTCACAAAGTCAAATGGTACAAAGCCAAACAGGGGGCCAGACTGTCCTGTCCAGGCCAGTGAATACCGGACAACGAGGAATGACCCCTCCCAAGCAAATGATGCCACCACAGGGTCAAGGGATAATGCAGAACCAAAATCAACACAGTGGAGGACAGGGACATCCGGCATTATTGCTTCAGCAGCAACAACAACAACAGCAGCAACAGCAAAATGCTATGATGGAACACATTGTAGCTAGTCAGATACAAGGTAACAAGCAGGCCTTTGTCCCAAAAGGTCAGCCTGGGGTAATGCCAGGCCAGATGATGAGAGGTCCTTCACCCAATATTCAAAGTAATTTGCCTCAGTTTCAATCTCAGATGGGTCAGCAACAGATGACTCCGCAACAACAACATCAGCAGCAGCAGCAACAACAACAACAACAACAATTGGCTCATTTGCAACAACAGCAGCAATTACAACAACAGCAGCTACAGCAACAACAGTTACAACAGCAGCAACTACAACTGCAACACCAACAGCCACAACAGTCACAAATGCAACAACAGCAGCTACAGCAGCAACCCCATCAGCAAATGGTACAACAACAGTCTCAACAAATTCCAATAAATGGCAACCCCAACCAAGCATTAGGAATTCATGGGCCTCAAATGCGACTTCCGGGAAATCACCATTTAGTACAACAACAGCTTCAGCAAAAGCAACAGCAACAGCAGGTGATGCTGCAACAGCAACAGGCTGGTCAACAACATCAACATCAGCTTGGAGATAATAGTGGAAATGCTGATATTGGCCAACAGATGGTTCCAGACCTGCAGAATCAGCAACAACAGCAGGGTATGTTGGGGGGTCCTCAACATTTACAGGTTGGCAATGGCCATTTTCCTGGTCATGGCATGTCCTTCAATCCTCAGTTTGCTGGTCAGATGCCAATAGGAGGCCCATGTGGTCAAGCAGGTGGATTTCCAGTAAACAAGGATGTGACATTAACCAGTCCCTTGCTAGTAAATCTTCTCCAAAGTGATATTTCTGCCAGCCAATTTGGTCCTGGTGGGAAGCAAGGAACAGGCGGGGTTGCTTCTAATCAGGCTAAGCCTAAAAAGAAAAAACCTCCTCGTAAGAAAAAACCAAAAGCAGGAGAAGGACAACCGTCTGCTGATGGTCTGTGGTAAGTGCTTTTTATTCTTTGATTTTTACACTTAAGCAGAGTAAATGACTCTGTTGCACTGTTGTAAATAACTACAAAGCCTATCTATCTCTGTCTTAGTGGTCTGGATTCAGTGCCTCATGGAATGGAGGAAGTAGAGATGCAAGGGTTGGGTAGTGATCAAGGGACTGGCCTTGACTCTAATGGCAAACATTCAGATTTTGCGAATCGACCTGGTAAATGAACAAATCTCTCTTGTTTGATGATTGTTTTACATAACTTTTTATTTACTTAAATTTTATTTTATTTTCTTTTTAGGTCTGCCTGGTCAGTCTGGAGATCAAAGGGTATTACAGCAAATGCCAATGCAGTTTATGCCCCCACAACAGCAGCAACAGATGCAGCAAATGCAACAACAGCAAATGCAACAGCAGCAGCAATTACAACAGCAGCAGCAACAGATGCAGCAGCAGCAGATGCAGCAACAACAGATGCAACAGCAACAGATCCAACAACAGCATCAACAAATTCAACAGCAGCAAATGCAACAGCAGCAAATGCAAATACAGAGTATGCAGGCTCCTCAAGGTCAAGCTGGAACATCACAAGGACCCCATCATGTCCAGACCCAGATTCATTCACAACAGTCAATGCAGATGCAACAACAGCCACCACAACACCTCCAACAACAACTGCAGTCACAGCCACAACAGCAGCAACAACAGACGCAGCAGCAGCAACAACAACAACAGCAGCAGCAGCAGCAACAACAAATGATGATGATGCTTAAAATGCAACAAGAAGCTAAGAATCGAATGCCACTACAGCAAGGTCACATTCCAAAGGGTTTAGTCAATCCTAATGATCCATCTCAGAGAATGCCTGTATCGCAGTCAGGCAATATGCCTGTAATGATCGATCTTCAAGGGCATGGAGGTGTTCCACCTTCTCCTGATAAAGCCAGAGGCATGCCACTCATGGTAAATCCATCTCTCACTGGACCAGCAAGAAGGACACCCCTTTCAGAGGTTGGACAACCAACACCACCAGATGAAACCCCTGGAAACCATAGCTTGCAGGACCGGGGTACCCTTGAAATTGGTCAACAATCTGGAAATGGAAATCAACCAATGATTCCCAACCAAGGTCCTAATACTCATTTAATGAAATCTGTGCCTTTATCAGTGCCCCACCAGCCAGGAGCAAGTCCCCAACAGCAGTCTCAGCAAGTGGCAGCAATGGCTGGTTCACATAATATTCACTTTCCCAGTGCTCCAGCAACTTCCCAAAGTTCCCGCCCCAAAACCCCTAACCGAGCCAGTCCCCGACCATATCACCATCCTTTAACTCCAACCAACCGTCCACCTAGTACTGAACCCTCTGAAATAAATCTGTCCCCTGAGAGACTGAATGCCTCTATTGCTGGTCTTTTCCCTCCAAAAATTAACATTCCTCTGCCACCGCGGCAGCCAAACCTTAACCGAGGCTTTGATCAGCAAGGTCTTAACCCAACCACACTTAAAGCAATTGGTCAGGCTCCACCAAGCTTAGCAACTCTTCCTGTCAACAATAATACCAGTGGCAACAATAATGGCCCACAGTCTTATCCATCAGGTGGTGGCATAGTAAGCTCAGGAGGAAAACAAGACAAACAGACTGGTGTTGGGCAAGCTAAAAGGGCTAGTCCCAGTAATAGTCGACGATCCAGCCCTGCTTCAAATAAAAAAGCTGCCACTCCAAGCCCAGGAAGACAGAAGGGTGCCAAAGCTTCACTGACATCACCTCCACATCAGCAGCAAATTATGGTTAGTTCACAGAACATGATGGTTAGTCCCAACTCTGCGCTCCCAGCTACCTCAGCATCTTTGCCATCAGCAGGACCTGGAGAATCACAACAGAGTTTAAATTCTGTGCAAACCCTTCCTGGCAGTGCGGATACAGGTAGAGATGGCCATGTACTGGCTACACAACCAGAGCAGCATCAGCCAGTTCAGTTAAGAGAGCAGTCTGCTCCTAAAATGGCAAGCCCTCGGGTGCCATCTCAGGAACCCAAACGGCAAGACCCTAATAATTTGGTTGAACAGCGTGCTGAAGATAAGCAACAACCACGGACACCACAACATGACTCTGCTGCATCACCAGCATTTAGAGATGCTCCAACATCTCTGAATCAACTATTGGACAATACAGGTACCCCATCTTTGTCAATGAAATCTCAAAATATTCCTCAAGTAGGTGGAGACCCTGTGCAGAAATTGAGCCCTCATGCGCCACTAGCTCAGGAGAATCAATCTAATCCTGTTGTTTCACAGAGCACTAATATTGGCACCTCTTTGTCTACAAGTGAAACGGATCAAAAACCTAAATCTGTTTCAGTTTCAAGTTCAAATTTTGTTCCCAGTAGCAGTTCAAACCTGCAGTCTGTCAGTGCTGTATCAAGTGTTAGTTCAAACCAAGCTGTGCTGTTAAGCCTCACTTCTATTCCCAACCCTTCAGTAAGTTCAAATCACAATCTTATACCCATCTCAAATGCATCTCAAACAGTCTTGCAAAGGCCCATCTCATCAGCACCAACTGCACAAAACCAGATCACGGTCTTTGTAACCTCCAATCCCATTAGCTCTGCTACCAACACTGCTTCTGTAGTTCCTCCAGCCATTGTTTCCAAGGTACTGGCAGTTCCCAATAAAAACATAAGATCTCCAGATGTTCGTCAACAAAATCCTTCTCAAACTCGTCCACAGTTCATCACAGGACCCGTGTATTCAATATTTCAAGCTACGTCTGTACCATCAAGTACTGTCATGTCTCAGCCCGTCACAATGGTTGGTCCCATAGTCTCTGCCAATATCCAGCTTACTCCTACCTCAGTGTCAACTGCATCACCCTCTGCACCAGTATCAACACCTATGCCAACAAACTCCCCTGCTGTCAGCATAGCTGCTACTCAGCAGGGCCGCACTGTCATTGGGCAGCTTCAAGTACAAGTACCTGCAAGCCAGGCTTCCCCTGTTAGTATAGTACCACCACCTCAACAGTCAAGTCCCGGAGTTCCAAAACAGGAGAGTGTCTCTGATGTTAGTGGCTCGAAACCTAGTCCTGTTGGGCAGTCATCCATACATTCTGGCATGTCCTCACCCTTTCAGCAGCGTTTGGCCTCTCCACCTGCTTGCTCTAGCCCAGGGGCTACAGCTGTAGCCCGCAGAAGCCCCCTGTCTTCAACAACGTTAGCCAAATCCAGTTCAGTACAGACTGTTTTAAGCAAAAACACTATACTCACCATCTCTTCAAGCAGTGACAATGATAAAAAAGAACGAAGCCCTGTCTCTCAGATAGGAAAAACTGTGGATGTTGCCACAACTCATGCTGCTTGTGTGGTTACATCTGAAACAGTATCTGCACTCCAGCCTTCTGCTCCAGCGACTGTTCCAGCTGCTCAAATAGCTCAGCAGTCTACACTTCCTCCAAAAGTGTCTTCTCCTGAACCTGTGCCCTCTCTTTCTCCAGTCCTTACTTCTACACCAACATCTAATATGCCACCCCCAACCTCTACCTCTGGAATGCTTCACCTGTCCAGTTCGGTTGCTAATTCTTCGCCATCCTCTAGTTCGCCTGCAGTTTCAGTTGCTGCATCTGGTGCTGCTGCTCCAGGACCTTCCACTACAACTTCTGGCTCCTCCTCATCAACATCCCCACAACTCTCAGGGGAACATCAGCCTTCTTCACTAGTGGAGACTAGTGTACCTGATTCTGCTGAAACAAAAGAAGCAATTGTTGATGCTTCTAGCATCTCAGGTAATGGCTTGACAGTAATGAAGGTAATTTCATTAGATGTCTAGTCAAACATGAATAATTTTTTTTAATTCTTAGTTGTTCTTTATTTCATTTAACGTAAACTATATAGCTCATCCTGAAGCTGCACAAGAAGACCAAGCTTCAGCAGACCAAGCTGGTAAACAATTTTTTTAAAATAAATGGCAGTAATATGTGAGCTACCTAAAGCCCAAAGTATGCTCTGGTTTCAAACATACAATTAGCATACTGAAGGGGTGGATTCTAGAATCCACCCCTTCAATATGCATACGGCTAAACGCGTAGTCTTTTAAAGTACACTCCATCTGATATTGTGCATGAACACAGACACTTCACACTAGAAAGTTTCATCTTTGTCCAGTGTCTGCACTATTTCTCTCCAGAAGTACATGCGTGAGACTACAGAATACGTGTGGTTAGAAAAATTCTGCATACGCACTAGGCTGATGATGAAATTTCGGTCGTGTGATGTGTACATACTCCAGCATACACTTTTGGCTTTAGCGTATGCTAATCTAATTAACAACTACCTAATCAAGACTAGATCCACCTCTCTTGTGGTCTGAACCAACTCTTTTTTTCCTCAGCTTTGTACCAGCTTGTCTCAGACCAACTCCCAGAAATTTAGCCTGTAGTTGACAAATAGAAATTACAATTCATACCCTGTGTTTGACACAACTTTTTTCGGTTGTCTCTATTTACAGGACAAGGGGTTACCACTGCAGCAGAACAAGGGTAAGGCAATATGCAATTCTGTTTCTTCATCAATACGCTGTAAACATGTTCGGCATCATGTACAAAGTCTGTCTGACCTCTTGCAATGTCTTTTTATTTTCATTGTACCATTTTGTAATTATTCTTTGAATTTTAAAACGAATATGCTTTATACTTTTGTTGATTCAGTGTTTCAATCAAAAAGAGTAATTTTATTGGTTAATCTGAATGAGCTCACCTCATGACACTAATAATCATGGAATGATTCATGAAATCATTCTTTTCCTTGATCATTACTCAAATATGGGAAAGGAGAAAAAAAAATGTTGTTCAGCATCAAAGCAGTTTACCGCTGTTTTTTCCACTTCTATAACAGATGGGCAAAGAAAAGAAAGACGCCCGTCAACTTAGCCCCAAGGTATGTATATACCAGACCTGTAGATTCCCTGCACGGGGCAGCGTGGCCATTTCAGTAAATATGGTCATGAACAGGACGGACGTTATCTGTGGTAGATGAGGAAAAACAGCAAGTATGAATTCCTCAGTTTTATAGAGGACAGATGTGGTAATTTTCTTCAGTGCCATTGAGAACAGTTGATTTCCAAACCCAAAGGAAACTAGTGTATATAGCATACAATCTGACTGTATGACTGCAAACTGACCATACTCTGTGTTTGTTTCGATTAATTTCTTAACCCCATTGCCCTTCCTCCTTCTCCAGGGATACAAGGGCCACCACTGAGAAAGCAAAAGGTCCTAGTCGAAGAAGCTCACGAACAGACAAGGAGCCTGAGGAGGAAGCATCTGACAATGGGCAGAGAAAAAGAGCTGCTAGGCCAGGGTCAGCCTCATCTAACATAGGAAAAGGTACAGGTTAGCATTCTAGTCAACTAAATGGAAATCAGGCACAAATATTTGGTCTGCAATTTAGAGGTTGCCACTCTTCGGTTGTTTGTCAAAATAATTTACCAGTTACTCGTGGTTTGTTACCTTTTTAAATATATATATAAATAAATTAAACATTAAATTAACGGGTTTCATTTTGTAATTAACAGGCAAAATAACACCCACATCTTTGATGTCGAACAATATTTGCATACATTTATAAAATTTCTTTTAAAAGTTAGCTTAGGAGTATTATACAACATTAGCCTGCTCATAACATTTCACAGGTCTTCAACAGTAACTACAATAATGGATCTGTACTCACACCACTTCGGTCTTCATTCAACCGCTTAAATACAGTTTATTATAGAATAAGACACAATTTATATAGTCTTCTCTGTTGGTCGTTGTGAAGAATGCAGTATGGTTATTGTGCGCTCGAGTACTCGATGGCTTCCAACAGCGCTCACTAGTGGTTGAAACCGTCAACTGCCTCACTCGTCTATGCAAGCCCTGGCCTACTGCAAATGCCTGATGCTTTTATATATGAGTTGCACAATATAAAGTAGAAACTATATGTGTTAAAAAAATAATAATAGTAATTTGATGGTAATAGATTAAATTGCTTCAATAATGGAAGTTCCTTTCTGCAATGTTTTAAAGAGAGAGTTCACCCAAAAATGAAAATTATCCCATAATTTACTCACCCTCAAGTCATCCTAGGTGTATATGACTTTCTTCTTTCAGTTGCACATAATCGGAGTTCTATTTAAAAAAATATCCTGGCTCTTCCCAGCTTTTAATGGTATGTCTTGCATAAGATGTTTGGGCTAGGATCTGTTCAAAGTAGAAAAGATCCACTGTATATCACAAGATGATTCACTAAAAATGCTGGTTGGCTGATTGAAATGTCTAATCTACCTTTTCTTTCCCCTGTATTTCAAGAATCAAACACTGGAGCCAGTCCCACCCAGGCAAAACGAAGGAAGTCAAAGTAATCTTGAAAACCTGTGAATTGTACTTTTTTTTTTTTTTTTTTTTTTTTTTTTTCTCTGAACTTGTTTTATCTGCTGTTTTTCCTTTTGTTCTGAGCAAGATAACCATGTACAGAAAGTTGTTTTCTTTCTTTTTTTAATCATGATACTGTATTTTGTCCCTGGCTACTAGATTGAGATGATGTTTAGAATTGTGTATGATGTGTTTGAAAGTCTTTGTTTTGGTGTGACTTTTTTATTATTATTATTAATATTGATAAATTCTAGATTAATCATGTGATGCAGACTAAGAATAGATTCATGTCTGTAGTATCACAGTATAATAATGTGACAGAATGAGAATTTTTACTTCCCCACCATGTCGTATATCATGAATTAACTGCATTTCAGTACTGTCAGCACCCATGTTCAACCATTTATCCCCCAGATCACATGCATTAAACTATTTTTACAAGTGTACATCTGACATTTTGTGATGTTTTTAATATAAAAGTACAATGGGTTTTTTTAACCAAAATGTATTTATTAGCATTTGTTTGAACATTAAAATGATAAAATAAACGAATAAAGAAAATATAGAACACGTTACAGGAAACCGAAGACAAAAATAAAACATAAATATATATATATCATACTTCACAGCCTTTCATTATGTAATTTAGCTTTGCTACTTTACCAGAGTTATTGGTTGTTTTGCTGGAATACAAGAACTGCATTATATACAGGACATTTCCATTTCTTAAAAGGTGGTTACAGTTCAATCATCCCAGGTTGTCTGATCCACTTGGTTGCAGTAGTGCAGAAAAGGAGTCCAAATTTTGTAAAAGTTTTTAGTTTCACTTTAACTAAACATGTAATTTTTCAAGGCAAAGTGTCTGGTCATTTCTTTAAACCATAGATTAAGGGAAAGTCATTGGGTCTGAAGCAACATTGCATGTTTTAATTGCAGAATGAATAAAACTTCTTATTTGTAAATATAAAAAAAAAAAGAGGAATATATTTTCTCATCAGTCGTTGGAATGACAACATTATACCTTCCTCGTATAAATATTTTACTTGACTTATTCCCTTATCCATCCAATTTTTAAATCCCTTATCACTGCTTCAAGTCACAAAATTTGTATAACCCCAGATTGATGACAAACTGACCCTTGCAATTGACTGTTCGCAAAGACCCGCCCCCTTTAGTTACTGTTGCTATGTCCAACAAGCCATGCACTCTCACACCACACATCATGTTTTCACGCAGTGAAATATACATCCCGGAGCAAAGATGACACTGACTTCATTTTAAAGAAGTTTGAACAATAAATACCATATAGTGTCTCTTTCATGTGTTGTGACAGATCGCTGTAGCTCCTTCAAGCGGCTCGTGAACCGATCATCTTTTCATACCAGTTCATTTATAGCATCAAATAAACATGAATGAACATCAGAAGGAATGTTGTTTCAACCGCGGAAAGACATGAGTACGCACAATTTCAAGTTCACCAACATTAATCCACTAACTCCCCTGACTGCTTTGTTGGACATAATGGCAGATTTGGGGTTATATTTGGTTAGATCGTCTGTCAATCAAACTGCCGGCGAAGGGTCAATTCTCTTAGCCTATGCGATGACTTTTCATTGGGGGCTTTGCCTGGGTTTAAGATGAGAGTAATAGTGCTGATCTAGTATTCCCTTTTCAAATGATTCAATGAACATTTCAAGTGTGGTAAAAGTTTCCCTGCAAACGTGTTATAAATTTCCATTGGGAGGCCATCGGGGGCTTTTCCACTACTCATTCCCTGTAGTGCCTCTGAGAGCTCTTCTATGCTAAGATTTCTCTCTAAGTTTATAAAGAAAACTGTCATGCCCTTCTAAATTGTTGGTGCATTCAGATTTGTACAGATTTTCATAATACAATTTTAAAATGTTGTATTTTAACATTTGGTAATTTAACTAGAAATAGCCTAGCAGCCAACAGATTTAAAGACAAAACTTGCAAAGTTCAAAATTGCATATGCACACTGTGCTGTATATACTGATTATTTGTGTCATTGATATTGCATTTATTCAGGCAATGTCTTTCAGTCTGCGACTTCCAAAAAGCAGTTCATTTATGGTCTTATCAAATAATAGTCATAAATAGATTCAAACATAAATAGATGCGGCTCTGATGCATTAACCACACAGGAAAAAGAAGTTGAATATGTATTTCACCACAAAAATGAAACCAGACTGCAATAATGGGCATTCACTGTTTCGTTCGAATCTGCATTTTGAACCAGTCTGCACGAACCGATTCACTGCAAATGAATCACAGTTCTCGACACTAGACTGGAGAAGTTATCAAAGTGACTCGGTTCTCAGGTGGAGTTAATTACGGTCTTTATAGAGAAGAATTGTGAAGCACACGGAAAAGAAGGAAAGATTTATAGCTTTTATCATTGTGGAAGTGGAAATTTCTGGTGTTTTTCAATCAGCGTTTTAAATAACTACAGTTTGTTCAGCTGAAATTGACACGTTTCAGAGGAGATAATGGAGTTGTCTTTATATGACATGAACACAGGTCAGATGTTTTCATGTGATCAGATGTCTCTTGGTGAGATGCTTCAGATTCAGGATCATCCAGTGAGTGAGGAGCAGGCCTGGGCTCTGTGCCATCAGCTCTGCTCTTCACTCTCGCAGCAAACCTGGAGAACTGTCGTGTCTGCAGCCGCAGATGGCGTGTTGTTCTCGAGGGACGGCAGCGTCTCCCTGCGGCCGATTAACAGTGACGCTGGTAAGAACACGAGGGCTGAAAATAAGCTGTTACAGGAAACCTCTTTTGACGTTTATACATATATATATGTATATATTTTTTAGAAATGTTGAGGGTTCATTATGGTAAACGCACTAGCTGTAACATGTTGTCCTTTGCAAACAAAATAGCGTTTATTCGCTATTATTCATTCTCAGGATATGAATTCTTGGTATCAACAAATCAATTTTCACTAGTAGAAATGTTAATTCTTGATATCAGGAATTATATTTCCACTAGAAACCGTATTAATTCCTGATATCAAAAATTGCCATTGTTACTAGTGGAAAACTAATTACTGATATCAAGAATTAACATTTTAACTAGTGAAAATGTCATTTTTGGTATCACAAGTTCATATCCTGAAAATGAATAAAAGTCAAAACGGCTTGACATAAGCATGATGTACTTGCAATGGAAGTTTATGGGTGGGTCTGAAGCAGAAATTATTCATAAATCTTTCAGTGCACGTAATCTGAGTTATAGGGACGTCACAATATATCGTAACAATATATTGCAATACAGAAATGCATCAATATTGCGGTTAGTGTCAGTAGTTCACCCAAAATGAAAACTGTGAGAAAGAAATGAAAGCTTACAGAATTTTAGTGTACATTAAACTACTATAATGTTGAAATTGATAAATAATAATGCAATGGGGGAATATTTGTGGGTCCTGAAAATGCTAAATGTCTTCTAACCTTGGGAGAGTGGCCTACCACATTTGAAATATTTAGTCAGTGGCAGAGTGCAAACATTAAAAAAATTAAAAAGATTTTGGGTTACCAGAAGTTAACTTTTTACCATATGTCTTGGAGTATCACAATAATATTGCATCGTGACATGAGAGGGTTTCTTTAAGGCCCCGATACACTTCAAACAAAATTGAAGAATGAACTGATGTGACATTATTTGATGATGACGTGATGTGATGATTGAACAAAATCAGACTGAAAACGAAGTTCGTTTGGAGTTTGTTTTGGAAGTTCGAAACTGCTTGCCAAAGTGAAATTTTTGGAGAAGTTCACACTTCGGCTGGTGAGTAGTTGTGTGCTGAGACTCTGCCTTCTTTCACTAGGAAATTTTTTCCGGTTCAACGGCTCTCTGGTCAATAGAAGTCAGATGTCCATGAGTGAAAGCATGAGCATTGGAGAGCTGCTTTATAGTATACTTCTGATGAAATGAGACTGACACTGTTTTTTGTTTAAAGGCACAATATGTGAAAAAAAAAATTAAAATATCCTAAAACCACTTGCACAATGTTATATATTTCGTTATATTGCTATTATGTTATATACTTCCATTATCCTAAATGTTTCTAAAAATTTGTGAATTCAGAAAAACAAACTAATACATAGAATAACATTACAACTTTCAACACACTCAAATGCAGTTTAGTATGATAGTGTAACTTTATACCAAATGAGACAGCGCTGCGTTACCTCACGGTTTTAATTCATCAAATAATCTGACCTGTATGAGTAGTATTTCAGCACTTATGAGTAGTTGGAAGGAAGTGTCCTCATTCCTTTATATCCCCTGGGACTCACGTGTGCCACTAATATGTCTATCATTAGTAATCGCGTCCGTGATTCTTGGCCACGTCCAGCTTCATACCAAAGTCATGTTAGAAACATGCATTCACTCATCCATTAACATTATTTCCCCATAGATATCATTAGATCCATCGGCATGACAAGTTCCATGATTCCATATAGCGGCGAAAAATACGGGTTCTGCCTTTAATGCGGTAAAGCTGCTTGATTTTAAGAAATCTATTTTATAAAGTGTTGTAATATAAAATGCTTTTCTTATGCTTTATTTAAAAAGTCCTTACTAGTTTCTCAGTTTTGTTGCTTATTTTGTTACTGAGAGGAAAGCGTGCTACGTTTTTACACATTCGTCTAACCGTTGCTCTCAGCAGTGTGGGTGGCATCAGATGTTCGATTATGGTAATATTGCTGTTCATGTATTTCGAGCTTTGTTTTACCCCTAAACTAAGAAAGAAAAGAACTCCGCTTGAAGTATATCGGGGCCTTTACACGCCTACTGGATTATGTAATCTGATTCCAAAAATGTATTACTTGTATTTAATTTATATTAGATTTTTAAATGCATAATCAGATTGGTTACTTTTTTTATGGATTTCATGATTACATATTCACGCAATGGCAGTAAATTATTCTTAATTGTATTATTTTATATTATATTCTTTTGTTTTTATTCATTTTAATTTGATTTAATTAATCAATAGCTTTTCGTCAACTCATTATTAATTAATCCCAGTTTGATAAACCCTTGCCCAATGTAATGCTTAATGCATTTCATGTTGTTAATTTTAAAAAAAAAGGAAATTATTTATTTATTTATTTATTTTAATATATCAATATGGGACACACAGTAATCTACCGAGCCCCGATCATGACATACAAGAAAAAATAAATCGTGCACACTATTTACTGATTCGTTCCCTCGATTTATAAATCATGCATTCATGCATCGAAATAGTAAATGGTGCACATCATGTGCGTGATTTATAAATCGACGGAACGAAATGGTAAATCGTGCGCACGTTTTAGCCTGCACTTTGTTTTTATTTTTTTCCTGCTTGTCATGTCCAGTTCTCCGTAGTAATCCCATTCAAACTGAGGTGATAAAGGGAGTAGGACAGAAGTAATGTAAAAGTTATCAAAAAGAATTCACAATGCATTATGAAAATTGTAGTTGATAACATCAAGATTACTAACGGAATTACGTTAGTTGTTCTTGGATGGGTTGGTCTTTTTATCTTTGCAGTGATATTCAAAAATTCAGAAGTTACCAGATTTACATAAGTCATTTACAAGAAATTGAAGGGGTTTTAGTAAGTAATTTGTTGGTGTATGGATTTTTTTTAAAATCACTTTCTAAATAAAGAAATAATCCCATCTTGACATGCTTTGTAGTGTCTTTAAAATAAACCTTTTAAATAATGTTCATTTTGGTGCAGTTTCACGCCCCTTAGAATTTTGTTTCGGCTTATTAATTTAGACCAAAGTTTAAATTATTTTAATTGCATATGTGTAAATGCTTTTTTTTTTTTTTTCAATTATTGGTAACTTTTTTTTTTTTTTTTTTAGTTAAATACGGGTTCCCTAAACTGAAGTGTTACCAAATTATTATTTAGATTTACAAACTGTCAATGCAATAAAACACTTTATTTATTTATTTATTTATTTATTTATTTCTGTCTGTAGGTAATTCATTTTTGATAGAGACAGAGGAACAGGTAGGTGATGAGTTTATCTTCAGTTTGGTGCATAATCAAAAAATAATGTCTTTCATTCATGCATGTGCCAGTGAGAGATGTCCATTTGTCTATAGGCCGTTGAGTTTGTGGGCCGTCTTGTGTACTTGAGTCTGGACTGGGGTCTGGAGACACAGGTAGAGCGTGAGTTGAGTGAGACCTTAGAGATCCTGGTGTGTCACATGACCAAAGTGAACCTCAACACCGATCACTCCTGCCAACCCATCTGCACCATCTCTGATGTCATCCAGGTGCTGAGGTCACTCCCTCAGAATCATCCATCTACTGCATTCACTGAATCGGGAGCGGTCACAGAAGCCGAATATGCTTTTGGGTGTGAGTCAGTGCTGCAAGTTAGGGTGTGTGTCGACTGTGTTTCTGGTAGGTTTGTAAGGAACGCCTGTACGATCCGAGCCAAGCTGTTAAGCATTACAAGAACGTGTGTTCCAGTCTGTTCTCCCGCACCGTTGAGTTGTGTCATTATCTGCAGTTCGTTCAACAGTCCCGGGAGGTGAGAGAAGTGTTGACTTTAAGACCATTGCATCTGGGTTTTTTCATTTATCTTATTCTCAATTTTATATTGAAAAACTCTCAACAGAGTCTGCAAAAACTGTTTGAATCGGAGACCCAACTGATTGCAAAAGTGACCTCCAGCTGGGTAAGCAGCACAGCATTTGTCAAAGATGTCATAGTGCCTTTTATAATGATCAATTTTACTTTTTCTTCATTTACTTGTATTCCTGGGTGATTCTTGGTGCTCAGTACATGAGATATATATATAATAAACTTTGAACGTTCGAATTAAATTCACTACAAAAAAATACTCACAACTGTGCTGTCTTTATTTTATATATTGTATTTTAACAATGTAATATAAAATGATTAATATACATGTATTGTAAGTAGGGCTGTCAATTTAACAGAGATTCAATCAGGTGAACGAATGATTCAATGGCTCATTCATAAAGAGAACCATCTACTTCATTCCTGAATGAAAAATCCATTCGAACGAATTGAATGAATGAATGACTCTGACTTACTTAGACATTTACTACCATCTACTGCCAGTTTTAGATTTTTTTTTCTTCCTATTTCCATGTTAATAATAATAAAACAATTATAGGCGTAGTTCACCCAAAAGTTCAAATGGTGATTCACTCACTCTCATGGCTGTTGAAGCCAAAAAGTTTAATAAATTCTGTTTAGTGAAACATATTTCTTTCTAAAGCTACTTTTTGTGATGCTTTTCACGTTTAACACAATGACTATCTTTTGGGGTAATTTCTCAACCAAATTTTATGTGCAATTAATTTGTGATTAAGTAGATGGCCACATTGTGTAAATAATTAGATAACTTTAATTACTTGGCAGCCCTAATTTTATTTTATATTTGATTTTGATGATATTATGATGTATATATTAAAGCAAAAACATTGGGAAATGCACCACTAGACATTTCTTGTCCGCTTTTATGGTAGAAGTGTCGAGTCGTGTTTATTGTTCCTATGCTGCAGGTGTCCACATGGAAGGATCTAGTGGTTGAATTGAGCAGAGGTGTAGAGTTGCGACCGATAGTGAAGAGAGTGGCTTTAACTAAATGCCCACAGCCTCCTGAGACCCCTCCATTCAACCAGCTTCTTCGGGACATCCAGTGTAGACGATACACACTACGGAAAGTTCAGGTTTGTGCTCAGTCTTTGTTCATCTTTTGAGTGCTTCTTTTTTTTATTTTGTCAATATATTCTACTTTAATGACTTTGAAGTCATTTTGGTTGGATGCATGCCTCTTGTCTAAATGTTCATCCTTGCATTTGTAGGATGCTGGAGCCAGCCAGAGAAAGCCAGACCCTCACCAGACTCTTCTAGAATTCATCCGCTCAAGGCCAAAATTACGACCGGTGAGAAGAATGTTTATAGCTCGTATGAGGACACAATACGAGTTATTCGTTACTACTTTATTCTGTAAAATGGGTTGCATCACTTCCGGATCTGGTGATTTGTACAGTATGCAGGGTTGGGGAGTAACGAAATACAAGTAACTTAGTTACGTATTTAAAATACAAAATTTGAGTAACTGTATTTCATTAGTTACATTTTAAATGGGTGGTAATCAGATTACAGTTACATCTGAAAAGTATTTTAGATTACCAAAGTGATTACTTTGAATTTTAATGTCATTTAAACAGGTTTTGTGATTGTTGTTTGTGTCATTTTATAATTGTAAAAAAGGTCACTGCAACTTTTTCTCACAATTAGTTTTTTCCCCTCACAATTGTGAGTTTGCGTTTCACAATTCTGACTTCTTTTTCTCAGAATTGAGAGATTTAAACTCACAATTGCAAGTTATAAAGTCAGAATTTGGAGATATAAACTTGTAATACAAATTTTTTTCTTGCAATTGTGAATTTAGTATGTGAGTTTATATCTCATAATTCTGACTTTTCTCAACATTGCGAGTTTATGTATCAGAATTCTGACTTTATAACTCGCAATTGCAACTTTATATCACGCAATTCTGAGGGAAAAAGTCCTTTTTGTGTTTGTTCCAAACTTATTAGTATTCCAAAGTATTCTAAAGTATTTAGATTAAGTTATTAAACTTGAGTAATGGAACGGAATACGTTATAAATTACTTTTTAAAGCGTTTATTTTGTAATCTGTAGTGAAATGCATTTTTAAAGTAACCTACCCAGCCCTGACATTATGTGCCTCGCTAAACATAAAGCTGTTTTACTCGAGATGTCTTCAAAGTAGCGAGCAAAGATGAGCATAACCGATGTTCATCACATGCAGATTGATATCTAAAAGTTTTTTTCTTCTCAGTAACATTTAGATATTAAAATGAAATCAAATGCCACCACTAAAAATAACTTGCTAGGTTAGCTGATTAAGTCCATAGATTGTCATCAGGTCATGGTGCAGTTAACTATCTCCAACATCAGATCCTGTTTTTTCATGCAACATTCATCATGAAGCCTTTTTGCATCAAGCTAAGTTCTAACAAAACACAAGTCTTGCAGGTAGGGTAGGCAATTTCAGAGAGGCTAGCAATCAGAAACTAGCTTTGAGAGCAAAAGATCTCCTGCCTCCTTCAAAACGCATGCTCTACACAACACGGCGTCACACAAACGCACCGCTTCACTTCAGAAGGCCTTTACTAGGCCTAAAAGGCAGCTACTGTTTTTGTCAGTCAGTGACTTTCTACAACTCTGCATAGTTTTACGTATCGTGCTGATGGCGTGATTTATGGGCGAACGGGTGCATGGAGTTATGGAAATGCATGTGCTGACAGGCAGGTTGAACATCGCATTATTGCATTTGGACCAATTGCAATGATTGAGCGAAAAAATTTTGGTCCTGAGACTTCCACAGAAGAAATATGTGCATGTTTTAATATTTAGACCACTTGTATTATTAATTGCTATCAGGATGTGAAGAGTTTCACTCAGTATAACAAAGTGTTTAGGAAAACATTGCCTACCCTACCTTTAACTTCAAATTGACCTTGTGTGGCCATGTGTATTATTGTGCGAAATTCATCAACTAGATGCGAAAACAAAAGTTTGTCGTCATAATTTTATCAACATGTAAAAACCTGCATGTCCCAAAATGGTTTCAACTGTTCAAACCTTCAAACCTCCCGTCATATAAAGACTCTTTTCACCATCTAATCCAGTCTCTGTGGATTCCCGTTTTAATTTACATTTGAAAGTTTACTTTTGCAACATCAGATTTCTCAGCGAACCGGTTTTGCTTTCCTCTTCCTCAGGCCTCTGAGCGTAAAATGGGACTGAAGCCCAAAGAGCAGAGCAGTCTTCATGAGCTGCTTATGGAGGAGATTCGCTCTATAAACCACTGGAAACGTCTGGCACACAACAGAGACCAATGTACACCCCTCCGGCCTATCATTTACATATTTGTTTACAAAAGAATGGCACATTTATTTTTATAACAGAAACATTATAAAATGAGTGAAAACAAGGCTTGAGTCAGTGCACGAGTACCACATTGAGTTCTTTTCCCTCTGAATTTGTAAACCACTGACAATTTTGATTCCTTAAGCAGCAGATGGCTCGCCCAATAATGAAGAGACTGAAGGAACCTCTTTTCTGAAGTCAACTCCACACAGGATACATCCGGATGTATGAGCCCTCTCAACAGTTTCATAGCAATTCGCAGGAATTAATACATTTTTGATGAATCGGTGGCTTATTTGTATGAATTCGTACAATCTCATTTGTGCATTTTCATATGATCTGCTCACGCCCCAGTGTATTTTTAGGTGTTTTTAGGGGTGGGGTTAAAGGATCTTGATGGGTTTTGTTGTACGATTCACATTGTACAAATTCATGCAAAATCGCCTCCTCATAACATATGATTTCCTGTGAGATCAGGTTGGTTCTCTTCATTTCTAGCAGCACTTAGAAAAACGTAAAAGCTTTGCTGTTTTATAGTTGTGTAAAATGCTTTGTGCAGGAAACTCTCGGTCCAGGAAATCCTGTGCAAGACGCCAGCTTTACAGGTGAGACCTTGATTTTTTTGCTGCAATGAGTGAAACCTGATTAGATCATGTCCGTCACACTTGACCTACAAATAAAATAAATTTAAATCGCAACAAAATAAAATGGCACTGCCATTTTAACGAGAATTAAGTACTCCATTTAGTAATCCCTTACATTAATAAAAGGATTTGATTTAGTTATTGGTTGTTAACAGGCTTGAAAAAGTCTAATATCTTTTGATTTGAGATTATATATGATCTGGACATGTTTTATTTTTTCTCATGAGATTCACCAAAATTACAATTTTTAATTTTCTTAAATGTGTTGTCATGTCATTCAGTCCCCCTAGACATCAGAGTCTGCTCAGGGAAGCGCCGGACCAGATCTTTTGCATGCAACAGGGATTTCTTCAAAGTGGTTTGTCACCTTATGATCAAGGAAATGACACAAACATTTACTCAGTGCACATTAAGTTACAAGAAATGAAGACTGCAGTCTTCTTTTTGCACTTTATATCAACAAAATCTCTTGTGTATAATGTTTCCCAGGTTCTAAAATAGCATTTTTCTTAAATTATAAAGTAGAGATTTAATTCATATCACAGATGTTCCTTGTGCTTCTAAGTTTACATGACATTGATATATATATTATAGTTACTGTTTTAAATAATATTTGGTTTTAACCAAACTCAAGTACAGTTTCCTCTCAAAAATACTTAAGCATAGTAGTGAAGTACTCCCACCCCTCCCCCTTTTTTTTCTTTCCCACTTCTCTACTGTTGAACCTTTCTTGTCCAAGGTTAAAAGCAGAAACCAGGGGTCTGTTATCAGAACGATCGTTGACGTCATGAAAATGCACAGTTCTGAAGAAAAAGGAGATCTGAAGAAAATGTCATATGAGAGATGGCGGGTGAGAATTCCTGATTCAGATCTAAACTTTTGTTGACCAAAATGTCTTTTCAATGGAAGCCCGTTTCTGCCACTGAAAAAAAAAAAAAAGATTATTGTGACTTTTCATTTCACAATTATTTTTTTTTTTACTCAATTGTGAGATATAAACTTGCAATTACGAGGAAAAATATTGTGAATTAATGACTTTATAGTCGAGGCGAGTTATAGTCAGAATTGCGACTTTATAACTCACACTTGTGACTTTATATCACGCAATTCTGAGGAAAAAAAAGTCAGAATTGTGAGAAGTCACAATCTTTTTTTTTCCGTGGTGGAAACAGGCTTCCATAGTTCTCAGACTCCAGGCAAATCACAATATTTTTTTCTCAAATCAGGCCTTTTCAGGCAGACCGTCCACACTAATTGTAAGTGATCAAATAAGATTTGTGTGTCCAGACATTACACACCTATCTGCATGGGTTGCTTTGGTAAAGTCATACCCACGTTTGTGATGAGGCTTTCAAAACGGATGCAGGTAAAATGAGCGCCCAGTCGAGTCTCAGCGCAGAGATGTTCTGTGCTGTAGTCATGGCCGAAATCTTTGGACACACCGTGTGAATACTTACGGTATTTCTGTCATGCATCTTGATGATATTGTTGTGTGTCGCATTAAAGGCACAGTACATATTTATTAAAATATATAACTGTTCTATAGAGGTTTTTGGATATTTTGTTGACTTGTGTACTTAGATGTTTCCAAGAATATTTAAATCCAGAGAAATTAGCAATTTTTACCAGGACACAGATCATGCGTCGCCTATCAATGACATCATATCTGCGTTAAACTCAATTTCCAGTTTTATTTTGTAGAAACCATAGAAACACCAAAGACGATTTAATATATTGTTTTATTAGACAAGAACAACTGTTTGGATACATTCATCGACATAAACCTAATCATTGTTACATAGCACTAAACAGGTTTAGTCTTATTGTTTGAATCCAAGTTTCTTGATTATATTAAGATATTGTAATATCGATCTAGATTACTACAGTGTGCAACAAGTGTCTCATAGCAGCCGCTGAGCGAACGCACAATCAAGTCAAGTCACCTTTACTTATATGACGCTTTTACAATGTAAATTGTGACAAAGCAGCTTTACAGTACAGCTCCCAAAGAAAATGGTGTCATTGTCCAGCTTATTCTATGTATTTGTATTGATTCATTCCATTGCAAGTTATTAGTCTAGTTAATTTATGTATATCAGCACTGGAGAAAACAGTGATGTAATCGTTCAGCTCAGTTACAACAGCGCCAATGCAGGCGTACTAAAAACACTGCTGAATATCAAGCAAGTGTCCCCAACCAAGCAAGCCAAAGGCAACAGCGGCAAGAAACCAAAACTCCAACAAAATCGAGAAAAAAAAAAAAAAACCTTGGGAGAAACTAGGCTTAATCAGGGGGCCAGTTCTCCTCACAGTTACAGGTCGATTTGGATCGCAACAGTCAAAATATTTAATCCAGTTCCATCTAGTTTAAGATCTTTTTCATCACTGGCTGATGTCAGTAAGGCCCTCACAGGGCCACCCTGCTGCTGCGCACAGTCGCAGGTTCCCCATCCCACCCGGACACGGCCTGGATCCAGCCAATCACGTTAAATGGTAAACCTCGGGATAAGCAGAAAGACTAAAATTAGCGTAGATGCCATTCTTCTTCTGATGTAACAAGTACATCCGGTGTTATAGGAAGTGTTCCCGGTTCCGGCTGACCTGATCTATGCAGCCTTACTATCTTTTAACGGATATGAAGACATAAATTGATAATGTGTCATGTGTATGCCAGATTAAATTAGTTTTAGTCTAGATTTAAACTGACAGAGTGTGTCTGCTTCCCGAATAATGCTAGTAAGATTGTTCCAGAGTTTAGGTGCCAAATAGGAAAAGGATCTACCGCCTGCGGTTGATTTTTGATATTCTAGGTATTTAACAACTGGCCAGAATTCTGAGATCGTAATAGACACGAAGGACTATGATGCATTAAGAGCTCACTCAGGTACTGGGGAGCTAAGCCATTTAGTGTTTTGTAAGTAATAAGCAAAATTTTAAAATCTATACGATGTTTAATAGGGAGCCAGTGCAGTTTTGACCGAACCGGGCTAATATGGTCATACTTCCTGGTTCTAGTAAGGACTCTAGCAGCTGCGTTTTGGACCAGATGTAGTTTGTTTATCAAGAGCGGGGCAACCACCCAGTAGAGCATTACAGTAATCTAGTCTTGAGGTCATGAGTGCATGAACTAACTGTTCTACATTTGTCATTGAGAGCACAGTAACGTTATGATATTCAACACACTCATGTATCAAACATGATAAACAGCGCTGCGTTACCCCACATATGTTTGACTGGAAGAAGCGGAAGTGGCGACTGTGGCATAATAAAAGCTCCACTGCTCCCGAGAGGTGTGTCGCAATCGCTCCAGCGGCCTCGTTCCGCTCCAACATCACTCACTCTGCTTCATACTAGAGTAATGTGATCATGATTTCTGCTTGAATCCCATCGGATTCTTTTCCACTGGCTATGAGGTGACAACATTTTTCGTGATTCTATGCTCAATCTCACTGCCATCAAGCTACGCTTTTGTTTTTTTGAATTGGCGACCTCTACTGGTGAAAAATTACATATTGTGCCTTTAAGAGTGATTATTTATGCAGCCAGTGTCCAGACAGATGGATCTGTAAAAATCTGATAGGAATCGTATTTCAAGCCACTTCCAAAATACGGAAGTATGGCTTGTTTCTGCCACTGAATAAAAAAATATTGTGACTGTTTATCTTGCAATTCTGACTTTTTTTTTCCTCAGAATTGCATAATATAAACTCTTATTTGCAAGTTATGAAGTCAGAATTACGAGTTATAAACACTGAATTCTGAGGGGAAAAAAAGTCGGAATTGTGACATAAATCGCAATTACCTTTTTTATTTTTTTTGAGTTGCGCAAACAAGCTTCCATACAAATGTTGTTTGTTTGTTGTTGCCCAGACTTTCAAAACCCCACCTGGATAAAATCTGGATGTGCAAAAAAAATCTAATTTTTGTTAGCAGTCTGAACATGGCCTAAAAATCTGTTCTTCATAGGTATGTTCATGCTGTGCAATGAGAAGCCTTTATTTCACGTGGCATAACGTCTGCTCTATGTGTCGGAGGTAAGATCACTCATTTCTCTGAATGTGCTCATGATGAAACTTGCTGTCTTGTGACATTTTTCTGCTGTTCACAGGGTTATGTGTCCTGGGTGTTGTATAGAGGTAAGCTGATGCTCCGATGTATTGAATGTTTGGATGCCATTAATGACGTCTGGCCGTTCATTTGCACATGTTCTATGCAATAGATGCGTCTGCCCTCCAAGCACTACATGAACCTTCCACTAAGCTTCTTCAAGCAAATCGTGATGAAGGATAGTGAGCAAAGCCAGAGAAATTTCTGGAATGAACGCTGGTCCTGGAATTCAGCCTGGTAAGTAGATAATGTTGCACCAAGTACAGTTTTTACACCAAACCTTTTAGTTTATTATAAACTTTTTCCAACTCTCATGCACTACAGCCTTCTTGATGAAACGAATATCATGTTATGCAAATATATTTGTGCAGCAAAGTAGCTGCTGCATAAAAATGTACGCATTAGTGAGATAAAGAAACATGACAAAAAGGACGGAACGTTATTATGCACAACAAGCTGTGAAAAAGAACTCAATGCAGTACTTGTATGCTGTCTCAAGCCTCGTTTCTACTTTCCCTTATCACAGCACTGCATCTGTCCTCTAACTTGCACCCCAGATGTTTATAGTTGGCATGCTCACCGTTTTACCTTTTTCTCAAACTATTTTGGAGGAAAATGCTTGAATGTGGTAGGGAAAGTGCCTGTGTGGAGAGACGAGTTAATAATGTGTGTAAGTGCTGGTAAAAAAGTGGGAGAGATGGCTTGTAGAAGGTGTTAGGGGATGGGGTCTAGAGGGCAGGTGGTGGGATGAGTGGAGAGGAGAAGTTTTGGTGCTTCTGCCTCCGAGAGAAGATTAGTGGATGAGGAGGGGCTGAGTTCCTGTGTGAGTGGTGCAGAGAATTGGCTACTGATGGAAGATGTCTTGTCAGTGAAGAAATTGTCAAATTGATCAGCAGTTAAAGATGTGGTGGGTGCCGGAGGGGGACAGAGGAGTGCATTGAATGTCTTGAAGAGTGAGCGTGTGTTTGTAGCGCTGTTGATCTTGTCGTGGAAGTATGAGGACTTAGCTGCATGGACTCCACCGGTAAAAGATGATAGCTGGTCTTGATACGAACCTAGGTCAGATGGGTCTTGTGATTTGCGCCATTTCCTTTCTGCTGCCCTGAGATTGGTCCGGTCTTCACAAAGTGCATCGGATATCCAGGGGTTATACACTTACACTTACATACTCTTCCCTAGTAGGTGGTTGTTCTACCTTTTGTCTTCAGAACTGCCTTAATTCTCCATGGCACAGATTCAACAAACTGCTGGAAACATTCCTCAGAATTTGTTTATATTGACATGATGGCATTATGCAGTTGCTGCAGATTTGTCAGCTGTACATCCTTGAGAATCTTCCGTTCCACCACATCCAAATGCTGCTCTATTGGATTGAAGTCTGGTGACTGTGGAGGCCGTTTGAGATTAGTGAACTCATTCTCATGTTGAAGAAATCAGTTTGAGATTATTTGGGTTAGCATTTTTCCTACTGAGAGTATCAGAAGATCTTACACTGTGGTAAAAAAGGGGTGGACATGGTCAGAAGTAATACTCTGGTCGACTGAGTTGTTTAAACGATGCTCAGTTGGTTACCAACTGGTAAGAGTAGTGTATGGAGACAATGTACAGTTTGTACAGTATAAAAACATTACGCCTATGGAATGTTCTCACTTTGATAGCAAAACAAACCTGTGTGTGTGTGTGTTGTACTAAGAAAAAATATTTTGTTCACATCGCCCACCCCTAAACAACAGGTTGCTGACATGATTAATAACAAATTTAACATGGGCTATGTACACTGTGAAATTTCCTAGCCCTCGAATAGTGTTGGACAATGTGGTGTCTTCAAGTCAAAAAGGTTAAGAGCTACTGCCATAGCTGTGTCCACATACTCCTTCACAACATCAATGCATAAAATACTGTAATGAAAATCAAAAGCATGTTGCGGTTCATCTCATGAATTCAGCCAGATGTCATGATGGAGGTCTGCAGAGGCAAATAAATCTTCCAGTTTTTCTCTGCCTGAGTATTTCCATCTATTTGTATACAGTAACAATTGTACATGATGGATGCTCTACTCTGTGTAATGATTTTATACTCTATGCCACAGGATTCCTCTAGTTCTAGTGTCGTGCGGGACTGACACGACATCTGTTCACGCTCGGGCTATGCGCGACTGGTACAGTCAGGACATCTGTGTGAGCTGCCAGAAGGATTTATTAGAGGCGTGTGACTCTGTTCTGTCCAGCTGTCCCATCAAAGACTCTCAGGAGATATGACCACTCTTTTCATCACTCTCCATTCTGTGTTCTTTTATTTGTATATCAGTGGTGTTTGTGTTCGTTGTTTGGTTGTTCACAGTGTGGCACTGTTGGTTCGGCACGTTTGTTTTTCACCATTTTGCAAGTTTTAAGGTTTTACATTGGGAACAATTAAATAAATATACTGATCGTTTTTACTAAAATGTTTGTATGCATGTGAAGCGCAAGTGATGAATGATCTTCATTGCAGCGTACAGAAATATCGAAGGAAAAAACCCACACGGATGTTTCTCAAGTGGTATAAAACAAATACAAGCTAAATGTAACACTTTTTATTCCAGTGTATTTGTATTAGTGTATAGGTTTGTCAAATTTTACACAAAGGAAGTGAACACTATGTAGTCTCCCAGACATTTGGTTGTTATTTGAGGACTAAACTTATTCTGCACCATAGAATGATTGCCTACAGCAGAGGTTTCCAAACACGTTCCTGGAGCCTCCCCAACTTTGCATGTTTTCCACGTCTCCTTAATCTAACACACCTGATTCAGATCATCAGCTCATTAGTCGAGTCTCCAAGACCTGAAATGGGTGTGTCAGACAAAGGGATACAAAATGTTTTGGAGACTCCTGGGATATGTTTGGGAATCCCTGATCCAGGGCATTCTGTTTGTCACGTGGGTTCATTGTTCATTCGTTTTCCACAATTGCCCCAACGATGAGTCATACTGATTTTCAACTTCATTGAACCTAGATTTCAGGAGTTGAGTGTTTTTCAGTTGTAGTACCCCCCTATGGGCAAAATGTGATGTGAATTGTTATTCTGGGATGTCTTGTCATGAGGGTCTTGAGATGATGCGTTCCAAATTTGGTGAAAATCTGATCAACGAAGTTATCTGAGGAGTGTGGAAGAAAATAATTTTTAGAAAATTCAAAATGGACATTATTTGTAAAACATGAAATGAAGAAATTGTCAAATTTATAGGTCATTAAAAAAAACTGAACATTATAAATGTTTTGTGTGATTAGGTTTTTTAAACCATGTTGGGTTGGTTTAAAAATATTTCCTTTTACCATCACTTATAAAATGTAGTAATAATAAATCTGCAGGCAGCAATTAAGGGGCTAAGCACAAAATTCTCTGTAAACTGCAAAATGAGCAATTAAAGACATCATTTTAGGCAAGAAGGGCTGAAAAATCATAAATGTAGTCA
The DNA here is from genome assembly GCA_037194245.1 of Opsariichthys bidens. NCBI lineage: Eukaryota > Metazoa > Chordata > Actinopteri > Cypriniformes > Xenocyprididae > Opsariichthys > Opsariichthys bidens. The sequence continues at coordinate 8,231,474 of CM074285.1, read as the reverse complement.
CTAATTGTAAGTTAAATAGTTTAAAGTGATAAACCAATAGTGGCACTGTGATCAAATTGTGTGTTCAGAGTGAGGTGACACATTAAGAGTTTGTCAATATGCCAAAGCATTGCAGAGATACAGCCTCAGTCATTTTGGCGTCATGCCTCATATTTGTTGCGGCGCTATATGAAAACTTACTTTTATCTATCGACATGAAATGCAAATCTTTTTGGTGGTCTGATCAGAAGATGATCTCACACGAATTTGGTGAAAATGAGACAAACGGTCTCTATAGGAGTTTGAACGAGTAGGTTTTGAAAAAAATAAAAAAGTGTGATATAGGATGCGAAGGCCAACTATGGCAACATTTGTATTATATGTTCTCTGTATGACCCAAAATCAAAAGCTATTAGCATTTTTTTATTTCAATATAACTTTTGACCACAAGGACACTGTCTGAACTGTCTTTTTGAGTAGCATCAGGGCATGGTGCCAATGACACATTCTGAGTTTTGTAATGGTACATCAATGCATTTGTAAAACATTGCAGTTTATATCATAATACTGTTTTGTAGTATGTGGTAATTTCATGTTTTGTTCAATTATAGCGCCACCAAGTGACACAATCCCACATTAATAAATTTTGTGTACTCTGTGTGCTCATAAGTGTGTAAAACTTGGTGAAAATATCTCATTTTCTTTAGTCGTAGACATTTATATTTATGAGCACATAAAAAATGACCAATGCGTGGCTTTGATTGGATTTTTTTGCCACTTACAATCAAAATTGTGGCGTTTGGCCATTAGCGTATGTACAACAACCTATGTTTTCGATTTCCCTGTGGTGGTTTCATCTCAATTGGAAAAATGGTTTAGAAGATATTCACTAACGTTGTTTAAACGCTTAATCACAACATTGTACAAACCATAATGTGAAACCTAGCGTGTTTGGTATCATTGGACTCGGCAAGGATTCGTGAATCTAAGGAGATGACTCCAGTGAAAATATCCACATCCAGTTATGAGCATATAAATTTTTTTGGACTGTATGGTCCAAAACTTCTCAGACTCCTTCAGGACATTGTACCAATGACCCATACCGAGTTTCGTAACAATCTGAAAATACAACATTTTACTACAAAATTCAAAATGGCCAATGTACAAAATGGCTGATGTGGGAAAATTGGATATAATTTTTTTGGACTCATAATATTTGTCCTATTATTTTTATCATATTTGGACTGTGCATCATGACTCTGCACCACTTTTATGAATTTTGGACAAACTGTTTAGAAGCCGTGAGGGAACGGCGAGGGGCCGGTAACATGATTGCTCAGGAGCATCACTTGCACACTGCACCGGTCTCATATCACACCACCAGCCTCATGCCGTTCTCTCTCGGCTCTCGTCCCGCACTACTTGTCACAAAGTTATAAACAAAAATAGCCATTTTTCTTGTCTCCGGAGCAGTTGGTGGCGCTGTGCCGAAATGCAGCGTAAACTCAGGTCATGCTTGTGATGATTTAGACCAAGTTTGGTCTGAGTATGATAAAAGTATTGAGTAGATACAGTCTTATGTTTAATTTCGCAAGCGCAACGTAGAATTTCTTTTTTTATGAAAACAGTTTGACAAATCCACTTGAATTCCATAAATCTTTGTCTGCAGGGTCGAAATAATTAAAAATGGCGGAAAAATTTTAATGACGGAAAATGACGTCATAGGGTGCAATCAAATCGTCTTGAGCCAAAGAATGAGATGAAAATTTTGTTTCTTACCCTTACAGTTCAAACTTATTAGCATAAATGAGAGTGCATATTTGGACAGTAGCTGGCGCTAGAGGGATTGAGTTAGAAACTCCAGATTTGCTATGATGAATGCTCAGACTGTCTTCTGTGTGAAAAAATTTCATAACTTTCCTGCAAGCTGAATTATGGGCTGCCATAGACTCCCAGAGTGAAATAATAGTAATAATAATAGGAATGTCAACGATTATAGGTGTATACGCACTTTCGGTGCTTGGCCCCTAATAAAGGACTATTTTCAAAGAATCACTTTTGGTTACACTTTATTTTAAGGTGTCAGTATTACAGTGCAATTATACATTTAAGTACTGAGTAATGACAATTAACTACATGTACTTACTATAGGGTTAGGGTTAGGATTAGGGTTTGGTTTAGGTGTAATTGCATGTAATTAAGCATAATTTTTTAGTTATTGCTATAGTAGGGGAGACCAGGGACAGTTGTAACAGGGGATGGTTGTAACACCTTGAATTATTCTAATCAGAAACCACCTAGAGTGATGACACTCACTGTGCACATGCTCAATTAGTTTCCTCCCATTCCTGCCATAAAGGGACCCACATTTGAATCTTCCTGACAGAGTTATCTACAAAAGATTGTTTTAGGGGTAAAAAAATTACTTCTCTTTCTGATGTACTTTTTTGGATGCGGTTATAGGATGAAATGTCCATGAATTCAAACAAGTATTTTTAGAATCACTGTTTTGTAAGCTAAAAATAGAAATGGCTAACAAGTGTCAAACTAGCAGTCAAGCTAGCTCACATGAGATGAAAACATGGTTGGTGATACTGGGACGGTTGTAACGCCCCGTTACAACCGTCCCAGTATCCCTGACCAAGTTCCATTTATATTTTAAAAACTAGTCAAGCTAAAAAAAAAAAACCTGCATAGTTTCTCTTTAATGTTCAAATTAAATGTAAAATGTCATCAAATCACATTTTAAGGTTGGCAAATTATCTTTTTTTATGTAAAGATAGTGTGATAGACAGCATGCCAAATCAGAAAGAGGAAGACAGACAGGGGAATCCCATTTCCTGTGCTGGAAAAAGCAGTCAGGGGAGTGGCCAAATCATATAGTATTTGCCATGTGACTCTGCACCTATTCCACCAGAAGATGAGCCAGGGATCAAAGACACTCTCCACAATTGGATACTGGACTCCAAAAAGGGCTTTTTTAGGGTAGTCATGGCCTAGTGGTGAGGGAGTCGGGCTTGTAATCTGAAGGTTGCTGGTTCGATTCCCATGCCAGAAGGAACTGAAGGTGGGGATTGTGAATAAACAGCACTCTCTCCATCTTCCCATGACTAAAGTGTTTAAACTTTTTTGAGGTGTTCTACCCAATAAATAATTTTCTTGCATTATAATTTGACAGTTTCATCCTCTTTTTTGTCATTTGTGTTAAAAAAGGTAATCATTACTTAAAAACATGAAATGAATCACAATAACATGACTGATTAATAATATTTTCTATTTTGAGTATATGATTGATTCATTATGTATATTTTAGACATGTTACAACCGTCCCTGACATGCGTTACAGGGACGGTTGTAACAGTTGGGGGACTGTATTAAAATAAATTTTGCAACCTGTAAATATTTCATAAAACCACTTAAATACATTTGTTTCAGCAGTTGACAGATTGAAGTTTATAATATAACAAATTGGTTATTCCAATAAAAATGGTTTTGATGTATTGCTAAAAATTGCAAAAAGTGTTACAACTGTCTCCCATAAATACATGTAACATATGTAACAATGACACTGTAAAATAAAGTGTTACCTCACTTTTTATTAGGTACAGATGCCTCGATTACTAAGAATAAACTAAAGGACCATATCCCGATGAATTGATGTTAGACAATAATGCCTATAATATGTGTTATACTGTACTCATACAGTAAACTGGATTCAGCAATATATTCATAAATGTTAAGATTTCATTGACCTGTGTCTTTACTTCATTAGTATACCCAGTTAAACTTTTCATTATCATGTCAAAAATCAGTTATATTAATGATAGTTTTTATGAAAATGATCTCTGGAATCATGCAATAGTACTATATATATATATATATATATATATATATATATATATATATATATATATATATATATATATATATATATATATGCATATATAAAGATTCAGCAACTATAAAAAAAAAAAAAAAACATTGTTTTGTTTAACCTCAGTGCATGGGACCCCTATAATAGTGAAATTTTAGTTTAGAGGTAATCTGTAATTTGAGGATTTTGAGCTAGGTGTTTGAATCCAAAACCACTTTTAGAGAAAATTTGGATTTTTGACTTCGAATCCTTAGAATAACAATCATATATATTCTCCCCAACACATTCAGTTTCATATGACTTAAAATGCGTTAATACATGATAAATGAAATTAAAACCTGCTTTAGATCTTAACTTGAAATGTGCGAACGAGATAAGTTTAGAGTTTGCATAATGTGGTTTTAGTAATCCAGTGTACTCGGTGTTTTTCAAACACAAGCAGCGCATGCGTAGTAGCAATACATTCAGACTTTGCTCTGGACGACCGAACTCTGTCATCAATTTGTCACAGCTTTTAAAATACCGGCGTCTTTGTCATTTCCAGATAATACCTTCATCATCACATTCTTCATCATCAGAGTCTCAACATGAGCGGAGATCACGCACATAAACACCACCAGGTACCAATTTCGAACATGTTCTCTACATTAAACTATTCTCGCCTGACATGTCTGGATTTATTTGCAATGAAATGATTGGTTATTACAGTAAACTTTACAAACGAAAAGTTCAGATTGTACATACATGAAACATTTTTTATCGCGCAACGCCAACTTTATGCGCGAATATCTTCTAATTGCATGCGTTGTTGTTGAAATGCAACATAATATCTTTAAATGCTGTATAAATATGTGTTTCAGATGGAATCCGGGTCTCTGGACTATTGTAAGTTTTGATTTACAGGTGATAACAGTTACAGTGAGATGGAGCAGAAATGGCGTCAGAGACTAAGTCCCGTCAGACGCGCTCTCTGCTGTTTATTGTTCAGAAACAGCGCTGTAAAAACACACTTGACTCCTGAAATGCCTAACACTGAGATCACATTCACGCAGACTAGTAGATCGATTAGCCGAGAATGTCTGTCATTGTGTGCATTTTGAAGGGTAACGGGCTGAATTTGGCCGCTGAAAGTGGGGAAAGGATGCGTGAGGACTTAGTCTCTGCGCCATTTTCTTTTCTCTGAGTATGTGCTGCATTTCTGTGAGCAGCAATAACTCATGTAACAGACAACTCGCTTACCATAACAACCACCAAAATACCATAGTTACCACAGATATTACTGTAAAATCATAACACTAAAGAAGCTTTTACTGTCTTTCTGTCATTTTGATGTATTTTTTTTTAGTGACATTGGTTCTGATAATGTTACTCATTTGACTGTTGCAATAACTGTATGTTTATGGTAGCAACATTGACAGAAAGTACTGGAAATTGTGTGTGTGTGTGTGTGTGTGTGCGTATAATAGAGAAGAATGACATATAGTGTACACAAAACCCCGAGAGAAAAAATAATTTCTTGTAGTTCTGAAGCAGTAGAGAATGTTGAATTCCAGCATTAGTGAAAGTTTGCTCTGTCTGCGGTTCTTATCTCGCTTCACAGTCGTTGTTGAACCTCATGTACACTGATATTACTTTCTAAACATCCCTTCAAACTGCCAAACCCATACAAACACATAATTGTGGAGGTTGATTGATGCTATCAGATCATTTTGAGGGCACTTATAAACATACATATTCTGCCCATTTTCAACTTTGAAGCAATCGAAAGCACATTTTTTGCTCTTTTCTTTTATAGAAGTCCATCTAATTGTCACTTTGAGTTCCAGTTTGATTTCAAGCCTGCAAGATTAAGATATAACTGCAGAACCATGTCACAGCCGTCTGAGGACAGCAGCGCTAGACCAGAAGTTAGAGTGGTGCTGACAATCCAACCAGCCACTAACCATACCCTTCACTATAACTATAAGCTCCATCTTATCAAATGCCTAACCCCACCTAACCACTAAACATACTCTCAATGGCGGTATAATCTCCACCCCAAATTGAGACTGGTCTGAGACTGTTGTCCTGGCACTGCTGTCTTCAGTCTGCTGTCACATATGGCTCTGCACTTCTGCAGCTGGTTATCATTATTGGCAAGATTAGCTGAAATGAAGTGGGGACTCCTTTAAACAGGAACTGCCCAGTGAGATCATAACTTAAAGGTATAGTATGTAAACATTTTGGCCTCTAGAGGGTGTACAATCAAAACAAAAACAACTATGGAGTAGCTTGAGTTATGGGAACTGTCGTCTTCAACTCCACCGCTAATTTAAATCAGTCAGATGGGAATCGTATATCCAGTCCCTCCAGAAAAACGCGGGATTTTTTTGTGATTGTTGCGGGCAAAAATCGGCACGTTTTCTTAAAAAATGCGATGGAATATGCGGGATATTTTTGCAATTTTATGCGATGAAATTGCGGGAACTTGCAAAAACTGCGGTTTTTGATGCCAAAGAGGAAAAAAAGGTGATTCCCCCCCAACACCCTGTTCTCACTAGATACTACCTTCATGTAAAGAGGCAGGCTTACTAAATCACAGTATATTGAAGTTCTCATTCTGTTTTATTTCAGACCTTAATCAACACATGGCTCAAAATTACAAGACACTGAGTCAAATAAGTTCTGTAGCTATATTGTACTATATAATAATTTGCCCCCACTATCATGTAAAAGAGCGGGAAACTGCTTCGCGTGGTCTTTTGAGCTTATTTTTGTTGGCAAATGAGAATTATTGGTGTGCTTCATCATGGTTTCACCGCGGGGTTTACAGATGACGTTCACGTCGCGTCATTACGTCACTTCATAAGGTTCCCATGGCAATAGGGGGAAAATAATGGCGCTTTACTTGTGTGAAGTAAACGCAACATTTTTCAACTTTCTGCTAAGATATATGTGACTTTTTTGCAACGAAAATACAGGGATTATGAAATCATGCTAGCCCCGCATATTTTTCTCGCTGAAATCTGCAATTTATGTGGTGAAAGTGCAATATTTACTTAAGTGGATATTTTACTGCAAAATCTTGCACCTTTAAGTGAAGGGGAGAGCTGTTGAATAACAGAGTTGTGACACGTGGTACGTGGTATTTTATGAATCGCGTTACAGTTAATGTTTATCGTTGGATAATAGACTGCAGTCAGATAACGAGACCAACACTTCAATATCTATCACAATCAGATGCTAGTTGCCATATTTTAGTCTTTCTGCAAATCTTTCTCTCCCTTTAGGAGGTCAAATGGGTTTGTATGATGACTGTCCATTCAAGGAATTAATTATCTAGCACCTCACTGGATATATAATAAAAAGTTTCTTTGATGCAGTTGGTTGCCTTGTTTTTTAACACTTTTAAACTTAAATTTAGTATCTGCTTGCATTTATTAATATTCACTTGTTGTGTATGCTGTGAGCCTCATAAAATAACATTAGGATGTGAGTAATAAACCTTTTATACTTAGCATTAAAAAAATATAAACTTATAAAAATCTAATGTTCTGATAATGACTAAATATATTCAACGCAAAATTAAAAAAGTAAGCAATTATGACCGGGAATACTCCTTTGAGTAACTAGACTAGAGTTACGTGTATATTTATTAAAGAAGCATTACATATGACAATAATGTAATTACATATAATAATAATAATAATATAAAATTTTAATAATGTAAAAAAAAAAAACCATTATTTTTCAGGCCACTAGTTGTCTCTATTTTGCCTCTGAATTGAATTGATCATAATATATTATATTATATTATTATTATTATTACAAATATTATTTAGTACCAAAAAGATAAAGCTTACTTAAGGTGTTCGGTCACTTTTGATCACTAAGGAGTGAGTGCGGAATACCTAAGCTCAAGAAAAACATACAGATGTTGTGTCTTTATCTCTTCCCAGAGTAAAATGCTACTGTAAAACGTAGTCAGTGTAGTAATCAGTCCACATTATGGGTTAATATTTTCTGCAAATATATTGTAATTGCTGTCTATCCTGCTTAAACCCATTCAGATTCACATCACAGAGTTGTTAGGAACTACTGAGTTCTCCGTGAACCACATGACAATATCAAAGCATGTCGTAACTGTTTCAGCTATTTGATTTTGCTCATATTTTTCATTTATTTTTTATTTATTTGAGAAGTATGCTAATTTTTAAGTAAATTTAAGAGATTAATATGATGATCTATGCCCATAATATTTCACTCTGATAAGAATGAGATCGTCTTTTGAGTTTTGTCAGCTGGTAAACAAACCTCATTCAGAGTCATTGGATTGGCTTCATAATTTAGTGTACTCCCAAAGCATCAAGTTTTATTTATTTCTTAAAAGATCTTTAAACCATTAAAGTAGCACAATAGCAGATTGCACATGAGGAGTTGAATGAGAGCAGCACAATGCTTTTGTACACGATCAGTTTATTTATGTGAAATTTTATTAAATATTATAAATATTTTTGAACTCTGTCAATAATGGTTTTATAATGCCAGTCACTTGTTTGTATTAAAATAGGCATATGCAGTAGAACTTAAAAATGAAAGTAATACTTAAATTTAGTTCATTTTAAACTAAATCATAAGTGTATGATAACTTAATAAGCATATTGTTTACACATTTATAATATTTATAATTATAAATTATATTTATTTCCTAAATATAGAGCATGCCAACATAATCTATGATTACCATATTCATATACTATGGTTTTTACATGGTACAACATGGTATTATTGTAGTTTTCTGTTTCTTTGTTGTTAGTAAAGTCCCTTAATAACACAAAATAATGGTAATTGTTATTGTGATGTAGTATCGTGCAGCCTGATAATTTTGATAATGCCGTTACATGATACTACATCACGTAATTGCATATCACATACATTTTGGGAGTCTTAAAATGTCGTAGTTTTTTTTTTTTTAAATTTTAAATTGATTCAAATGGATTACTATGAATTTCATTCATGACATATCTAAATCTAAAGCTGGGAAGTTTTTTATGAAACTATTTTTTTTGACTCAGATTCACACAAACACAAGGACAAACATAAAGAGAGAGAACACAAGAGAGAGCGAGACAATTCAAAGAACAACAACAGGTGATTGTTTTTATTACTTCCTTTATTTTGACATTGATTTCAAGGCAGAAATAATTCTAACATTGATTACAACCCATTCCCTGCACTTACACGTCAAGCAGATGATTACATATTATTTTCAGGCTTTGGAATATTGATCTGCTGTAGTTGCTGACAGTCATGCTGTTTGGAGGGCATTATTCATTGTAGATTCTTTTATCTATTGCCCTAAAGGAGAATCTCATTTTTTTCCATTTGTTTTACAGCGAACACAGAAGCTCTTCAGAGAAGAAACATCGAGAGAAAGAAAAAGAGCAACTTAAGCGCAAAGAAAAGCGAAAAGAAGAAAAGGTTGATTCGATTGTGGCATATAAGCACCATAAATGCAGTATACACCTTGTGTATTTGTAGTTGAACATTCTTTATGTTTATAAATCTTATTTTGGGTGCATTTTTGTTTTCTTGCGAAGCTCCATAGTTCTGATGGGAAATATCGAGATAAAGAGAACGGTTTTGTAAGGTAAGACAAAGATGTCTATCATTTGTAAGTCACAATGTTTCAATTTCCACATGTAAAATACAGCCTAAATTGTGCATTATTTTTATATAAAGCAAGATAAACATTTAATCAGACATGTAATCGAAACTAAAAATGTTGTAAAAATAACACGTCTCTTGTTTCAGCCCACCGTCAATTAAAGTGGAAGAGGATAATGGCTATCATCACTCCATCAAACATGAGAAGTCACTCAAGAGAGAACGGATTGAAGACGAGTATGTGCAATAAGATCTGTTCCCATGATCCTCAGCATATGGCATGTAAAACCATAGTGATTTCTATTTGTAAAGCAGATATAAACACAAGCCCAAGAAGGTAAAAGTGGAGAATGAGAAGAAAGTGAAGAAACGTAAACAGGAAGATGACAGTGATTATGAGGAGAGGGAGGTAAACATCACTCTTTCTCTTGAACTATGTACACCTTCGCTTTTGCTTTGGACTGTTACTGAAGTCATATTTCATTGATTCAGGAAAGGAAACCAAAGAAGAGGATGAAAGAGGACAAGAAAGACACCCATGGAGGGAAAAAGAAAGCCAAAAACGAGCCGGAGGAGAAGTGGAAATGGTGAGATCTAACTGAGACAAATCTTTAACTTTAAATGTCACTCCCTTTGTCTTTTATGCAATATCTGTCTTTCTCTACCTCTGTTACTCAGGTGGGAAGAGGAGAGATACACAGATGGCTCCAAATGGAAGTTTCTGGAACATAAAGGTCCTGTGTTCCCCCCGCCATATGAACCCCTGCCAGGCCATATCAGGTTTTATTATGATGGTGAGGAGTGTTGACCTTTGACCCTACCAACTGCTATCTGTGTGCTATCATGTTCTACTCAAAAAATGATGATTTTTACAACTAATGCAATTATTTTTTTAAACTGCCCCGTTATGCTATTTTAAAAGTTCCTAATTTTTGTTTAAAGTTTACATACATCAAAAAAAGAAGCATACTTTAATTTCCTGATTAATATACATTGCAGACTCACATCTTTTCTCATAATGTCTAAGCGTATTAATAAAATGTTCGATCTCTCTTAATCCCTCCTTTCCAAGAGCCTACTCTGCTCTGATTGGTCAAATGGATCAGTATGTTGTGATTGATCTACTGCATAGAGCATGTGTCAGAAACGAAACATCCATTAGCTTATCTGAATTTCAGCATCTGAGGCTTCCTCCACACTTGATACGCAGTGATACAAACAGTAACGATAGCATCGTTTTTTTTCTGTATCAATTCCAGGCCGAGTCCTTTAGAAGTGCATAAAAGATTTGCTGCACAGAAAATGGTGTCTTCTCGACATGTCGACAACAAGAACCAAACTCTTCCAGGCCTCGGCTACAACTACAGTTTTTGAGGGTGGGGCAAAGTAGACGTTGTTCACGGTCAGTCAGTGGAGACCACTGGGTGGCATTATGCAAATGTATTACAAACTGTTCCTGCTATGAAGGCTCATACAGGAAGTAGGACTGGAATTACTGACGACTCTTTTATGGCAGTTCAGAATTGTTTTTCTTTATAGAGTCAAAAACTCTAGAGTCAAAAAAATATTTTTTTTAGAGACCCTCCATTTATCAGTTTAACTGGAATTTAAAGAAAAGGTTACCAATTAGAAAAGTAAAAGTAAATATCAGTCAAAAATATTGGTAAAATTGATTATCAGTCAGCATGTTGTCACGGGTTCTATGTAGATAAGTCAGATGAAGATGCGTGGCGCAGAATGAATGAGGAAATACTAATACTTCAATGAACTCCAAGAACTTGAAACACAGTAACCTAGTAAGCACAGGTAGGAATACCTGAAAGGCATTTCTGCCTGCCGCACCTCCGACAGTGCCATTTTGGCTGGCTGCAGAGTCATCAGCCGGGAGCCACTCATCATTGATGTTTTGCTCCTTTAATTCCGGAGCAGCGGCAGGGACGTCTCCCTTCCGCTCCCAGCAGCCAGCCCCTAGGATCCTTCTCTCCCCCACACCTGGTCGTTTCTCTTCAGTCAAAGCCAGAAACTCCCTTTCTCTGCCACATATTTGAATGCCTTTGACAACCTTGTGCCTCCGACACCAAGATACTTCAGGAGTCATTGAACGGAGGTTCCAGTGAAGCCCCGACAGCCGACTTCCACTGGATAGGTGAAAACACTCCACCCTGCCTCTGTGCATGCAGCTTTTAGGTTTGCATACTTCTCCTTCTTCCTCTCAAAGGCAGACTCCAGGCCATCTTCCCATGGCACAGTCTTTTTAACCATCAACTGTTTTTGTGATAGTAGACCATCAATCTCTGGTCAGAGAGTGGTTACGGTGATCTGCAGTGGGCACTTAAGCTGAAGACCAATATTGGCTCTCAGCTCCCAGTTGCTTCCTGGTGACAGCAGGGACCACTCCTTTTGTGGTGTTGCTAAGCACCTAACCCCCTTGCCTCATAAATTGGATAAGCACATGAGATGTTACTGGGCTGGACCTGTTGGCTTCAAGTCTATGTGCCTCGATGACTTCGGTTACTTTCCGCAGGACCTGGTCATAACATCAACCATAACGTCCTTCGGTCAGTGCTGTTTTGTAGCTGGACAGGATGTGCTGTAAGCTAGGGTTCTGCAGTCCGCAAAGCTGGCAGATGTCCTCTGAACCATACCAATGGTGCAGATTTTGGGGGCTTGGGAGGGTATCATATGTGGCCCTGATTAGAAAGCTCAGCCTTGCCTGGGGCATCCTCCACAAATCGGCCCACGTCACAACCCTATCGATGGTGGCCTCCCAGGTTGTCCACATCACTCACTGGCATTGGCTCACAGCTTTGATCTTGTAGCCTTCCTCTTCCTCCCTCACACCTTTAGAGATCACCAGTTCTTTCCTCTCTGCCTTTGAAACTTTGGACCACATCTTAGACAATGTTCCTAATCCTACCATACCATACTGCACCAATCCAACAACCTCCTGTTGTTTCAGGCGGGTTATGACCTGGTCTGCTGACTGTGATACTTTCCATTTCCTTCCAGTCTGCACTTGGGCATTGGTGTTTTGTACTGCTGGATACGGTAAGTCTTTCAGATTGAATACTAGCCTTTCTCCAGTTTGTAGCCTAAGCTAATGGATTTGATTGGAAGCCTCAAGCTGTTTCTTTCAAATAGTGCTGCATTTGACTGAGTCAAAGTCAGTTGTTGTTAGCCTTTGAGTCCATCTTCTGGACTGCTGAAAAGGTGATGTCACACAGTTGGAGGTATGTGATCATATGATCATATGATGGTACATGGTGAATTGTAACACCAGACCTTTAGTCTGCCAGGTAACATGCTTTGCTCGATCTTTTCCAGGCCATTGGAGAGCTATTCTTGTTGGACAGGTCTGCTGTGTAGAGCCTTCCAAAACATCTCACTGGTTGATTTATCAGGCGTGGGATTTCCTGAGACTAGTTAGAATATATAGCAACAAACACTGAACTAGAGCTCAGGATAAACTGTGACAAAGACAACTAAGCAGGACATGATTGTGACACTACCCCCATGTCTCTGCACTGCAAAGATGTGGGTACAGAACCAGACGAGAATGTGGAGGGGCTAGCATAGGGGTATACCAAGGCAGAGATGATATAGGGAGGACCCAAAGGATGACCAAGGGCAGAACTAGGACTAAGCTCCACAATGGAGGGAGGAGCCAGGATGGAACCAGGAGCCCAACCAACAGAGGAGACCCAGGTGGAACCAAGGTGACAAAGACCCAAGGGAGGTGGAGTCCTGGGACTCAGAGGCTCAAGGTGGAAATTAAGGAATCCTCAGACCAGGGCGGAGCTGATGACCGAAAAGCTCAAGACAAATCCAAGCAGCAGAGTGTAATCACCAAGGGAAGAGCTGAGGAGCTGAAGAGAGCCAACTGAGGCAGGGCAAAGGAACTGGCTGATGTCAGCAGAGGAGAACTTGGTACTGGGATGACCAGCTGCAATGAAGGAGACTTGGTGCTGGGCAGGACCTGCGGCAATGAAGGAGAATTGAGCATTTGCTCTGGCTCACGCTTTATGGCGGGCTCGGGCTCTGAGTCTGCGGTTGGCTCTGGCATAAAGTCTGTTGCGGGCATGTCTTAAGCCTGTCTGGGCTCTGGGTCTGGAGGGGGGCTGGCGTTGTCCTCATCTGTGAGGATGACAGTGAATGATGATCCACACTGTACCAACACCCTCTCCACATTCACAAAAATTCCCATAAGGACTCTCCACGGATAAGTGTAAATAAATCTGGAGAAGACGTGCAATGCAGAATGAACAAGGAAATAGAGATACTTTAATGAACTCCAAGAACTGGAAACGCACTACACATATACAGTTAACTACAACGAAAAAAGAACTGAGGAAGCTCAGGGCTTAAAATATACTGAGAAGACAATCAACAGAACAAGGAACAAGTGTGAGACTAATTAGGAATTATAGAAAAAAACAATGAACTGGAACTCAGGCAAAGCAGTATATGAAACTAAGCAACATGATCGTGACACGTGTGGTTTATAATAAGGAGATCTTTAAATGTTAAGATAATTATTATGTGTTTAACAGGAAAGGCCATGAAATTGAGCCCTGGTGCAGAAGAAGTAGCGACATTTTATGCAAAAATGCTTGACCACGAGTACACATCTAAAGACATATTTAGAAAGAACTTCTTCAAAGATTGGAGGAAGGTAACACACTTAACTTCTACATTAACTTACTTCTCTAATATTATTGCACTCATACTATATTTTAAGGGAATAGTTTTATCATCAGCTGGAAATGTGCAAAAATTTGAAAATGTCAGTATTCTTATTGAAACATTGTCTCAGTCTTATAGAAACATTGTCCCACAAATGTTTCTTGTAAGGAAATGACATCAGAGGAGAAGTCAAAGATCACTGAGCTGAAGAAATGTGACTTCACTGAGATACACAAGTACTTTAAAGCACAATCTGAGACCAGAAAACAGATGTCAAAAGAGGAGAAACAGGTTAGTATGCCACAAACACACACACACACACACACAAACTGCTGAATTAGAAACTGACTATTAAACTGACAAATTCATCATATTTTCACAGAAAACCAAAGAAGAGAATGAACGCATTCTGCAGGAGTATGGATACTGTGTTATGGACAACCACAAGGAGCGAATCGGCAACTTCCGTATTGAGCCTCCTGGTCTGTTCCGAGGCCGCGGGGACCATCCTAAGATGGGCAAACTGAAACGCCGCATCCGACCCGAGGACATCATCATCAACTGCAGCAAGTGAGTACCTAATCATGCTGGATTATTACTATTATCATGTTGTAGAATAACAGTATATGAAATAACGCAATTAGATGTACAGGAATTATGTAGTGATAAAAAAAAAGGGTGAAAAAAATCAGAACTTGTGTATGAGTTTTTTCAAAGTCCTTCTATCAGTCTGTCCTATTGCGTATTTTATAAGAACTAATGGTGCTCCAATTGATCGGTGGTCTCTTTAAAGGCTGATCGGTAGTGCTGGTACTGGCCACTCAAGAACATTCTATGACTGATCCCTGAAACAAGCTTTAGTAGATTTGGATGTATACTTTTGGATGGCTGTCTTGCAGAAAAGTCCATTGATCGTCAAGCTTTTCTCTTGCACCGAAGGCATCACCATCTTGAGCACCATCACCATCTTCAAGCTAAAATGGTTTGATACTTCAAGGAATTCATGATGTCCTTCATACAGTCAAGATTTCTACTTCCTGCACCAAGCAAAGAACTCCCATAACAAGACTGGACTATCTCCATCTTTGACCACTGAGATGTTCTTCTCATAAGTTTTGCAGCTTTGCCGAATGTCACTCTTGACCAAGAAGAACATAAAAGGCTAACTTGAATATGCTTAAATTCATTTGGATATACCTGTGGAGTTGTATTGAGGGATGCGACCAAACTGGAACTTTTTGGACCCATTGATCAGCAGTATGTCTGGTGCAAAAAAAAGGCTAAGCTTATGAGCCGAAGAACAACATCTTCCCATAATGGCATCATTGTCAAACATGGAGGTGGTCCAGTCTTGTTATAAATCTTGCTTTCTTTAAGTGCACTAATCTGGGCTTTTATTTCATTAATATATTTTACTTTTAAGATTTGAAGTGCACTATTTCAGTACAATTAGGTACACTTCGCACTTCACAAGGGTTAGCTTGTGAACCACTTCACAAAGTGGTTAATGATTTGTAACCTAAAGACTTCCCTTTGAAACACCAGGTAGAGGAATTGATGGAGAGTTCCTGAGATGATAGTCATATCTAATAGATGTAATTTTTGGTACAAAAGTGTTGGCCAGAATTCTAAGTACCCATATATTTAGCTGGCTATTGTTGTTGAGTGGTCAGTGTGATGTTGTTGTGGCCCTCATGAAGGACTTGTTTATCCTGTGTGTCAAAGGGCTGCTTCCTGTGTGTGTTGTGGCTGGCCTGATCCTGTTTTGCTCAAGCAGATCTGTCATGTTCAAATTCTGATTACATCTTTCATACAGATCTTCAACAGAAGGAATGTCAATTCCGAATATAACTTATAGTACACATTTTTTTTCATTTCAGAGTTTCCACTTGAGGTTCCACATTGTAAAGTAAAACCTTTCTCAACAAGCAGTAAAACTTGAAAAGATGAAAAGATGTTATAAGATGAGTATGACTGTCACCCATTGTCTGTTGTCCTCAGAGATTCAGTTCACCCCAAACCACCCCCAGGCACCAGGTGGAAGGAAGTTCGTCATGACAATAAAGTCACATGGCTGGTGTCTTGGACGGAGAACATTCAGGGCTCCATCAAATATATCATGCTCAACCCCAGCTCCAGAATCAAGGTCAGAAACAGCTCTTTTTATAGGAGTTTGTTTTTTCAAACAAATCTTAATTGTGTCCTTTCACAACATTATTTGACAAGTACCATACCAAGATTGAAGTGTCCTTTATCTCTCCACAACACCTCACATATAAAAAGCACACAAAAGTTGATGAAATAACTGCTATCTCAAATTCAATTTTTATCAGAATATTTATTGGCCTGGCCAGTATATTGGTCAGTCACTTACTTTAATACTAGTGATATCCAGTTTGGAAATTATTTCTTCTTTTAAAGCACGTTTGTTTTGTGATTTGGTTAAAGGGGCCCTATTATGCTTTTTTACATTTTCAGCTTTCTTTTGTTCAACTCTGTGTAATGTTGCTGTTTGAGCTTGAAAAGCTCTGCAAAGTTTCAAAACACAAAGCCCCTCCAGTGGGAGTTATTCTCTGTATCACTGCGCACTGTTTCTGAACTCCCTGAAACGCCTCCATTGTAGTCTTGAGTTTTCTTCCAGGAATAAAAACGTCACAATATTCCTAATTTAAATAATTCCCTCCCATGTCATATGCAAAATTAAGGGGCGGAGCCTGGTGGTTATGGTAAGGGGCGGGACATTTCCCAAAGACATTTGAAGCGCTTGACCAATTACAGCACATTGGTCCAGCCGCTCAATCAGAGCACAGAAGGAAAAGGAGGGGCTTCATCAAATCAGGAGCTATACCGAGCATTACTGACAGACTGGGATGAGAGGAGCTGCAACAATGAAATATGTGAAAAATACTGTGTTTTTGAACATTCAAGCATGAAAACCTGTTCTAGTAGAGCCCAAAACGGAATCAAGACTTTGGGCGTAATAGCCCCCCTTTTACTGACCAAAAAGGAGGTTTCTATTTAAATAAATGTTGTTCATTTGAACTTTCCATTTATCAAAAAATGTATGACGATTTTCACAAAAATATGAAACAACATGACTGTTATCAACATTGATGAAAATAAGAAATGTTTCTTGAGCATCAAATCAGCATATTAAGCCAAGTGCACACTATATGATTTATAATAGACCTTTATGATTGTTGCTTGTCAGACTCTACGAACATGACCCCCAATGTTAGCCATGTCACATGATCATTATTGTCAGACTGTATGGCATTCAAGACAGGTGTGTTAAAACCAGTCACATGCATGAAGACTCATCCGGAGTTTTACATCATCAATCCGTGACATGTTCAGCGATGGTGAGCTGCTTTTACCTGCAGGATAGAAATGGTTGCTAGCAAACAAAAACAATCTCTTGCATTAATTTTGGCTTTAGCCCTGTCATCGAACTCAATCATGGCTTGTCTTTAAAAGAAAAATGGAAAAAAATGACAATGTGTGTGGATTTGTTGTTGTCACTAATTGTGTCATCAGGTTTTGCCCTCCTGTTGGTTTTTGATTTGACGGTTATCATAGGACAAGCTTGTGGCAAGCAGGGTGGGGCTGAGAGCCGCGAGAAAGGAGCGAGTGTTAATGACCTGTGTGCCACATTGGCCTCGAGTTACAGATAAAAAGACGTAGCGACGAGAGAGGACCAGGCCTGGGAAACATATGTTGTGTTTTGTGTTCTCCTAGTTCTCTCCTTCTTCCCTGAGCCTTAAACCTTGAAACTCGGGAGGAAGGAAGGACACGCTGTCATTGAGCCCTCGCCAATGTGGGGAATCCGTTGTGCCATTGAGCTTGGATAGAGCAGAGTCTGCTGCCTTGGTTGCTTGAGATGGTCCGCTGGAGTGACTTGCCGGTGGGATGGACAAACTCTGGAGGTTCTGTAGGGGCGGCTGCTGTCCAGAAGGAACTGGAGAAATCTTTGCCGTGGGCCAGAGCCTGCTGCTGTCTGCCATTATGGGAAGAAGCAGGGAATGGGGGACTCTTGCGTCAGCTGCCCGAACACGGGGGGTCTTAAATGTTTGCCGGTTCCCATCTCCTCCTTCTTTGAGCCTTAAACCTTAAGCCACACTATAGGACTTTGCCTCAAAATCTTCTGACACTGTCAGAATTTTGTCGGAGGTAAGATTTGATGGCAACGGTCATCAATCGGCTGTCTGTGAACATATCAAACTAGCAATCAAAGACTTCAGATTTTGGCCCCGGATCAGAGGAATATTTAGGATTTTCAACATTTGTCTCTGACAACCAAATCCTTCAAAAATCTTACTCTCCCCAAATTTTTTGAATGGTAGTGCAAAAATTATATTTATTAAAAGCAAATGAAATGCCAGTGAGGAACATCTTTTTGGGATATTTTCTTCAACAACATTTTTGAGTGACTCAAATAAATTGTGGAATCAGTTTATTAAAATGAACCAGTTTGCAGCAGCAAAAATAAGCAGTTTTGTGTGTGTTCAGGGAGAGAAGGACTGGCAGAAGTACGAGACGGCACGCCGGCTGAAGAAGTGTGTGGAGCGGATCCGAGCACAGTACCGTGAGGACTGGAGGAGTAAAGAGATGAGGATCAGACAGAGAGCCGTGGCACTTTATTTCATTGACAAGGTCTCACTTCATCACACACATTCTGATTGTGATAAGCTGTTTAAAAGTATCTGTTAAAAAATTGCAATAGTGAATCCTCATTAATGTAAGATATTGGACATATCCTATAATTTCTTAAAATATTTAACAGTGGTCTTCAGTTGGTTTTGTTTCAGGACCCATTTGGTGACCCAATACAAAACCTGTTGTTAGTAAACAAAAATGATCTAAATCATTTTGTTACGAACTGCTCTTAAACACAGTTATGGCTCATTTTCATCCAGCGGTACAGTTCACTACAGTACACAATTGCCATTTCCATTGTCAGAAGTTGTGAATGGTACCCTAATTCCAAACCGTACCACTTTTTTGGGACCCTTCAATTGGGGTATCAAGCACAATAGGACTGGTACCAAACGGGTGAAGCGACACTCCCTGCAGAACGCTGATTGGTTGACAGAGAAATGCTACTTGCACGTGCTGCACGGTGAATGGGGTAGTCGTGGCCTAGTGGTGAGGGAGTCGGGCTTGTAATCAGAAGGTTGCTGGTTCGATTCCCACGCTGGCTGGAATTGAAAGAGGGGATTGTGAATAAACAACACTCTCTCCACCTTCGATACCATGACTAAAGTGCCCTTGAGCAAGACACCTAATTGCTCCCTTGTAAGTTGCTTTGGATAAAAGCGTCTGCTAAATGATGAAAAATGAAAATGAATGACAACACAATACCGATGCAACAAAATGTGTATATTTCGCGTGTTTTTCCTTTTGCAGCCATCAGCCTTTGCTAAAACAAAGCTGCTGTATGTCCTTCATTGTTGTTTAGTGTCACTTTCTTCTTCACGCAAGAATGACATTGATCACTACTTTCCAGCATACACCACGCCTATCAAGTAAGGGTACTGTTGGCAGTGGAAACTCAAGCCAGATCAGGGTTTGCCATCCTGAATCATACTGTACTGTACTGAACTGAACTGTATCGCTTGGTGGAAAGGAGCCATTAGAAGATCCAAATGCAGCTTTATTCAGGGTCATGGGTCATAAACAAGGGGTAAATAATCAAAACATCAAACAAGGTCCAAGACACATGAAAACAGGGCAATTAAGAAAGAAGGCAGATGATCAGAATCATAGAACATGAAACCAAACCATGCTCAGCAATGCAATGGTAATGCAAACAAGACTCGGCAAAAAGTGTGATTGGAAGCAGTTTATATTGGCCAATGTTAACAAGCAAATGACACACAGGAGGAAGTAATCAAACTATAATTAGTCCAGGCAAAGGGTTATGGGAAATCTAGTTCATGATGAGATAGCAAAGGAGTCGGGAGGAGTGCCCTCTGATGGAGATCTGGGGCACTCCAGCTGGTGGATGTAACACGTTTTTCTCATTGACAAATTCCTTAATATTGTAAACATATGCTAAAGTTAAAAAAATAATAATTGTATTAAATTATAATAATTATGTATTTATTGAAATATTATTATTATTATTAATAATCATAAAATAACACTGCCGCTGCAGCAATATCTGCAGCCAATAATTCATCAAAACATTTTTTGTTGATATCTAATCTCTTCTTCATAGTGCATTTATCTGTTTCAAATTTTGCAATAGATTAACAGCAATAGGATCATTATGCTTGACAAAAATGACACAAACTTTTTTTTCCATCCTAAATATGGTTGTATTTAGTGTAGTTTTTTTTTTTTTTTTTTTTTTTTTTTTGGCTTTTTGCTGTTTGGAACTCATCAGAATAGACCTCCAACTTTCAAGTTGAGAACTAATGATTCAACATAATGTTTGCAGTCACCATGAAACAGAAGCTGCAATATTCTTTTCTTCCCTGTTGTGGCATATATCCCCGCAGAATCCCTGGCAATATTCAAAAGACAGCTGAAAACTCATCTCTTCCGTGACCACTTCATTCAAAAAAACAAAAAAAATCCCTATCCTTCCCTTTTTCCCTTCCTACTCTAGCTTATGGTACTGAGCAATGTATGAAACTTGTATTGTGAGCACTTTCTGTGCCTATTTGCCAATTCATGAAGAATCGCTTGTTTGTATTCCTCACTTGTAAGTCGCTTTGGATAAAAGCGTTTGCTAAATGACTAAATGTAAATGTAAGTGAAATGGCTTCTGGAAGAAGAACAAATGTAGGGCGGGGCTTGATTTTTTTCCTTGAGGAATTCATTGGACGGTTGTGATTTGCTATTGGTGGATCTCATGTGATTGATAGGTTGCCCCGCCCTCATGCCAGTAAAGTTATTCTGATTTTGATTATTCTGTCAGGAGGTTATTCTGATTCTAGATTCCGAGGTACATGAATTTAAAAAAATCTGGTGCACTGATAAATCATTAAATTAAATTCCATAGAATTTGATTTGATTTCATGGTGACTTTAACTGTAATTATTAAAGTTCTATTTTCAACCTTCTCTCTGACCCTTTGAAGTAAACAAACTGTTTTGCTAAGATTTCTATGAAAGGGGGCTTCTATGCCTCTGTACTTCACTGAAAGCTCTTGATGTGTGCTGTGTGTGTGTTTGGTGTGTAGTTGGCACTGAGGGCTGGTAATGAGAAGGATGAGGGAGAGACGGCTGATACGGTGGGCTGCTGCTCTCTGCGTGTGGAGCATGTCAAACTGCACCCTCAGCTGGACGGACAGGACTACGTGGTGGAGTTCGATTTCCTGGGAAAAGACTCCATCCGTTACTACAACAAAATCCCAGTGGAGAAAAGAGTGAGAGACATTGCTGATATGTAAATAAGGGTGATACTGGATTATAAGAAAGGAAGGGAATATTTATAACTAATAAATAAATATATATTGTTTTTGTTGTGTTAGGTCTTTAAAAACCTACAGTTATTCCTTGAAAACAAGCAGTCGGACGACGATCTGTTTGACCGGCTCAATGTAAGACTTCCATACTACATTTCACCATGAACATCATCATTCCTGGTGTATGTAACAGTTTATGGAACATTTAGACAAAATATTTAAAAAGAAAGTTTACATATATGTGTTTTTTATTGAGTATCATATTTGATGCATCAGGCTTTTATGGTTCATATTAGGGCTGCACGATTTATCGCAATATACGAAAAATGACATTGAGCTTGAACAAAATTATCACTTAAATGCAATTATTTTCTTTAATGCGCAGCTTGTCAATGAAATATGGCTCCAAATGCTAATCCATCTGAAAGCACTGCGAGTTTGATTCGCTTATAATGTACATTTGGAAAAGCAACACGTGTCAAACATCTTTCCAGACATGAGAAGCATTTATTAACATTTTGTCCAACAAAAGACAACATTTTTGTCTTTTGATGTGTCTTCTTACACAGAATAAGGCAGTCGTGTGTTTATTAGTCATGTTTAATCAATCAAACAGTTTCAATCTTCTGTTTATTAAGCTATAGCGATATGACTTCTGCTGCAGGGCATATTTTGAGTTACTTTAAGTTTCTGCCAAGAGCGCCCTCTGGCTTTCAGATGGAGAAGCATATACTACTGATCACAGAGCAGTACAGCTCTGACAAGCTGCGCATTAAATTATCGCAGCCTTTGCCAAATCGTGAGTGATTTAATCGCGATAAATCGTGCAGCCCTCATTTACAAACCCCATTTCCAGAAGCTGAGAGTTGGGACATTTTGTAAAACGCAATGTAAACCACAGTCTGTGATTTTTTTTTATTTTTATTCTCTTGAACTTTTTTTTTAACTGACAAAAATACAAAGAAAAGACTTACAACATACATAATTCTATTTGGTGAATATAAACTAATTTTAATTTTGATGGCTGCAACACACTCCTAAAAAGTTTGGACAGAAGCAAAATAAAAATAAAAAGATTATATAAAACTCAATTTAAACTGTTTTAAAATAGTCCACAATTAGCAGGTCAATTGGTAATAGGCGAGGGTATCGTGTTTGGGTGAAAAAGAGCTTCTCAGTCTTTGCGAGAAAAGATGGCTCACCACTTTGTGCCAAATGTCATGAGAGAATTGTCAAACAATTTCAAAAATCACAATTTTCAATGCAAGATTCCAAAGAATTTATATGTATCACCGTCTACCATTCATAATATAGTGAAAAGATTCAGGGAATCCAGAGAAATCTCAGTCTGTATAACGCAAGGTATAGGACACCTCAGTTGAATGTGCATGACCTTTGACTCCTCAGATGGCATCTCATTAGAAATCATCATGCTACTGTGTTAAATACAGCCAATTAGACTTGGGAGTACTTTGGAAAAAAAAAAAAGAAAAGTTGTTACTTAATAGTCTGACGCTGCATCTAGAAATGCAACTCAAGGACAAAGCTATATGTCGATTCTATGCTGCTGCCGAGTTCTCTTGCCCCCGAGCTCATCTCAGATGGTCTAAAAGTCTGGAAATGTGTGCTATGGTCAGAAGAGTCAATGTCTTAGCTTGATTTGGGAAAAAATGGACATTGAGTTCTCAGTTCCAAAGACGAAAGGGATCATCCAGACTTTCATCAGTGACAGGTGCAAAAGAAAACATCTGTCATGGTGTGGGCGTGGGTGAGTCACATTTGTGTGAAGGTACCATGGATATGGAGATGGAGGCATATTTGAATTGTACGGGGACAAACTGCCATCGAGAGGTTACAAAATACAATAAAGTTGTTCAGAGAAAACATTTATTTTCTTTGTACTTTTGTCAGTTAAATAGAGATTCAAGAGAATTAACAAATCACAGATTCTTGATTTTATTGCATTTTACAAAATGTCCGAAATCTTATGGAAATGGGGTTTGTATATTGTGAGAATAACACCTCAGTTTTATTCAGAAGCCCAAACTGAGCAGAAATACACTATTTGTAGCAGTTGCTGGTATTCATATGGACAAAAAGCAAGATGAAATTCTGATAGCTTCATAAGAGTATATTAGATACATAAAAGGCATATAAATATCAGTCGTCGCTTGATTATTTCTATATTGTCTTAGTTGCTTAGTTTTATTGTAGTTTTAAAACATATATAGCAATGCAATACAATGATGATTGAGAGCTGAACAGTTTCCTCAAAAGCCTGATGATCACATTTGAGACATTCTCACATTATCTTTCTAAAGATTATATTTTATCAAGTAAACCAAAGTTGCGTCAGTCCAGTAAGTGTGCATCTTGAAATATTACTAACAATATAAAAGTTAATTTAATTTTTTTGATAGATTTTACAGCAAAAATACAAGGTAATCACAAACTGAAAAGGAAACATTTACAATTACACTAAAAGGCTTTTTTGCTTGCTAAAAAGTACCAACTATCAATCAGACAACAGAAGGAATATAATAGATTGTAGAACAGGTTTTTTAGGAAGTTTCGATCATGTTGAAAATCTACAGGCCTCAGAAATTCACATATCAGATATGATACCGTTTCTTTTTTAATGTTTGCTCTGTTCTATAGACATCAATTCTGAACAAACATCTCCAGGAGCTGATGGATGGGTTGACTGCGAAAGTGTTTCGCACTTACAACGCTTCCATTACCCTCCAACAGCAACTCAAAGAACTCACCAGCCGTGAGTCTGCCTCTCCCCTCTCTCCTCCTGTCCATGTCTGTGTACTTCATGAATATCTCAAAAATTGAGCAGTTTCGCTATTTAAAGATGGTATTGTGTTTTTAAATGAATTAAATTACTTCAAGTCCCCTTCATCCTTATTGTTACAGCTGATGAGAACATCCCTGAGAAGATCCTCTCATATAACAGAGCGAACCGAGCCGTGGCTCTTCTCTGTAACCACCAGAGGGCGCCACCGAAAACCTTTGAGAAATCCATGCAGAATTTGCAGACCAAGGTGAGAGTGATTCAAACTCATGAGTAATAAGTTCTGGGTCAAACTTTAGTTTAGGGTCCAATTCTCAGTGTTAACTATGACTTTTGCTCCTAAACTCCCTAATTATTGCTTAATAATAGTTAGTAAGGTTGTCGTTTAGTTAAGGTACTGGGTAGGATTAAGGTATGTAGAATGTGGTCAAGCAGAATAACACATTAATTTGTACTGTATTAGTACTAATTAACAACCAATATACCCGAAAAATATGCATGCTAATAAGCAACTGGTTAGGATTGGACCATACACTAAAGTGTTTTCCGGACTATTTTGCTGTCATCAGTAAAGGGAAACCCTGTGTGTAACGGTATGATATTGTTTTATAGATAGACGAGAAAAAGAAACAGCTCTCTGCTGCCAAGAAGGAACATAAAGCGGCCAAAGCTGACGCCAAGACACTTCGGGATGAGAAAAGTAAAAAGTAAGAAAACTTTGATTGGTGGTCAGTTCTTAATTCTTTTGTTTTTATTTAATTGAATTGAACTGAAAACTGATCCAATATGTATTAACGCAGGTAATAAAAAATGGGTAATAAAATAGTGTGGAATGTTATATCAGAGCCATACATGTTTTCTCTGATAAACATTTGTGTGTTTTGCATTGAGGGCGGTGGAGATGAAGAAGAAAGCAGTGCAGAGGATATCTGAACAGCTTATGAAACTGGAGGTTCAGGCCACAGACCGTGAGGAGAATAAACAGATTGCGTTAGGCACATCTAAACTCAACTACTTGGACCCACGAATCTCAGTCTCCTGGTAAGAGCAATAGATGGCTTCTCTGTGTGAGTTCATTGTGATTTTGCCAAGTTGATTCTTGTAGTCTAACTTTTACTTTAGTATTTGTGTGAAAAGTCTTAATGTAGAAATAGGTTGCTTATATCCCTAGTTATAAGTCGTTTCGAGGGGAAAAGCATGCAGGCAGGAACAATGGGCTCTGGCAGTTTTCCTCTTGTTTGTAATCTCTGTAGGTGGGAATAGGGGCGGTTTAGACTCAAGAAGGGCCTGTGCCTGAACCAAACTTCTGCCTCTGTGTGTACTATCATCAGCCCGCCTCTTGGCTTTAGAAAAACTCCCTACTATGACACAATAGCCCCGTTCACCAGTTGTTTTGAAAGCATGGAAGAATATCCCTTTGACCTTTACCCATGCTAAAAGTGCTTCTGTGAAGGAGATTTTCTTCAGCCATGATATCTTGTTTACCACTTTCTTCCATCCACAGGTGCAAAAAATGGGGAGTTCCCATTGAGAAGATCTACAACAAAACACAGCGAGAAAAGTTTGCCTGGGCTATCGACATGGCGGATGATGACTTTGAGTTTTAGGGTTTATTTTATATTGTTGCTATTTTGATGAATTGTTTGTAAAAGGTGTTTATCGCAATTTAATCATCTTTTTGTTTGTGATTTGATCAATTAAGTATAGATGAAGTTAAAATAAAACACAAGCCGAAAGTTTCTCTCAAACAAGGCCACACAGATTAGTTCAGTGGTTATTTGTTCAGCCCAGGCAAGGCTATTTGAAAACAAAAGAGGGCCCATTACTGAACCTTGCTGAACATCACATCTTTACTAAAGAAAGGCTGCTAATGTTTCAAACCATGCATTCAGTTTTAGCATCCTTTGCTTTTAGCCTTCAGATAAATTGATGAATTGTATATTTTAATAGAATTTTTAATATTCCTTAAGTAAAATAAGAAATGCGTAATGAAAAATCATGTAAATAGATGTTTTAGATGGCATATATGATGAAAAACAATCAAAAGGCACAAATGTCATGCAGGCAATGCAACCAAATGTGAATGTCTTTGTTATTTTTGCATTCTGAATTTAGTTGTATTATTTCTATCAGGGATGTACATTTTGTTTTTAAATGTGTGTAAACAGCTGTATTTTACCAAAAGAATGTGTCGCTTTTCATTATACTGATTACTCCTGTATATCCTGTTTAGGCTTGTCTGTCCTTTTTATTATGCCATTTAATTTCTCATAGCAGTTTCTCAGTATAACAGTTTCTTATGAAAAGTTATTTATATGTTGCACAGCACTAGTTAGATTATATATATATATATATATATATGATACATTAAAGGTCCATGAAATGTACTGGCAATAGAAAAATGTATGTCTGGCCACATTGATATCTTTCTAGAAGTCTGTTAAGGAATGTAAAGTCTTGTAAGAAGCAGTTAGTCTTTTAAACATTTTGTCTATCTTTATCCTAAGTTTAAAAATGTGTTTCATTCAAAGACACAGATCAGACATATAAACAATGTAAGCAAGATTAATCACATCAAAAAATGCATCCTCATTTTTCTATAATTTATTGGGCTGTATAACAATGCAAACTTGAATGTTAATTTTGCTTCGCATTAGTATAGTATGACATCAACAGCTAACACAGTCCTTTTGTGAAGGCCATGTATTCAGTGTAATTATTGGCAGCATAGTCGTACGTTAACAAGTTTAGTTTATGATTGATTTTTAAGTCTTGATGAATATAGACGTTGTTTGCTGTATCGTCTCCATTTATGACAGCGAAGTGTAAATATAAAGTCAGAATGGAACTGAAATTATAATGGGTCTTTGAATGCAGGAAGTTGTTTAAATATATGAATTAAATTCAAATATATGCCCAAACCGTTGCCACTGGTTAGTATTTATGTTGACAATATTTGAGAAATATGTAGCAAAAGAGACATTTATGTATACCTGCAGTAAATATACTGAAAAATAGAATATCTTCAGCTAAAGAGGGTTTTTTTTCTTGTTGAAACATTTGTTCTTTTAGCCTTGTAAAACCTAGAATAAAGGTTTTAAGGTCACATCCTTCATGCTTTGTGCTTTGAACGTGTGAATGTGCTATGAAGGCACTGATCTGCACCTGTGGCTTTGGTTTTTTAACCTCTTCCGTTGAGGGCATTGTGCAATTGCATGTGTCTATACTGTGACATTAAGCTGCACACTTGATTTACTGAACTGTGTTGTTCTGTGAGAAAACTACAAAAAAAAAAAGGTTATGGTTTTAAGTGTTTCAGAATCAGAAATCTCATGACCAATGAAACTTATGAAACTAATAAGCAATTTCTCTTGAAACAAACTTTTTTCACTCTCCTGCCAGTTTGCTACTAAATTCTCAAGTTACCAGCCATTCAAAACTTCTACTAGCCAAAACAAAAATATCAGAAATAAACCAATTCTCAAAATCCCTGCTTAGATTTCAATATATTGGGTCATTGCTAGGATTTTATGTCCCCATGAAAAAATACTGCATTTGACAAATTCAGTTTGAAATAAAAGTTAGTTATATATATTTCTAAATTAGCAATTAATTGTGCAAATTTACTAATTCTCTTTGACAATTTTTTTTACTGTAATAGATATTTTGTGTAAAACCGTTATATTTGTTTGTCCCTCAAACTCCAGTACACCCTGTTACATCTTAATCATATGCCCTAAATCACATGACTTCCTAGAAGTGACATCATTTCCTTAGAGGAAAAGCAACTCCAAGAACACAGTATATTAGTCATAAACGTTTCTCTCTTTTCCTGGTTTTTAAGAGGACTAAGCTAATAGTGTAAAACGTAACATGTCCACCCTGTTGTGCCAGTTTGCACTGGACATGAAAATGTTTTATTTGCTTTTAAATAAATGTTTCAACTCTATTAAAATGTTTCCTAAGTGTTAATCTTCTATGTTGTTCTTTCCTACCTTGTAATGGGCTTCATTAGCTTAAAAGATCAACCCTGTTACAAATGTCATATAACAGGGTGGACAAATTTTCTATGTTCCCGTGGAATATTTGATCAGAATTAATGCTATATTTGAACTTGAGGTCTGAGCTCAAACAAAGTGTTTTCTGAATGACAGACATTTTTTTCAAAACTGTTCCACCAAACTTGAATGACCATTTTATTACTACATTTGAAATAAAACGAATAAGAACAATTCTTCGTGAATTCTTATAAAACCGCATTTATTTAATTGTATTTTGTACAGTCGTGGCCAAAAGTTTTGAGAATTAAATAAATATTGGAAATTGGAAAAGTTGCTGCTTAAGTTTTTATAATAGCAATTTGCATATACTCCAGAATGTTATGAAGAGTGATCAGATGAGTTGCATAGTCCTTCTTTGCCATGAAAATTAACTTAATCATCTTGTTAACTCAGGTGAGATCATTATGTCAGGCTGATTGGGTCAGAATGGCAGACTTGACATGTTAAAAGGAGGGTGATGCTTGAAATCATTGTTCTTCCATTGTTATCCATGGTGACCTGCAAAGAAACGCGTGCAGCCATCATTGCGTTGCATAAAAATGGCTTCACAGGCAAGGATATTGTGGCTACAAAGATTGCACCTAAATCAACAATTTATAGGATCATCAGCAACTTCAAGGAAAGAGGTTCAATTCTTGTAAAGAAGGCTTCACGGCATCAAAGAAAGTCCAGCAAGTGCCAGGATCGTCTCCTAAAGAGGATTCAGTTGCGGGATCGGAGTGCCACCAGTGCAGAGCTTGCTCAGGAATGGCAGCAGGCAGGTGTGAGCGCATCTGCACGCACAGTGAGGCGAAGACTTTTGGAAGATGGCCTGGTGTCAAGAAGGGCAGCAAAGAAGCCACTTCTCTCCAAAAAAAACATCAGGGACAGATTGATCTTCTGCAGAAAGTATCGTGAATGGACTGCTGAGGACTGGAGCAAAGTCATCTTCTCCGATGAAGCCCCTTTCCGATTGTTTGGGGCATCTGGAAAAAGGCTTGTCAGGAGAAAAGGTGAACGCTACCATCAGTCCTGTGTCATGCCAACAGTAAAGCATCCTGAGACCATTCATGTGTGGGTTTGCTTCTCATCCAAGGGAGTGGGCTCACTCACAATTCTGCCCAAAAACACAGCCATGAATAAAGAATGGTACCAAAACACCCTCCAACAGCAACTTCTTCCAACAATCCAACAACAGTTTGGTGAAGAACAATGCATTTTCCAGCACGATGGAGCACCGTGCCATAAGGCAAAAGTGATAAGTGGCTCGGGGACCAGAACGTTGAAATTTTGGGTCCATGGCCTGGAAACTCCCCAGATCTTAATCCCATTGAGAACTTGTGGTCAATCCTCAAGAGGCGGGTGGACAAACAAAAACCCACTAATTCTGACAAACTCCAAGAAGTGATTATGAAAGAATGGGTTGCTATCAGTCAGGATTTGGCCCAGAAGTTGATTGAGAGCATGCCCAGTCGAATTGCAGAGGTCCTGAAAAAGAACGGCCAACACTGCAAATACTGACTCTTTGCATAAATGTCATGTAATAGTCGATAAAAGCCTTTGAAACGTATGAAGTGTTTGTAATTATATTTCAGTACATCACAGAAACAACTGAAACAAAGATCTAAAAGCAGTTTAGCAGCAAACTTTGTGAAAACTAATATTTATGGAATTCTCAAAACTTTTGGCCACGACTGTAACTTCCTAATCTAGCTCCCTCAAAATGAATGTTTAATGGTGTACATTGCAGATTAGAGGACAGGCTGTCAATTCACAAAGTCTCCAGCTGTTACTTTACAAAAGTCAGAGTAAAGCCTCTCCTCCATTGGCATCCAGCATTAAATGCAACCTGTTACGCAGGTGTTGTAATGAAGGGACAGTCAACGGAATGGGATCCAATAGCAGGCTTTTATTAAACAGAATGGTCGTAACAGGAATGTCAGAGTAGGCAGGGTTGTAAACGTTAAACAGGTTAGTAGATTGAGGCAAGCAGCAAGAAAACATTCCAGTAAATGGCAAAATATCCAAGGGCAAAAAGAATAAATCGGCACACGGTAGAAACAGGCAGAAATCAAACCAGGAAAACAAGACGCGGGACAATAATGCTTGGAAATGACCACGAAAAATAGATCAAGATTTTGCCGGGGAGGTGTTTGTGCAGTGTGCTGTGAGATGTGAGATGTGATTTGCGTCAGGTGCAAGTGCAATCAGTCCAGGTGTGGAGGCTTCTGGGAAATGTAGTGAAGAGTGACTGCAGTGGAAGTGTATATTTGTATGTGTGCGAGTCCAAAGTGAAGTACCCTCTAGTGGTCCTCACAGGCACTACAGCAATCATAACATAGCCCCCACCCCCCAAGGAGTGCCTTCCAGACACTCCAAATGATAACAGTCCTGGAGGGGGGTGGGCTAAGAGGTAGAACGGGGAACCAGGTCCATGGATTGGAGGAGAACATGGTGAGTCTAAGTGCACAGGTGTCCAGGGGGGGAACAGGGCGATCAGACGGCTGGGGCGGAGTGGGCTGTGCAGGCGGCCAGGGCGGAACAGGCTGTGCAGACGGCCAGGGTGGATTTGCAGACCCCCTCAGCAGTGCAGACAGTCTCAGGGACCCCCAGGTCTGATCGAGAGGAACTGAAAAACATAGAAGAAAGTGAAGTTAGTGCTGGTGGCTAAAGTCATACCAGGACAAGCACCAAGTTCCGGAATGACCGTGGGCAGGCAGTACAGGAACCACCTCAGTGGTCGTATCAGGGCAGCAGAGAGGTTCAGGGAAGGCCTTAGTAATTGTGTCAGTATATACAGAAAGTTCAGGGGTGACTTCCGTGTTCATATCAGACAGACAGTGAGTTCATGGTTAATCAGAGTAGCCGTGACAGGGCAGGACGAGAGGTTAGGGACAGACCTTCTGGCTGTGACAGGACAGGCAGAATTCACAGATGACCTCCATGGCCATGACAGGGTAGAATGAGGACTCACAGACGGCCTCCATAGCCAAGACAGGACAGGACAAGAGGTTAGGGACAGACCTTCTGGCTGTGACTGGACAGGCAGAATTCACAGACGACCTCCATGGCCATGACAGGGTAGAACGAGGACTCACAGACGGCCTCCATAGCCGTGACAGGATAGGACGAGAGTTCAGTGCTGGATACCACTGACACCTCTGGGGATTCTGCAGCGGTTGCTGCCACCTCTGGAGGTTCTATAGTGGTAATCACAGTAGATACAGGGTACTCAGGAACAAGCTCTGTAGACATAACAAGGCAGACAGGAAACCCATCTTCGACCTCTGTGGTCATTGTAGGAAAGATAGAAGGCTCAGGGAAGATCTTCGTGCTCCTTTCAGGCATTACAAGTGATGCATGGATGGCCTTCGCTACTCCATCAGGAAAGACAGCGAGTTCAGACATGACCTGCATGGTTGCGTCAAGACAGACAGAAGGTTCTAAGGCAAACTCTGTGAAATCACCGAGCAGACAGTACTATCAAAGGCAACTTCCGTGGCGGTCTCAGAGCAGACAGAAAGTTCAGGGACAACCTCCGTGGTCGTTTCAGGGCAGACAGAGAGTTCATACATGGCCTCTGTGTTTGTGTCAAGACAGGGTACTCTAGTACGACCTCGATGATTGCTATAGGACAGACAGGAAGTTCATGGGCCATGACTGCATTATCTGTGTCTTTGATGACTGGTTCAGGACCTAACTTGAGGGAGGCTGAAATGCCCTCTAGGGCTGCACTGGCATGCTCAATGTCTGACTCGGTAGTGTCCTCTTGATCTGCACTAGCATGCTCAGAAACTGACTCTGTAGTGACCTCTTGATTTGCACTAATATGCTCAGGAACTGTCTTTGTAGCGCCCTCCTGAGTTGCACTGAATTATTCAGGGAATGACTTGGAAACTGCCTTCTGATCTGGACTGGTTCGCTCAGGATCTGACTCGGTTGAAAAGCAATAGACGAATCACACGCACCAAATTGCCATTGCAGTAATGAGAAGTACAGCAGACATTGGAACATCTTCCGAGACCACCAGGCTTGGTAAAGCCATTGAGACAACATTTGCTCGGACGGAAATTGGTTTCTCCCACAGGCTTACGACCAGTCCCCAGGTGTTAGGGAAAGCCCCAGTATCCTCAGATGCAGCATTCACGACGACCGGGAACACAGATGTGGTGTCTGTGGTGGCTGAAGACTCTGGCATGTTATCCCTGAATGCTGGGTCTTCTGGTGTGGTAGCCATGATGGGATGAAACTCTGGGAGGTCTGCTGAGACGTGACAAGGTTTAAGGAGGTCTAGAGAGACATAATGTGGCTCGGGCGTTGGTTCCGGTATGGATTCAGTGAGCTCTTTAGTGGAGGCAGGCGAAGCCGGGGCACATTCATGGACCTCTGGAGCAGTGTTCTGGAGCTCTTGGTTCATGGAGTTCTGAAGCGGTTTCTTGAGGCTCTGGAGCGGCCTTGTGAAGCGTGGAAGTGATTGTGGAGTGTTGGAATAGTTTTGTGGGGTGTTGGAGTGGTTCTGTGTGACTTGGACAGTATTTCACAGTTTGTAAGTCCCTCTGGTTCAGCCATTACCGTGCAGCAGGCAACCGTAGGAGTGTAAGGTTTGTTGATTGAGACCTTCTGGCGTGGCTTGAGCCTCCGACGTGGCGGATGAACGGGACGAACGACAGTGATCTGGCTCTGGTTCTGAGGGTCAATGATGACCTGGGTTACGAAGATTTGTGATGACTTGACTTGTCTCTGAATGAACAAGTGCGGCGGGCTGTGACTTGGGACGAGCGGCCATTTGTGTTCAAGCTCTGCTGTGGTCGCCATGTTATAACTGGGCTCAGGAGTGGAAATCACAGGACAGAAATGGTTATATAACACAAGGTTTGATATAACCATAGCAGGTTTGACTGGTGATTGAACCGAGTCATGTTCAGGTTCAGTAAAAGAACCACTTAACATGAGCGCATAATCCATAAAGTCCCTTAAGCTGCAATTGAAGGTTTCCTCAGCCAACCGTGATGTTATGGGTTTGTTAACTCCTAAACGAAAAATGTTTTTTAACGCGACTTCATCAACAAATGGAAAGTGATATGACAACACACAGAACTGACTCCTCTTGGCGAAGCATTAGTAGCTGGTTGAAAGAGCCCATGATGAGACCGTGACTCCTGGGAAAAGCCGCTGGATCTTCGCAGTGGCGAAGTCTTCTGTAATGAAGGGACAGTCAACGGAATGTGATCCAATAGTAGGCTTTTATTAACATACAGAATAGTCATAACAGGTAGGGTCAAACACCAGCAAACAGGAATGTCAGAGAGTAGGCAGAGTCGTAAACGTTAAACAGGTGAGTAGATCGAGGCAAGCAGCAAGAAAACAGTCCAATAAACAGAGCTGAATATCCAAGGGCAAACAGAGGAACTAGGAAAACAAGACACAGGATAACACTTGAAAATGACCACAAAAAGTAGATCAAGATTTCACCAGGGAAGTGTTTGTGCAGTGTGCTTAAATAGTGTGATGTGATTTAGGTCAGGTGCAAGTGGAATCAGTCCAGGTGTGGAGGCTTCTGGGAAATGTAGTGAAGTGTATGTGTGTGAATCCAAAGTGAAGTGCCCTCTAGTGGTCCTTACGCACACTTCAGCTGACAATCATAACAGGAGTTAATTTCAAACCCTGGTTTGATATACTATAAATATTGGTATACGTAGAAAATGATGTGTCTCTTGTATCTTGACTCAGACTATATATATATAAAAAAGCCAAATAATTTCATATATTTTTCTAAGAAGATAAGTAGTCAATATGTAATGAACTTGTGTGACAACAATGCAGTATGCTTGTATTTGAAACGTTTCTTATTCTATAATGCGTGGTTTAATTTAATATTTTTAACTGTGTTCTGTACAGTAGCCTACTTACTGAGTAGTATTCCTATATGTACATAGCCATACACCACAATGTTTCATATCAGAAAAAAATAGTACATACAGTCCATACTGAACAGGGCAACTAGTATTCTATTTTTAACAAATACTGTATAGGCTGAACATATACTGCATACTGTTTCACATACTTTATACACAAAATAGGCAGCACATACTGTGTAGTATAAAGTAAACTATGCTAGTATTGCATGCCAAACAGCTGAGTAACCAGTTTATACAAAAAAATCAAATCTTGTGCATAGTAGACATGTACTACAGGAAGCGTAAATGTGATATTTCAGTAGTATGCTATTCAAAAATGGCTATAATGCATACTATATCAAACACTTGCAGTTTATAAAGAATAAACAACCAGAACACATATTTGTATGTTCACACACACACATATATATATATATATATATATATATATATTATATATATATATATATATATATATATATATATATATATATATATATTTCTTACACAATATAGTTGGCACTACATAGTGCATATTGTGTAGTATATAGTAAGCTGTACATTAGCATTGTATTTCCAAACATTGACTAGATCACCGGGGTATCCAGTTCATACTGAAAATTCAAATACTGTGTTTAGTATACACACAGAAAGCGTAAATATGGTATTGTAGTACAGTAATATGCTATTCCAAACAGCCATAATGCATGCAATGTTTTTAAAATACGATACAGTACAAAGTATATATTGAACAGTAAACAACCAGAATTCTAGTACGTCTTCTACGCCCACGGTGCACACTATATGTGCAGTGTATAGTAAAGCAGTATGCTAGTATTGTATGCCAAACATATGCTGCATCCAAAATTGTATACTGTCTGAGATTTGAATTTGAATTTTTGAATTTGAACATTTGAATTTGAATTTTCTTTGCGACTTTTAAAAATGTATGTTCTATAGTATACATAAAAAGTATGTTCTTTATAGTATGAATGAAATTCATATATAATGTTGTTACTGTCAAATGACCTACCAGCATCAGTTGCGTCGCTTCACTTCCATACAAATTCTCTCCCGTGGCCTCATATGATAGTAAAGTGGCCTACATACTACTCTTTTGGCGTACTGTTTTTCGCATATAGCCTTCTATAAAGCGGTGAAGTATTCACTTTCACTGAATTTCAGAAATGCATAATATACTACTCAACCCATATCTTTCTATGGCAGAGATAGTATGCTAGTATGCAGTTCCGAATTCAGCACAGGGTACCTAGGTGTCCGATTCGTTCAGAAAATTCAAATTCTGTGCATACTATTCACAGTATGCATTGCAGCAACAGTAAGAGTGGTACTGTAGTACAGTATGCTATTACAAACAACCACAATGCATACTATTTTATATACACTTTAAAAATAGTAGGCAGTACACAGCTCACACTGCGCACTAGTGTTCCATTCCAAGCACAGCGGTGGTTAAAGTGCGGCGCTGTGTCTTTAAGAGGCCGTGCGCTCTCGGTGTGCTGTAGGGATCGGCTGATGGGGGAAGGGTTCTCTCACATCAACTCATGGCGGAGAGCAGATCTCACACTCGGCTCGATCACACCGCCGCGGCCGCCGCTCAGATCAGCCAAACCCGTGAGCAGAGGACGACATGAACGCAGCTGAGATTGCAGACAGACTGGACGTTGTGTTTCTGCTTTTACCGAGTGCCGGAGAGCCAGCTGCGTCCATACACGGTAAGACAAAACAAACCTGTGTTATTATTATTATTATCATCATCATCATCATCATCATCATTAGAAACAAAACAGATTCTCCGATCTTTCTTTCTCATTGATTTCCGTATAAAAATAATTGAAGAATGTGCAGTTTTTGATCTCATTAATAATAGAGAATCAATGTTTGTTTGTTTGTTTGCGTTGGTTGCATCAGTAAAAAGTGTTTTATTGGCTTTATTTTGGCTAACTAAATAGTACCAGATAAGATCAACTCAATCTCTCGAATAAACTTAAGACTTAAGGTTGCGCTGTAGATTTGAGGGATCATTTGCTGTTCGTTTATGTTGTAATAATAATAATAATAATAATGTAGTACATGCACTTTTATGCACTGATTATCAGTACATATTCAGCTGTTCACAATATGTCTATTTCTATAATCTGTGTATATAACCACCAAAAAGGCCAATAATTCCAACTTAAATGAACACATGTGGATTCATCATATAGCAGGCCTCTGTGTGTTTTCATAACCAATGTACATAGTTCGTGCACTGCTACTACTATGCCATAATGTTGTTCCGTGATTTTTTTTTTTTTTTTTTTTCCTGTTCTGTTGCACATTTTCTTCCTTTTTTTCGTAGGTGTCCTCCTCAGGCCTGGGAGGCTGTGAATTATTTTGAAAGGAACTGAAGAACAAACAGGGGAAATGGCTGCAACCATGGGTTTCTCCTCCAATGGACCTGGACCCTGGACGGTGAACGACACAGAGGTGAACAATCTCTACCGGAATCTAGAGTTGGGCACCGTGCTGACGCTCTTTTACTCCAAAAAGTCTCAAAGACCGGAGAGAAGGACGTTTCAAGTCAAGCTTGAGACCAGACAGATTATCTGGACCAGAGGAACGGATAAAATCGAGGGCGAAAGTAAGTTACGCCATGTTTAACTCAGTGGATGGTAAATCAGTGCTTGGCATTATGAGTTCAGAGAAGGGTACTTGGTGTGGTATTTGCATATTTCATAACCACAGTTTTGGTCCCCACAGCCATTACCTATTTATACCTAATACTCTTTCCCTTTTTAAAGTGGTTTATTCAATGAAACATAAAGGCTACGCAACTACATGA
Organism: Opsariichthys bidens; assembly: GCA_037194245.1. NCBI lineage: Eukaryota > Metazoa > Chordata > Actinopteri > Cypriniformes > Xenocyprididae > Opsariichthys > Opsariichthys bidens. The sequence goes on along the minus strand of CM074285.1, from coordinate 8,194,296 downwards.
ATTACACAAACCTGCTCTGCCAATGTTTTCTTTATGTCAAGATCTTCACTTGCTGATTCAACCGTAGTTTTGTTGGTGGAAAATGACAGGGATTTTGACTGGTACACATTATGTATGGTTTCTGTATAGGTACTTATTTTGACGTTTGCTACAATTTTGGTTCCAACAACCTCAAGATGCGTCTTCAGCTCTGCCTCGTTGTTTGTTTTTGAAGTAGTTCTTAATGATTTTCGTTTGGACTGAATTAAGTTGTTCTGGCTGTGTGTAGTTACCATGAATGCTTTTGTTTTAGGCAAGCAGTAGGTTCTGGCTCATGTGCTAACACATTTAACATTAGTGTACAGGTTGTCTTGGGTCTGATTGTAGGGCAGGCCCATCTGTGCTGCTGTTTTCCTGCGGCGGGATGTCTTATACACAGCTGCGCTTTGCTCCGGATGCACCAGCCACACTAGACAGAAAAAAAAAAACACCCAATGAGCCTCACTGTGGTGTAATTGCGTGTCTGAACTTATGTGCGACTTTCTTACATTAGACGTTCGGTAGGGCCTCTGTATGTAGGGATATCACAAACCGATTACCAATGTTTGGTATGCGAGGTTGTTGAAGTAATCGATATTTGGCTGTGGATGGATTTAATTGACCTTAATTAAGTGTTATGCTCACCTATTTTCTCTCTTGGTTAGAACTTGTATCGTCACAGGACATTTGTTGCTCTATGTTCACATGTGTGAATGACATAAGGCTATGCAAATCCTGGAAGTGTTTTTGTTGTTTTAAGCGATTTAAAAATTGACTTCTAGCTCTGAAAAAATACATTTAAATTCATAACATCCTAAAACATTATTTTTTGGGGAAAAAATGGCTTTAGTGAAAATCAGTTTTGTATTCAATACTAAAATATTGATTGGTTTGTTATTACTTGCAGTGAGTGCAGTCTGCGCAAAATTATTTAAAAAAAAAAAAATCTGTTTCTAGTAATGATGCACAGAGATATGTTCTTGGTAAAAAAAGATTTTGGTTATTAAGTTTGGGTAATTCACAGTTTGCCGGCAGTTTGATTGACAGGCGATCTGACCAATCATAATCCGCCATTTTATCCGACAAAGCAGTGACTTCGTAGATTAACGTCGGTGAACTTGAACTTGGAAAATTGTGTCTTTCTACACCTAAAACAACATTCCTTCTGATGTTCATTCATGTTTATTTGATGCAATAAATAAACTCGTATGAAGAGATGATCGGCTCACGACACATTAAAGAGACACTATACGGTATTTACTATTTAAAAATGACTTTTAAATATGAAACGGTTTCATATCAAAAGTAACCTGCTCTGTCTTGTCTGTTGATGTGTTGTCCGTGTCCTTCGTGAGAACATGATGTGTGGCGTGAGAGCGCATTGCTTATCAGACATAGCAACAGTAAATAAAGTTTTTAAATGACTAAAGTAATTATGAATGACACTGCTCTTGATATTTTAGCCATACAAATTTTACATATTGCTGCTCTAGCATCATTTTTGCTCACGGTAAAGTGTGAATTGTTGATGTGTTTACCTGTTGTAGTAAAACTATCGCTGTATCGCTTAAAACGGATGGGAGGTTGGCGGTATTCATGCTCTGTTTGTAATTGGGAAAATATATCATGTTTTGCCCACAGTTATTTCTTTTGTTTGTTTGTTTGTTTGTTTGTCATCTACTGATGACACAATGTAAGGGACACAAGTAGCAGGTATTCAGAAAGCGTTTCTTTATTTGCAAGTTGGCACTAAAAGAGGAGAGACGTCTTGGAATGCTGTTTATCTTTATGGATCAGTTGAAACCATTTATAGCATGTTCGGTATTGTCAAATATGAACGTAAGGGCGTAGAAGACTGCGTAGAGGTGACGAACTTGCATATCTAGTTCAGATGTCAAGCACGACATGTTTGGTTTGGTCTTTATGCTCAAGTGATTGTATTCATATATTCTCCTTTTTCGTCTGATTATCAGTGCGTTGCTCTTTATCAGCGAGTCAGATAAGCTCTGTTACAAATGTTTCGGTTGGTTTGTAAGCCAAGCTGGATCCACACCAAAAGTTTCCCACAACTCCTAACCTAATTCACCCTCTGACCAAGAGTTCATGCTCTATTATCAACCATAAAGCTCACTGTGCGTTTTGTCCTGTAACAAAAGTTAGAGTCGCTTGTTGGAACAAATTGCACTTATGAAGCATGTTTCGAGAAGTGCGTGTGAGTTTCAGATGTGATGTTTTGATGGATTGTTTTTGGATATTCTTGTGGCAGAAATCTCTTTAGGTGTCTATGTGTGTGTGTGTGGCTCTCTGAGTTCTTTCTGTTGTGTGTTTGTGAGACAGGAAGACTCTTGGTTGTGCCGTGCAGTCTTGTGTTTCCTGCTGCCCTGTTTGGAATTGTCAAGCGGTTCTCTTGCACCCAGCCTAAGCTCCTATCTCAGGCCAACTGCCTTTGTCCTGTGTGTGTGTGTGTGTGTGTTTGCCTTCCTCCGCAGGACTGTTGTGTTTGTACTCTGCAACTTTATCATATAAAAAGAAACTGATGGAGCGAATATGGACACTAGTATCTGGCCCTGCCGAGGTCATATTTTGGGTGATATGCAAGTACTTTGTTCTTGTAAGTTCTGATGAGATCAGTTTATCAGAAAACATCTTTTAAAGAGAACTAACTTACTCAACTACTTCATGTGGATTTGGATCAGAAAGTTGTCTTTAAAGGTTTTAGTGGTATTAGACTTGACCCAAAGAAGTGTACTTGAGTTTAAAGTCTAAAATTTATCCTCATTTAGAAAAACCGGGACAGCTGCAGATTGTAACCCCAACCCTTCACTAACAGGCAGTTTTCACCATCAATTGACTGTTTGCAAAGACCCGCCCCCTTTAGTTCCTGTTGCTTTGTCTGACAAACCATGTGCTCTCACGCCACACATCATGTTCTCACGCAGTGAAAAATACATCGCGGAGCAAAGAGGACACTGACAACGTGTCGACAGACAAGACAGAGCAGGTTACTTTTGATATGAAACGGTTTCATATTTAAAATAGTTTTTTTTTTTAAATTTTTTTTTTTTTTAAACAATAACTCTTTAACTGTGACAAATTGCTGTTGGTCCTTAAAGCGGCTCGTGGACCAATCATCCCTTCATGCTAGTTAATTTATAGCATCAAATAAACATGAATGAACATCAGAAGGAATGTTGTTTCAAGCGCGGAAAGACGTGAGGACACAATTTTTCAAGTTCATCAACGTTAATCTACTAACTCCCCTGACTGCTTTGTCGGACAAAATGGCGGTTTCGGGGTTATGATTGGTTATAACGCCTGTCAATCAAACTGCCGGCGACGGGTCAATTGTAAAGACGTTATGGCACACGCATTAATCCTGATAGCCACACCTGTGCTTAGGGGTGACTGGTGTGTGTTTGTGTATTAAATAAACATGTCAATGCTCATTTTTAGGTCATTGTGAATTCAATAGTTTACAAATTAAAGGCACTTCAACTATAGCTGCATGATTAATCGATTAATCGTAAAAACACCTAGGCGATCTTATTCCTAAATCACAACATTAATCGCCTTATTAAACCTTAGACAAAATCACAGCGAACATTCAGATCTGCGTTGGCGCTGCTGCTGAGCCAGAGAGAGCATACAGTAGGGCTGCTTGATTATGGCAAAAATCATAATCATGATTATTTTGATCAATATTCAAGTCATGATTGTTACGAGCAGGACGGGCGAGAGCCGTGAGGGAACGGCGCGAGGACTTTATGTTGTGTAATGGAGTTCTTAAGTAAGGGAAGAAGGAGGCGGGAACCCGCGAACATTCAACGTACTTTAATAATAAAATAAACAAACAATAAAACGAAAGTAAAATGGCGGCGGTTCCTCGCGGCGACTACCGGCCACACAAACATAACAAAAACACAACATTAAGTCCAGGCCTGGTCCTCTTTCGTCCTTCACTGTTGTCGCTTCTCTTTTATGCTTCCAGAGCTCCTCAGTGAGAGATACGAGACCGGTGCAGCGAGCAGCTGACGCTCATTATCTCTCACGTCACCGGCCTCGTGCCGTTCCCTCACGGCTCTCGCCCGCCCTGCTCGTCACAATGATTATTTAACACAAAATAATTGGTGGGTGATAAATCTTATTTCATGACGAGTAATTGTTGATACTTCCGCAAAAATGAATACTAGGTTAACTATACACAATAATCGGATGCAGCAGGAACACAATCATTTCACGTCGATTATCTTGTTTTCATAATCATTGGAAGCCAAAATTGAAATCGCCCTACACACAGTATCTTGATTTCTGTCTTACAATAACTCATGATCCCAGAAGTGCTCAGATATAGTTCAGATATAAACACTGACATCTATGGAAGTGATCAAAATGGAATAAATCACCTTTTGAAAGTAACTTGACTCTTCAAATAAAGATTGTATCAATTACATTGTTACACCATTAGTTGGTGACAAAGTGGCTGTTTAACAATGTATTATAAAATTGGAGCGTTTTTTTTTTTTTTTTTAATATAAATTGAATTATAAATAATATATAGGTTTTTCGTATTTGTAATATTTTAAGGCACCTGAAATAATAAAATAAGCACAATGTAGTGTTGTCAAAAATATAGTTTTTTTTTTTTTTTTTTTTTACAAACTCTTCCAATAGTCATTTTCTGCAGAATAGATGCATGATACCAGCTGCGCTTTCTCTCGCTCTCATCTCTCCGACAGTTAGTTGACACACAAACCCGCCTCCCCGCACTCACTCATTTCATTTGCTGCGGATGAATATTGTTTGTGTTACAGGGCTTGAATTTCAGCCTGGGATTGCGAGTATTATTTATAGTTTTACTCATTCCTGCACAGTTTGTGATCACACCCAAAGTGTGGGCACACAAAGCCGCCTCTCAGTACTAAATTGAGTTGTTTTAACGGATTATTTTGATTTAACAGTCAAATGCACACAAAATGATGTCAAAATGCCGGTCTTGGCAAGTATTCACGTAAACACCATCAGTTATGTTTTAAATGAACGCAAATGGTTGAGAGAAAAACGCTTTGTAACAGTATAATGGATCCGTGCATCCGATCCATGCTTTATACCTGCTGCCAAATTATAAGATAAAATTAAAAACACATCTATATGGCAGTTTTTTCCCCATGGTATCGTCAAAATGGTGGCTATTGAAAATGCTGAGTGGGTGGCGAGTTAATGTCAGGCCCTGCATTGAATCATTCTTTAAAACCTATTAAAAAACCATTTAATTCAAATTAATCAAATAGTTTTTAAATAGACTGTTTTGTTAGTTTTCTATTCAGAATCATGGATGAATCATAATCTATTTAAAAAAAAAAAAAAAATTCTCAGTTTATCCAGAATTGTGCAGTTCCAATGCAAGCCAAAAGATCTGATGGTTTTAATGAATTCATGACATGAGAAATTAAAATTTCCTAGATCTTTTGAAAGAGGTCATTGTACCTGTCAAGTTTCATAGCTATTTTCACAAAACGAAAACCTTTTGTGATTTTAAAAATGAATGAAACTATGAGCAATGGAAATTTTGGGACTTAATCAGTAACTTGATTCTGTTGTAGTGGTAACGTCTTTGACGTTATTTTTGGTCTTATTTCATTTAAATTTGACTAGTTTCCTTATTGTTCTTTAATACTAGTCATTATGTTATAACTTTATTTGTTTCTTTTAATTGACCTCAGGTACATTTCAAGGGCAGTTACTTAATGTCCATCAAACAAAATGACAGAGTTTGCTAACTCATTGATGTACCTGAGGATTTTGAATAAGTGACTTTAAATGCAGTTTGCTGTGACACAAAAAAGGGGTAATAAGCCCTTTTTAATAAAAGATTGTAAAATGTAGGTGAAAAACAACAGTTAATTGGTTTACAGTTTTTGAAGTGAAAAATAAGTCTTTGCATAATTTACAGTGAAAAACTGTAAATTGACATTCCCTGCGTGACACTTCACATTTGATGTATTTTCGCAGAAATACCTTTCTTCTTAGTTTTTTAGGGTTTTAGGTTACATCTAATGTTGTTCAATGAATGTTTATTAATTTCGTGTTCCATGATGGTGTTTAGGGTTTGTGTGAACAACACTGTACAATTTTACAATTTTCCAGCGTGCAATATTTCTTTTGTGTATTCTATTTTGTAAATTTATTTAGTTTTCTGTTTTTATCTAGTGTGTACTACTTTTTACCATGTACCCCTGCTGTTGCTAAATGCAATTTCCCCACTGCGGGACAAATAAAGGTTTTACTTACTTAATTACTGTGTTCCCTCTATATATTAGTATTAACTTTTTTTTAGTGGAAAATAAACCATTATGAACCGTAATTATTGCAATATAAAGCTTTAAATTGTATAGCTTTAACTGTAAAATAGAGAGCTGTCCCATAAAACCTAAAACGTCACTACAATTTTTTTACGGTAAAGTTCTGTCAACCACAGCTGCTGTTTTTTTTTTTTTTTTTTTACAGCGCCTTTTACAAATCCAATTTTACAGGGCCTTTTTTTACAGTGTGCCGGGGTTTGAGAATTTAATGAAAAGCTATTAATTCATAATTTTGAAATTAAATGCTTTTAAAATAAAAACAATAAAAAAAACGCTTACTAGTAAAGATGAAATATTTTGTTTCTCTGCATGTCATGTGACAATTAAGTGACATCAGAGAATTGTGAACTTAAAGGTTCTATATAATTTTTTTTTTTTTTTTTTTTGTCGACTATGCTTAAGCATTAAAATGCCATAATATGTTTGCAGATATTTAGAAAACTTATTCATATACTTGTTTTTCCTAAAAAAAATTTCTACAGCCAGTTATTGTACTTTTGAAATGTCTTTTTGTTATGGTCGCCCACTACCAATTTACCCAATAGTATTGTGACAATCCGTGAATTGATTTAATTTACTGCCATTTTGAGACTAACATTCAATCAATAAAAAAGTAACTGTAGTCTGATATTGAGAATTTTAAAATGTTTTATAATCTTATTAGAAGACCACAGCGGATAGTCTGGACTACTTGGAGAATCATCGGTACAGCCCTTCCCACTCTCCAAGAACTGTACTTATCTAGAGTGAGTAAAAGAGCTGGCAAAATCATTCTGGATCTCTCACATCCAGGACACTTCCTCTTTGAACTGTTGCTGTCTGGTCAGCGCTACAGAGCACTAGAACACCCAGGCACGAGAAGTTTCTTTCTTTTGTTTGTCATATTTATTTAGCGTATCATTCCTCTTATTAATATTCCCTTGCATTGTATGAAACATGCCTGTACATATGCTTTATTGTGTATTTTGTATACGTATGTATGTATTTTATTCACTTATTTTACTTTTATTATCCAACAGTATCTGTTGCTCTTGTTCTGCCTGTGCACTGGAAGCTAAAGACAAGGAAAACTCCTTATATATGTAAAGCATACTTGGCAAGAAAGCTCATTCTGATTCTGAATTACAAGTACTTACATTTTGGAATGTAGTTACATAATCCAGATTACATGTAATCAGTTACTACTAGGGGTGTAACGGTACATATCTGAACCGTCGCAATACGGACGTCATGGTTTGACGCATACGGTCAGATGAAAGCTGCTATTCAGTTTTCCCTTGAATTCAAATGATGTCTTGCAGAAATTCCAATTTATTTTTAAATATTTAAAAGATACATTTAATTTAGTTTTCAGCTGCAGTGACAACCCTAATCAATACAATACCATAAATCACTGTATTGGATTGTATTGGCACAATGTACTCTTAAAAACAAAAATGTTGCAGCAACTCATAATGGCACATAATGTAAAAAGTATTACATTATAGTAATGTTCATATTGTAATAATTTGTAATTGGTCATAAGAATTTTTATGTTACATTATGAGAAATATATTACATTATAAACTCACCCAAAACACTGTCATATTGTCATTAATTGTAACCGCCTTTAAAACAAAAATATTAGTGTTCCCTTACAGTATTTTTTTTTTCTTTCTAAAACCAAACTGTTCTAGCAGGTGTGTAGACTTTTATAATCACTGTACATAATTTTAAGTTGTACTGTTTTTTTTTTTTTTAAAAATAAACATGCCCTCTGATGCCCTCATTTCAGGTTTGTTTTGCTGCAACTTGTATTAAAGTGAAGTGTTTGCTAAACATGTCTTCGTGCTAATGTTGGTCGAAGCGGATAAAATGAGCTCTCTCACTGAATGCTGTATTGATAGTGTTTATTTATATTTTTTTCAACACTTGTACTGTTGGTCAAGTCACTTTACAATGCAAATTGTGGCAAAGCAGCTTTACATTAATACGTGGCCATCATTCACTACAGTAGTATTATAATAGGTCAAATCACCTTTATTTATATTGTGCACAATACAGGCATGTTTTAAAGCAGATTTGCATTGATAAACGTGAAAATATGCCATTATGCCAACCTGATCAAATGAGACCAGTTCACAAACAGTTTGATTGACAGGCGATCTGACCAATCATAATGCGGAATCTGCCATTTTGTCTGACAAAGTAGTCAGGGAAGTTAGTAGATTAACATTGGTGAACTTGAATTGTGCATACTCACGTCTTTCCGCACTTGATGCTATAAATGAACTAGTATAAAGAGATGATCGGTTCAGGAGCCGCTTGAAGGAGCTACAGAGATCTGTCACGACACATTAAAGAGACACTATACGCTATTTGTTTAAACTTCTTTAAAAAATTATGATGTATTAAATATGAAACTCATTTGTCTGTTGACCCGTTGTCGGTGTCCTCTTTGCTCCGCGATGTATTTTTCACTGCGTGAGAACGTGTGGTGCTGGGCTTGTCGGACAAAGCGGGTCTTTGCGAAAGATCAATTGAGTTCAGCTGAAGTCAGTTCACTGTTGATTTAGATAAATAACTAAAGTTTTTCAATTTATGAAATGTTAAATTCATCTATAAGCAACTCTACAGAAGACAAAACATAATTAATGAATGTGAAGGTCTTATTAGATAAAACTCTTTCAAAATTGTTTGTATGTTTGAATAAATGAGTAAAACAGAACAGTGGCATTATAGAAACCGTATGATTATAGCTTATAAGAAGTTCCATCTTTCCAGAGTCTGTGGGGAAATACACACTCAACACTCCTAGTCTAACAGACGAGTCACAACGCAGCGTCGACGGCTCTGTGTGTTACAGTATGATGGATCGGTGTAGATGGGATGTTGCTTTGTGTTCCTGAGCCACAAAATCCAGAAAAAGATGTTTTTGGAGATTCAGAACTATCAAAATAATATATGAAAAATTTTATGCTGTGGTTTGCAAGTGTTTGCTGTGTTTATGACGTGTCATTACAAGGAAATTGTTACCAAAGTCTATTCATTCAGTGTCTTTAATGGCACCTGTGTTTCTTGCATATCTCTATCAGAGCAGCACAGGATGAGTGCGGTTAAGAGTGAGGAGAAACAGGAGAGTGGGTTCGCAAGCACGTGTATACACGCACACCAGCCATCAATATTTCTTACCAATAAAAGCTGTTGTGACAAATTTCTTTAATAGACGGCTTGTAACTAGTTTCTGACTCCCAAACAAAATTAGGAACTTTTAAGGAAAATGGCACAATTGGGGCATTTTAAGTAATGTTGTAATTTGGCTTAAAAGTTTCCAATGAGTTTCCGGTCCAGCGAGTGAAATAACATTTTATTTACTTTGCAAAAACCAACTTTTCTTTTCATTTGGCATAGTTAATTTTAGGCTTTGCTTGCTTGGCGCACTGGAACCTGTTATTTGTAACCTTTTATTTGTTTTCAGGTTTACGTAATATGATGCACATTGCAAAACCTTGATGGCTTTCCTCGAGATAAAACGAACCAATAAAAGTTTTGCAGTTCCTTTTTTCATATGGAGTTGTGGTCGACTTGTTTTGCATCTCATCATCATTTTGAGATATGTTTAGTTGTGGTACTTGTACAGGTAATGAGGGGTCAAATCCAGCATGTGAGGGTTTTATTTTTACTGCTGCTTTCCTGTCCTGTGGTTGGATCATGGTACATCGATGGTATCAAATGTTTTACAGATGAATCTGATGGTGTCAGATGTAATACTGTGGTATTGCTAAGCTGCTTAAGCGATACTGGGTTATGTCACATGTCCACATATCTGAATGGAATAATTAAGGTTGTAATTTTTTGTAATGGATGTTTGAAAGTTTTTATTTGAGAAGCAATGAAATTACACACTCAACTTTCCAATATTTTTTATAAGAGAATAGTGACAGACGTAAAAGCATTTTCTAAAGCACAACTTTATACAACTTTACCCACCGTATACTTTTTTAGTTTTTTTTCCGCGTACGCTAGTGTGCACCGTATACACATTTGATAGCGAATACATGCACTCTAGAAAGTTTCATCTTTGTCCAGTGTTTGTTTTTTTTTCTCTCCAGAAGTTATGGGCGATTTAAAATGTCTTTTTTTTAATGATATTTAAGGTGATAGCTGTGTATCAAATACTTGTTCTCCCCACTGTATGATTTTGCAGGTTTACCTTCTTACAAAGCATGTAGAAGTCTGTCATTTTTATCATAGGTACTCTTCAACTGTGAGTGAGGAAATCTAAAACAAAAATCCAGAAAATCACATTGTATGATTTTTAAATAAATCTTTTTTAATTAATTTGCATTTTATTGCATGACATAAGTATTTGATCACCTACCAACCAGTAAGAATTCCGGCTCTCTCAGACCTATTAGTTTTTCTTTAAGAAGCCATCCTGTTCTCCACTCATTTCCTGTATTAACTGCACCTGTTTGAACTTGTTACCATAGAAAAAACACCTGTCCACACACTCAATCAAACAGACTCCAACCTCTCCACAATGGCCAAGACCAGACAGCTGTGTAGGGACATCAGGGATAAAATTGTAGACCTGCACAAAGCTGGGATGGGCTACAGGACAATAGGCAAGCAGCTTGGTGAGAAGGCAACAACTGTTGGCGCAGTTATTAGAAAATGGAAGAAGTTCAAGATGACGGTCAATCTCCCTCGGTCTGCGGCACCATATAAGATCTCATCTCGTGGGCATCAATGATCATGAGGAAGGTGAGGGATCATCCCAGAACTCCACGGCAGGACCTGGTCAATGACCTGAAGAGAGCTGGGACCGCAGTCTCAAAGAAAACCATTAGTAACACACTACACCGCCATGGATTAAAATTCTGCAGCGCACACAAGGTCCCCCTGTTTAAGCCAGCGCATGTCCAGGCCCATCTGGATGATCCAGAGGAGGAATGGGAGAAGATCATGTGGTCTGATGAGACAAAAATAGAGCTTTTTGATCTAAATTCCACTCGCCGTGTTTGGAGGAAGAAGGATAAGTACAACCCAAAGAACATCATCCCAACTGTGAAGCATGGAGTTGGAAACATCGTTCTTTGGAGATGCTTTTCTGCAAAGGGGACTGGACGACTGCACCGTATTGAGGGGAGGATGGATGTGGTCATGTATCGCGAGATCTTGGCCAACAACCTCCTTCCCTCAGTATGAGAATTGAAGATGGGTCGTGGCTGGGTCTTCCAGCATGACAACGACCCGAAACACACAGCCAGGGCAACTCCGTTAGAAGAATCTCAAGGTCCAGGAGTGGCCTAGCTAGAAACGTAGGATCTCTGTAATTACAAACAAAGGTTTTTGTACCAAATACTAAGTTCTGCTTTTTTGATGTATCAACTACTTATGTCATGCAATAAAAATGCAAATTAATTATTTAAAAATCATACAATGTGATTTTCTGGATTTTTGTTTTAGATTCCGTCACTCACAGTTGAAGAGAACCTATGATAAAAATGACAGACTTCTACAGTTATGGCCAAAAGTTTTGAGAATTACATAAATATTGGAAATTGGAAAAGTTGCTGCTTAAGTTTTTATAATAGCAATTTGCATATACTCCAGAATGTTATGAAGAGTGATCAGATGAATTGCATAGTCCTTGTTTGCCATGAAAGTTAACTTAATCCCCAAAAAACCTTTCCACTGCATTTCATTGCTGTCATTAAAGGACCTGCTGAGATCATTTCAGTAATCGTCTTGTTAATTCAGGTGAGAATGTTGACGAGCACAAGGCTGGAGATCATTATGTCAGGCTGATTGGGTTAGAATGGCAGACTTGACATGTTAAAAGGAGGGTGATGCTTGAAATCATTGTTATTCCATTGTTAACCATGGTGACCTGCAAAGAAACGTGTGCAGCCATCATTGCGTTGCATAAAAATGGCTTCACAGGCAAGGATATTGTGGCTACTAAGATTGCACCTAAATCAACAATATATAGAATCATCAGCAACTTCAAGGAAAGAGTTTCAATTCTTGTAAAGAAGGCTTCAGGGCGTCCAAGAAAGTCCAGCAAGTGCCAGGATCGTCTCCTAAAGAGGATTCAGCTGCGGGATCGGAGTGGCACCAGTGCAGAGCTTGCTCAGGAATGGCAGCAGGCAGGTGTGAGCGCATCTGCACGCACAGTGAGGCCAAGACTTTTGGAAGATGGCCTGGTGTCAAGAAGGGCAGCAAAGAAGCCACTTCTCTCCAAAAAAAAACATCAGGGACAGATGGATCTTCTGCAGAAAGTATCGTGAATGGACTGCTGAGGACTGGGGCAAAGTCATCTTCTCCGATGAAGCCCCTTTCCGATTGTTTGGGGCATCTGGAAAAAGGCTTGTCAGGAGAAGAAAAGGTGAGCGCTACCATCAGTCCTGTGTCATGCCAACAGTAAAGCATCATGTGTGGGGTTGCTTCTCATCCAAGGGAGTGGGCTCACTCACAATTCTGCTCAAAAACACAGCCATGAATAAAGAATGGTACCAAAACACCCTCCAACAGCAACTTCTTCCAACAATCCAACAACAGTTTGGTGAAGAACAATACATTTTCCAGCACGATGGAGCACCGTGCCATAAGGCAAAAGTGATAACTAAGTGGCTCGGGGACCCGAACGTTGAAATTTTGGGTCCATGGCCTGGAAACTACCCAGATCTTAATCCCATTGAGAACTTGTGGTCAATCCTCAAGAGGCGGGTGGACAAACAAAAACCCACTAATTCTGACAAACTCCAAGAAGTGATTATGAAAGAATGGGTTGCTATCAGTCAGGATTTGGGCCAGAAGTTGATTGAGAGCATGTCCAGTCTTATTGCAGAGGTCCTGAAAAAGAATGGCCAACACTGCAAATACTGACTCTTTGCATAAATGTCATGTAATAGTCGATAAAAGCCTTTGAAACGTATGAAGTGCTTGTAATAATATTTCAGTACATCACTGAAACAAAGATCTAAAAGCAGTTTAGCAGCAAACTTTGTGAAAACTAATATTTCTGGAATTCTCAACTTTTTGCCACGACTGTACATGCTGGGAAAACTTGCAAAATCGGCAGTGTATCAAATACTTGTTCTCTCGATTGTAGATATGGAAAAACGTTTTATTGGTGAATGCAGCTGGCAGGCAGCAGCATTTATCTGTGCAAACAAAATGAAGGGCATTTTCCATCCTTTTTCAATGATCTACTGTCATTGATGAAAGAGTGCCAATTTCGAAATGTAAATCTATTGTCCTAAGGTGGTAGCAGCAGCATTATAGTGCAGTAGCACATCGACTATTTTCTTGGCCGATACTGATTTTCTAAGCACTATAATTGACCGCATATACAAACAAAAATCTACTTTTAAGAGAAAAGTTTTATTTTCATAAAAAAACAAAAACAAGTAAAAAGTCAGCAATAAAATAACAAAAAAATTGCAAACAACAGTTTCATAGCTTTTTTGCATTTATTTATACCAAGTTTTTCAAGTTAACTAGGTTTTTATTCAGGTAAGAAATGCTACAGAAATTAAAGTAATAAAATGTATTTTGCATTGGATTAATTTCTGTGGTCTTCATTGTAAAAATTAAATGCAGATTAATGATTACCATTACAGTTATAAAACATATTCAGTCAAGAGCAGAAAGTAATTATCTTTGTCTTTTGTTCTTTGATTAACATGACAGACAGCAGCAGGAATATTGGACTGCTGTCCCTCTTTCTCAAACTCTTTAACGTTCCAAAACTGTTTAACTGAATACTCGCCAGGAGAGGAATTTTGACATAATTTTGTATGTATTGGACTGTTTTTAGTGCAGTAACCAACTAATTTTAGTGCTTGTGACTCATTTGCTGTTTGAGACTGAGAAGAGGCTTGTGTGCTCCACTAAAATACATCAGTAGTGGTTGAGTGCATGCTTTTGGTGGGACTGCGACACCTCCGGGAATGACTAATGAATGAGACGAGTGAGGGAGAGGAAGTGGCTGTGTGTCACTTCGCATCTTGAACGAAAAGAGCGAGAACGCACAGCCGACATAATTGCCTGTACCGCTGGTAACAAAACTGATCAGCTCCGAATCTGAAAGATGTAACGCTGACTAACTCACGGTCACCTATCCGGGATGATCATGAGGAAAATCGTCCCAGTGCAATTGCATTTCGGCCAAGTTGTGAAAAGAGTTTCTTGTGTTTCCACCTTTAACGGTAGTAGTTTTCTTGCATATTTTGCAAAATATTGTGCTTAATTGTTGGAGGTCTGACCTCTTGTAACCAAACCACTTCCATACTTTTCAAGTAGCTTGCTTTTTAGGAACTAAATCGTCATCAGAGGCTGACATGCTGCTCTTACTCTTAGACCAGTGTTGTTTTTGCGCGTACTAGGGAATGCGCCATTCGTCATCACATCACTATATCATTGATATCGCAAGATGAAACCTTTTTTTTTTTTTTTTTTTAATCATGTAAAAAATTACCCTGGTGTTACTGGGGACAGTATAATCTGGCACACCCCTAATCACTAATCTCATTTCATCACAATGACGCGATCTCACAAATTCCATTATAATCAAAGAAGCTGTTTACAGTGACACAATCTCTTATTTACATATAATAACACTCATTCTGTAATGTGTACACTTATAATAGGAGGATTTGCCAGCATGCAGAATTCAGGACTGGACAAAAACTCCAGCTGAGTAATTCTGACTTACTTAAACATCACTGATTGGTCATTGCGTTCAAGAAATCAACAGACATGTCTGTGATTGGCTACATTGCTCAACGCTACAAAAGCATGTCGTAAATAGAAACCTTTGACGCTTTCCAGATCGCAAAAACGAATACGCACAAGGTCGTTCGCCAATATATTGTTATGACGGAGAAAACTGATCCTAGACCAGCAGTCTAGGATGAGTAGCTTTTCCCTCCAGTTGCAATCAGAAGCAGTAGCAGGCAGTGATTTGTGAGAAAATTCCACGCCAGTCTTAAGGAAGGCACTCTGTCTTATTTACCTTTTGTTTACTGTTCTTTTTCTGTTCATTGGTTATTAAAATTTATAAATGGATTTTGGTTTCATGAAACTTTCAATAAATTTAACTAATCTTAATTGCCAAATTTTATCCCATGTTTTGTAAAATGTTGTAATTTGAGAGTAGCTGTTGCGATCCACCCTATTTCACCAAGGTCCACTCACTTTAACATTTCTGTAGTAATGTAGTAAGTGGGCTTATATAGTTTTTCTTTCATTCAAAAAACAAACAACAAAAATCTTACAGACCCCAAAAATTGAATGGTAGTGTATGTACTGAACCCTGTTAACCCAAAGATGCACACCCGTAGTTAAAGATAAAATGATACAAATGGTTTTGTTTCTTTCTGGTGAAAGACATTGATGAAACATCTCACCGTATTTCAGTGCGCTTCAACGCTTGTCGTGAATGTGTAAAAGACTTGTTTTGATTCATTCAAGTCTTTGTCTTGTGTCCCTTTCAGTTGATATTCGGGAAATTCAGGAGATCCGGACGGGGCAGAAGTCCCGGGACTTTGATCGGTATGCGGAGGACTCGACTGCGCGGCCGGACCAGGCCCACTGCTTCGTCATCCTCTACGGGACGGAGTTTCGGCTCAAAGCACTCAGTCTGGCAGGTAACTCTACTTGCAGAAATTTGTGCAAAACTTCGGTAAGCAGTGAAACCATATTGGAGTTGCAGTACACATCCATTCATGCTTGTTCCTCTGTCTGTCCCGCAGCTACCTCGGATGAGGAGGTGGTCATGTGGGTGAATGGTTTGAACTCTCTGGTGACGGATACATGTAGCTCCCCCACACCCCTGCAGATAGAAAGGTGACCTTTGACCTTTACGTGCCCCTCTCCCTGTAGATATTGACTGATGCTAACCATTAAGCTCTGGGTTCACGTCAAGTGTTGAAAGTGCTTAAAATCAGCTCGGCCTGTATTCCTAGTTTTCACACGACGTCAGACCCTTATAGGAACACCCACCTGGTGGACAAAACAAGGCTTTATTTTACAGTCTGTGCAGTGTACTTGCCTAAGAAAATACTGGGTAATATAAGGTTATTACATGGATTTAGGTTAGTTTTGGGTTAGTACCTGGTTATTATTACAAGGGCAACAGGACTGTAAAATAAAGTGCTACTGGCTTTCCTCATTTTTACTAGGTCTGTACTACAATAATTCAAATTATCACTTTAGTACTGGGATAAAAGCATATAGTTCTGGTATAAACATTGATGTCTATGGTTGCGGTCAAAATAAAGTTAATCGCCTTTTGGAAGTAACTTGATGCTTCAAATATATTTGATCAATTGTGTATGTATGTATGAATATATTTGTGTGTGTATAATGTATCAATTTCATTATTACACCGACAAGAAATTAATAAAAAAATGTATGTTATTGAATCATTCATTCAAGAGATTTGTTCAAAAAGCTTCATTTAACCATATATAATAATAGTATATTATATTATATTAAATATAATATAATTTAAAAAAATTCAATAAACTGAAGCAATTTTGTTGTTAAAATTTTTTATAAAATTTTATAAAATTTCATGTCATTTTGTTTAATTCTCTAATCAGAATTGTGACAGAATCGCAATTTTTATTTAAAGCAGTTTCATGTTCATCAATAAGGTGTACATGAATTCAAGCTCTTAAAATAGATGTTTTATTACATTGACGCAGTTTAACTGTTATTTACATTACGTGCATTATAAAGTCATGCAGCAGGTGCTGTATATGGATCACAAGTTCCCAAAATTTAAACAAAATTGTGTGAACAAAATTTTTCTTCCTTTTGAAATTGAAATTCGACAGGCCTGTGCTGCAGTTCTATGGATGTTTTTCCTCCAGGTCTCGGCGACCAGTTGCGCGACTGAAAACTATGAATAATCGCAAATATTAAAAAGCAAAGCAAAAAAAAAAAAAAAAAAAAACATTAAAGTGTTGTATGTTATATATTTTTTTCCTTTTTCTTTTCTTGAACTCAGGTGGCTGAGAAAACAGTTTTATGCTGTGGACCGCAACAGGGAAGACAGGTATGTTACATGTCGGTGTCGTTTGTGTAATTGAGTGCTCCGGCTCTCTGTAGAGAAACTAGTGTAGCGTACGATCATGTTTAGGTACACGTAAGTAGAGATGGATAGATAATGTGCATTTGAGACGTTTTCCTGCCTTTCTTTTAAAGCGATTCTTTTAATCTCATCTTCCTTTCGATTTACATCTGAGTTATGATATATGTCTTAAGGGGAAAAATGGCTGACTCAGAGGTACCAGGCCTTATCAGCACCCCCCCCCCACACACACACACACAGACTCTCCTGTTGGGTAAATACAGCTTAGAGACGGCACATCCTGCAACAGGAAACAAAACGCGTGTGTGTGTGTGTGTGTGTAGGTAAATACAGAGGGTGGGTGAAAGACACATGAGCTTTATGTGAGGTGTTGTATTCAGATGAAATGGGGGTCGTGTATAGATGAGAAACATGACATTTTCAGCTTGTCGACTTATGTGACTAAATCAAATAAGTGACGTACACAGCAGAAATTAATAATCTTTTCCACTCACAGTGGAAAGCTGCCTCTTCACATATTCACGCTAACAATGTCTTTATGTACACTACCAGTAAAAAGTTTCCTTTTTTTTTTTTTTAAAAGAACTCTTCTGTTCACCAAGGCTGTTTTCATTTGAATACAGTAAAACAGTAATATTATGAAATATTATTATAATTTTTAAAATCACTGCTTTCTATTTGTAATTCCTGAGTTTTCAACATCATTACTCCACTTTTCAGTGTCACATGATCCTGCTGATGCTGATTTGATGCTCAAGAAACAAAATCAATGTGCTGCTTCATATTTGTGGAATTTTTATCTGAAATGGAAATCTTAAAATTATAAATGTAAATAGTTATAAATGTCTTTACTGTCACTTTTGATCGACAGTGAGAGCGACACAAGCAATAAAACGGATTGATGCTGAGCGTCCTCATAAACCTAATGCTGACATCACTGTGTCGTTTCATAACCGCATTCCCAAACTTTCTGCGTTCTTTGGCAGGATTTCCTGTAAGGATCTGAAGAGTATGCTGTGTCAAGTCAACTACAGAGTTCCCAATATGAGGTTCTTACGAGAGAAACTTCCGGTATACACTAAATTCTTTTCATATTAGTGTAGAATTAATCATTTAGGTGACTTTTATTGTGTAATGTTTGTTTATTATACTGTGTTTTGATTGTTACTCTGTTATCTGCAGTAACGTCACTGGATATTGTGTATTGGTTTACTCTAACACATTTGTAACTACAGGACAAATATTTGTTTTTATTCTTTTATTATTATTAACATTAATTGTATTTTTTAAATGTCTTGTCTTGGTTAGGATGGAGAGCTGAGGAATGGAGATGTGTCATATAGTCACTTCGCCCAGTTGTACCGCAGCCTGATGTTTGACGCGCAGAAATCTGTGAGTTACACATTTATTTGTGTGTGCTATTTATATGTTGGTGGAGCAGGGTGAGAGGTGAACCCCTCCTCAGAGCCACTTAAACCTCATCAGTCGTCCCCAACCCCATCAGTTTGCCACGCTTCTCAAATGGCCTCAACGTCAATACTCGCCCTTTTAAAAAGCCGCAAGGTCCATCGGCTAAAAGCCATTAGTGCACACACACACACACACACACACACAGCACTGATGACCCCTGTGCTCAAAGGGGTGTGCGTGTTGTTTTTTGTAGATTGAATCACTTGTGTGGATGTTGGATATCTCATCAGTTGATAAGTGTCTGACCTGGACGGGGTTTAGAGCTGCAGACATTAACTGGGGTGTTTTACGGTAGTGTAACTGAAATGGCTACAGTTGCATGATTGGGTATTAATTGTATTACTCACTTAATCAGCATTTTATCTTTCTTTATAGATGGAGATTCCACTGCTGCAAAGGTATTGATTGAGTTTTCTCCATCTTTCTCTTTTTCAAGCTAAACAATTTATGAATGACACAAATGATCATTTACAGTACATTTTAACTTCCGTAATAAGATTTATAATAACACTTTACAATAAGGTTCATTAATTAACATTAGATAACAACATTAGTTAAAAAAAAAACTAACAATGAACTGCACTTCTACAGCATTTATTAATTTTTGTTAATGTTAATTTCAACATTTACTAATGCATTATTAAAATCTTGTTAACATGAGGTAAACGGACTGTGAACATACAATGAACAACTGTATTTTCATGAACTAACGAAGATTTGTAAATATGGTTACAAATGTGTTGCTCATGGTTAGTTCATGTTAGTTAATACATTAACTAATGTTTAACTTATGAACCTTATTGTAAAGTGTTACGGGATTTAATTACAAGTAAAACAGAATATCATAAATAATAAAGAGCAAAATAACATAATTGTTATGCGCTTCACACAGTATTTCAGCAGAAAATAAGTTGTTTCAGAAGTTAAGAGCATTATTAGATTTTAGTGGAAAAAGATTTTACAGTTTTACAATATTTCCTTTACAATATGGTCCTTTATTGTAGTTGTTATCAGACAATTTTAACCATTCTCCCTTAAAGAACCAAAATGTTACATGATGGGGAAAGGTTTGGTTAGTTTCAGTAAAAAATTATCACCCTCTAAATAATTAAAATGTTAGATGGGGAAAGAGTTAGTTAGTTGGTTTGTAGAGTATAAATTTAGTCCACCTCAAAGAGCCAAAATTTAAGCTGGGGAAAAGGGTTGGTTAGCTATTTAAATTGTGCACAAAAATACCTATTAATAAATGGTAATTTATTATAGTTTATAGTAGGCTTGCTGCAATAGCCAGTGTTACACGGTGTTCAGAAGCACACTGATTACATCACTTGCCCACCACGGTGCCGCCCCCATCTTCGTTTTAGTAATAAAAATCATAACCCAAACCTAACCCTAACTACAATTAAAAACTGAACACGTCTGCTCAATTCAGCATGAGCCGAACGAGAGTCGCATCAGATCAGCATGGTGTACGCCGTGCCTCCAAATGTCTTATTAAACCTAGAACGTTTATTAACAGTACAAATAAGCAAGTTTATATTTGTTTATTTATTTGGTTCCACAGTGTTCACACATCATTTGACCGGTGGGAAAATTTCCTCTCTGTCATGTCCCTAGTTTATGTAATATTTAAATCAGACATCCCAGAACATCCAGACATGAAGCTGTGACACTGATTTGTGTGTTTCTGACAGGTTTATTGAGAGACCTGAACAGAAGATCTCACTGGAGGACTTCCAGAACTTCCTAATTGAACATCAGAAGGTTAGAACTGCATTTTCACATGGCTCAAACCAGCTGTCACTGTATTTACATATTAACTGAATGCATATATTTGTACATCTGGGGGGTATTCCAGAACTTTCGGCTCCAACTTACTCTCTGAACATAACCTGCTCCGGAGTAGCATATATATAACAGTAACTATGTAACAAATTTACAATGTAGTTTCATTAATATAACTATATATATAGATATATAGATATATGTGTATATATTATATTATACAATACAATACATGTGTACATACAGTGGGTGCGGAAAGTATCCAGACCCCCTTCAATTTTTCACTCTTTATTATATTGCAGCCATTTTCTAAAATCATTTGTTCATTTTTTTCATCAATGTACACACAGCACCCCATATTGGCAGAAAAACAAAGAATTCTTGACATTTTTGCAAATTTATTAAAAAAGAAAAACTGAAGTATCACATGGTCCTAAGTATTCAGACCCTTTGCTCAGTATTCAGTAGAAGCACCCTTTTGATCTAATACAGCCATGAGTCTTTTTGGGAAAGATGCAACAAGTTTTTCACACCTGGATTTGGGGATCCTCTGCCATTCCTTCTTGCAGATCCCCTCCAGTTCTGTCAGGTTGGATGGTAAACGTTGTGAACAGCCATTTTTAGGTCTCTCCAGAGATGCTCAATTGGGTTTAAGTCAGGGCTCTGGCTGGGCCATTTAAGAACAGTCACGGAGTTGTTGTGAAGCCACTCCTTCGTTATTTTAGCTGTTTGCTTAGGGTCATTGTCTTGTTAGAAGGTAAACCTTCGGCCCAGTCCTGAGCACTCTGGAGAAGATTTTCATCCAGGATATCCCTGTACTTGGCCACATTTATCTTTCCCTCGATCGCAACCAGTTGTCCTGTCCCTGCAGCTGAAAAACATCCCCACAACATGATGCTGCCACCACCATGCTTCACTGTTGGGACTGTATTGGACAGGTGATGAGCAGTGCCTGGTTTTCTTCACACATACCACTTAGAATTAAGGCCAAAAAGTTCTATGTTGGTCTCATCAGACGAGAGAATCTTATTTCTCACCATGTTGGAGTCCTTCTGGTGTTTTTTTTTAGCAAACTCCATGCTGGCTTTCATGTGTCTTGCACTGAGGAGAGGCTTCCGTCGGGCCACTCTGCCATAAAGCCCCGACTGGTGGAGAGCTGCAGTGATGGTTGACTTTCTACAACTTTCTCCCATCTCCCGACTGCATCTCTGGAGCTCAGCCACAGTGATCTTTGGGTTCTTCTTTACCTCTCTCGGCCAGCTCTAGGAAGGGTTCTGGTTGTCCCAAACGTCTTGCATTTAAGGATTATGGAGGCCACTGTGCTCTTAGGAACCTTAAGTGCAGCAGAATTTTTTTGTAACCTTGGTCAGATCTGTGCCTTGCCACAATTCTGTCTCTGAGCTCTTCAGGCAGTTCCTTTGACCTCATGATTCTCATTTGCTCTGACATGCACTGTGAGCTGTAAGGTCTTATAGACAGGTGTGTGGCTTTCCTAATCAAGTCCAAACAGTATAATCAAATACAGCTGGACTCAAATGAAGGTGTAGAACCATCTCAAGGATGATCAGAAGAAATGGACAGCACCTGAGTTAAATATATGAGTGTCACAGCAAAGGTTCTGAATACTTAGGACCATGTGATATTTCAGTTTTTCTTTTTTAATAAATCTGCAAGAATGTCAAGAATTCCGTGTTTTTCTGTCAATATGGGGTGCTCTGTGTACATTGATGAGGAAAAAAAATGAACTTTAAATGATTTTAGCAAATGACTGCAATCTAACAAAGAGTGAAACATATAAGGGGGTCATATCCGGGAACATACTCTGGTTTGGCTAAAATTACTCCCTGATGCGTTTTTGGATCTAATATACCTTAAGTAATCAAACAAGAGTTCATGGAATATGTGATGGTAAGTTAACCTTCCTTTCTGGAATACCTCCCTGTATTTCATATGCTTGGTAACAACTGCTCCATATAAGTGTGTGTAATATATATAATTTTTTTTCTTTTCATTTTTTAATTTGTTCTATATATTTTAAATATATATTGTGTGTATATGTATGCGTATATTATATATGTATATGTATTTATATATATGTGTGTGTGTGTGTGTGTCTCCTCAGGAGCTTTGGGCCACAGATAATAACAAGGTGCAGGAGTTCATGTTCCACTACCTGAAGGATCCTCTACGAGAGATCGAGCAGCCATACTTTCACCAAGACGAGGTGATTTTTTTACATTGTTTTACAATGTAATTTGCATTTTACAATGTATATGGCAAACACATTTATGCAAAATGCATACGTTCACTCAGTATGTGCATTCCCAGGGAATCAAACCAATAACTGTGGTGTTGCGAGCACCACGCTTTACCCACATCACCACTTCCTGCTTCACTGCAGTATCGTGTGATCTCAGATCGTTCTGTTTGATGTTAACTCGCCTCTTCACCCCTTAATTAGTTGCTTTTGCATTTCCTGATGTATTATTTGTACAAACTATATAAATGAGGGATTAAAAAATTGTTGTCTTGTTTAAACTTTGAATTTTGTTTTATAATGTGATCAAATAGAAACATTCATTGAATGTTGTTCATCTTAAGTGTCCCAGCAAACGGTTTACATTAATGTATGTTTGATATGCATTTCTAATTTATTTTTAGTAAATAATTGGAGTAGTTATTGAAGTATCTATTTTCATAAAATTGACTACAAAGTTTAGTATTACTGCTTATTTTTAAGAAAACATAAAATAAATAGAAAAAACATATTTTGTTTCTTTTTACTGATTTAAAAAACAAAAAAACATGGATGTCTGTCATATTTTGCACCCTTTCATGGATTAAACCCAGTAGCCCCTCAATGCAGCACACACGAGATCCAGGTGGAGGAGACGGGTAGGTTTAGAGAGATGTAAAGTGGAAGGAGTGGGATTTGGATCTCGTGGTCTGCAGTGAGGACCATCTCACTAAACTGGTTCAGTGATTTGTTTAGTGTTTGTTTACATCAGCAGTGCTGAGCACTAACTCATGCTTACTGTCTTCAGTTTCAGCATGCTGTTTTTAACATAAACATGTTTTGTGGTTCTCAGTTCCTCACGTATCTGTTCTCTAAAGAGAACACTATCTGGAACTCGCCGCTCGATCAGGTGCGGCCAGAGGACATGAACAACCCCCTGTCCCACTACTGGATATCCTCGTCTCACAACACGTGAGTAGAAGCGTGATCGGTGCTTGTCTTGCAAATATTTAGTATGCAATTATACAGTGCTGATTAATGTGACACTTTCAAGGGGAGGGAGTCAGGGAGGGAGGTTTGATGATGAAATGTGCAGATCTCAGAAAAGAGCAAAGGAGACTTTCTAACAAAAAGCACAAAGATCCATCCAGCCAAACATTACAGCTTACTTATTCTGACTGTGTGGAAAAATGACAAGTGGAACAAAAGAGAAAAATATTTTAAAATTGAATCAGTAGAAGTAACACTTTCTGGAACCTTTTTATAAAAAGCTTGAAAAACCTAAATCAGAGTTATCACTCCACAATGGCACAATTTGAAAAATCTTTTTCAAAATATTGAACCTGCTGACCTTAACCACCCTTAGAGTAAAATAAAGAAAAAACTTAGAAGACTTGGAGAAAACGATTAAAATTGATCAAAACCCATTAGATACATTTTTATAACAATAACTGAAATAACAAAACATATTAAAAGTCATATTAAAGCATATGGCCAAGATGATATTCGCAATGAAATGCTTAAATTCAACTGTCCCAGCATGACTAAATCTCTAGCCAAATTATTCAATCTGGTTTTATGGTCCGGTAACCTCCCTGACATCTGGTCTGAGGTACTGATCACCTCCATATTTGAAAAAGGTGATCGATTTGACCCCGATCATTTTTGCGGCATCTGTGTGGGCAGTGCTTTAGGAAAACTGTATCATAAACAGTCGTATGGTCACACATCTCCACACAAAACATTTTAAATAAAGCACAAATTGGATTTTTACCAAAACAGCGCACATCCAACCACATCTCTTCTCTTCACACTCTAATTAACAAAAACATCAAGGACAAACCATTTGCATGTTTTGTAGATTTTATAAAGCATTTCACTCAATTTGGCATGACTGTTAAATGTACAAACTCGTACAAATTGGCATCGGTGGAAAAACTTGATCTAATACAATCCCTGATAAATAATCGCAGAACAGCGTTTTTCCAGCAAGGATGTGGAGTGAGGCAGGGCTGCAATCTGAGACCGATTCTTTTCAATATCAAAAATAAATGATCTGGCAGGGCCGAATTAGGTTTGTATCCGTTGAACATTGAGATCCAGAAGAGATGTGTTCTGATCCGGATTCAGTCCAACATAAAGCCCTCCTCACCAATGAAACCTCAGCAGAATCTCTTCTTCTAAATGCACTCGCTTTTCAACTTGTCCACCAACCTCAATTCCCATTTGACTACAGCTACAACCCCAAAACTATTATTATAGAAACTGACAGAAATCTAAAAGATGCTCATGATGAATCACTAACAGCACATTTTGACCTCCAAAATAAACTCCAATGTTACTCGACCCTAAACGGAACCACAAAATTTGCAAATGATCTATTAAATAAACAATTTAAAGGGAGTCGAATCCTCTCCAAATACATGACCATGATCTAGAAATGGAGAGAGGAAGACGTAGACAAACATGGACAGCGAGCAGAGGATCTGTAGACGCTGTGATCTACAGCAAATAGAGGATGAGAAACACTTCATGATATCTGTGCAAAATATCACGTAAGAGAAGCATTTCTCCCCAGATTTAAAACTTTGATTCCATCATTCATTGAACTGAGTGATGCTGAGAAAATGCCCTTCATACTTGATGACTGTACTAGCTGCAGAATTTTAACCATTTACTATATTAACGATGGTTTACTCTCTAGAGAGACCAGCTTTGTTTATTCTTTTACTTAGATGGATTTATTTATTATTTACTATGCTACATATGACCAGGGTTGGGGAGTAACGAAATACAAGTAACTTAGTTGCGTATTTAAAATACAAAATTTGAGTAACTGTATTTCATTACAGTTACATTTTAAATGGGTGGTAATCAGATTACAGTTACATCTGAAAAGTATTTTAGATTACCAAAGTGATTACTTTGAATTTGAATGTCATTTAAACAGCAATTGGTGATTCTCTGACTCTGACAGTCTGAAAAAGCGAAGTTAAGTTTCATGTTTTCAACTGTTTTCATGTTTTGTGATAGTTTTTTGAGAGTCATTTTTTAACTGTAAAAAAGTTCACTGCAACTTTTTATCACAATTTGTTTTTTCCCTCACAATTTTGAGTTTGCATTTCACAATTCTGACTTCTTTTTCTCAGAATTGTGAGATTTAAACTCACAATTGCAAGTTATAAAGTCAGAATTGGGAGATATAAACTTGCAATACTATTTTTTTTCTTGCAATTGTGAATTTATGTGAGTTTATATCTCATAATTCTGACTTTTCTCAATATTGCGAGTATATATCTCATAATTCTGACTTTTCTCAATATTGTGAGTTTATCTCATAATTCTGACTTTTCTCAATATTGCGAGTATATATCTCATAATTCTGACTTTTCTCAATATTGTGAGTTTATATCTCATAATTCTGACTTTTCTCAATATTGCGAGTATATATCTCATATTTTTGACTTTTCTCAATATTGCAAGTTTTTAATCTTATAATTCTGACTTTATAACTAACAATTACAATGCAATTCAGAGGGAAAAAGTCAGAATTGTGAGATAAAAACTTGCAATGACCTTTTTTGTGTTTTTTCCACATTTATTAGTATTCCAAAGTATTCTAAAGTATTTAGATTAAGTTACTAAACTTGAGTAATGTAACGGAATACGTTACAAATTACTTTTTAAAGCATGCATTTTGTAATCTGGTGTGAAATACATTTTAAAAGTAACCTACCCAGCCATGCATATGACATGAACTATACATATGTTTTATGTTTATGTTTATGTTGTTCTATTTAAATATAATATGTCCATGCTTTGGCAACATTGTGATGCAGTCATGCTAATAAAGCTCATTTGAAATTGAAAAGTGTGCGAGCTGCACGATTCTGGATAATTGTTTTTTCTCAGAATTGCGAGATTTAAACTCTGAATTGCGTTTTATAAAGTCAGAATTGGGATATGTAAACTCGCAATTGCAAGTTATAATGTCAATTTCATGAATTGAAATTCATATTTTTTTTTCTTGCAATTGCTCACAAGTGTTTCTTTTCTCTTGCAATTCTGACTTTTTGTAAAATTGCGAGTTTCGCAATACTGACGTTTTTCTCAATATCGCGAGTTTAGATCTAAGAATTTTGACTTTATAACTCGCAATTCTGAGAAAAAAGACAGTATTTAAATGAAGTTACAAAACTTGGGTAATCTTTCGAAATACATTGCAAATTACTTTTTAAAGCATGTATGAAATGCGTTATAAAAGTAACCTACCCAGCGGTGTGTGTGCAGGTTTTTGTGATTTATGAGGACACAAACTTGTATAATGACATGGGTATTACACTGGTGTTACGACTTAAACATGAAATATGAGGACATTTCATGAGTCTTCATATTTAAGATGGCTTTAAAAACATACTAAACAATGTTTTATTAAAAATGTAAAAATGCAGAATATTTTCTGTGATTAGGGAAGGATTAGGGGTAGTGTAGGGGGATACAGTTTGTACAGTATAAAAAGCATTATGTCTGCAATGTCCTCTCTTTGATAGCAAAACAAACCTGTGTGTGTGTAAAATGAATCCCCTTCAAAGAACCAAATGTGGTCCTCTATTGCACACCCTGAGATGGGGAAGGTTAGTTAGTTTGTTATTGGTAGGTTGGTTACTTGGGTTAGTTGGTTTTTAATTGGTGGTTTACAGTACAAATTTAATCACCCTTAAAGAGCCCAAATATTGTATGGGGGAGGGGTTGGTTAGTTAAAGTTGTACTGTGTTCACTAACAACTAAGATGTTCCCATTATGCGTTGAAGGTCTGTGCTTTTGTGTAAAAGGAGTATTTTTCTGGAGTTTATTGGTGACTGTGAATGGTGTGGTCTTTGTTGTCAGGCGTCTGTTAGATGAGAGCACTGGAGTAGAGGACTGAATGAAACTCATCATTCACACGCACAGTTACTCGAATTTAAAACCCTCACGAACAAGGCTCAGTAAAATGTAAAATTTATGCAATGCATTAGTTGTTGTGCGCACACAGTATGTATTCTCTTTGTACTCTAAACCCTTTCATTTTGCTTTAAGTGCTTCTGTGCCGCTCTGCATTGGAGAATTTCACACTTTTTCACAATCGGAGAGAATTCATGTTTAGCCTATATGTATTACGGTCATTATGTTGTCCTATTAAAAAATAGATTATTGTTGAATATAAGATTTTCACTGGAGTTATGCTTATTTTATGCTTTTCGAGATTTTACAACAAGCAAATCGGATACGGCTTTAAAGTTAATTATATAGAAACCCATTTTCACCTCAGAGTAAAAAAGGTAATTGTGACTGTTTCTTGTTATTGTGACTTAATATCTCAATTTTAATTCTGCGTCCAGTAGTCTAGTTAATAGTGTTTGTGTGTGTGTTTGTGTGTGTGTGTGTGTGTGTATATATATATAATATATATATATTATATATATATATATATATATATATATCCTTTCTCAGATGACTTATGAAAGTTTTTTTATATATATATATATATATATATATATATATATATATATAACTTTCATAAGTCATCTGAGAAAGGGTATAGTGTATGTCAGTAACCTTGAATATGAAAAGCACATTTGAGTGGACCGATTGATATGTCTCAGATGGGTAACTATGGTGTGTGGTATTTTTGTCAGTATTTGGTATCAACCTGTTTTTTTTTTTTTTTTTTTTGTATTTTATTTCTGATTTTTATTTCAGATTTTTGTGTTTAACCGGTATAACTAGATCATAAAGCTGTTTGGTAGTTCAATGGGAACCGGGTAAAGACAGACAGAATGGAAAGAATTCTTGAACGTGTTTGTACAGAATATTTGCGTGTTTATAAGATGTAATGAAGGTGAAAGAGTTATTTATGGTGAAGTGTGTGTGTGTGTGTGTGCGCGCTAGTGCTGATGTGTTGTATGGAGTAATGCAGACAGGCCTGACGTGTGTGTGCTGGTATTTTTAGCTATCTGACGGGAGACCAGTTTTCCAGTGAATCGTCTCTGGAGGCGTACGCCCGCTGTCTGCGGATGGGCTGCAGATGCATTGAGTGTAAGTCGCAACACAACAATCAGCCAGTCATTAGTAATGATGAATGGCTCATACACAAATAGATTCTAAAATATTACAATTTTTAACCCTAGAATTTTTTTTTTTTTAAATTATTTGTTTACTGTGGTTGGTTGGTTTTTGGTGTTCTGATTTATTTTTCTTTTGAATTTTTTTTTTCTTGATTTATTTTCTAAATTCATCAGACCTGCACAATAACAATAAAAAACATAGAAATTTATAACAATTAAATTATGCTTTTATTATTTATTTCTGACTTATTTATTTTAGGAGCTGAAATTTGTTTTCATGGATTAGGCCTATTTATTTCTTTATTTCAGGATTAGAGCTGTAGGAGTAGACTAACATGGCAAGATCTCGTACAAATGTATGATTTGTGGCATAGTTGATCAATAAATAACTATCCTACAGTTTTAGCGTCCTGAGCTCTGCGATTAAAAAATGTTAAATTGTTGTCTAAATTTTACAAATGCATATAATAAAAAATAATGAAACAAAAAAGCTCCTGAAATTTTTTTTTTTTTTTTTTTTTTTTTTTTTAGGAAGTGAAAATTGCTTTTATGAACTAGAACAATTGATTTATTTATTGGAACAAGACTAGACTTTATTAGACTAGTCATTCAACAGAATCATGATTGTTTACTACTGTCTTTTAGAGCTGCTTTACAGAAGAATTGATCTCTGTTTGCATCATTGAATCATTGTTTTCCTGTTTATCCCTGTAAAGCTGCTTTGAAACAATGTGTATTGTGTAAAACACTGTATAAGTGAAGATGACTTATCTTAGTGTTGGGCGGTATACCGGTTCATACAGTAAACCGGTTTCAATTTTGAGAGCACCATATCCGTGTGTAGCTGAAACAGCTGCTGTATCTGTTCAATGGCCATGAAGCACTTTGTAGAGTGTATAGAGAGCGGACTTATATTTACTGCATACGTTTCTTACACTAATGGAAACAACTTTATAACACAATAACTAACACACAAAACTAAATCTCTTTAATACTGCAAATACCATGTAGAGTCATATGATTTCTCACACAGATGAAATCACAGAATCCACTCACAAGAACTTACTGTATAAAGAGGAAGTCACAGAATTTGGCAATTTTTGGATGAATAAATCAAAAGTAGGGCTGTACAATGAATCGGATATCGATCCGGACTAGTGTCTGTGAATACTAAAGCTGAAAAAAGACTGCTGTTGTTGAAATCTGAAGTGTGTATGAATGAGCGCCACAGTTTTTATCTTCAATTTATTTACTAATACAGAAACTGAAGCACGCATGACGTAATAATATTGTTAATTAAAACGAACAAACTTCATTGAAATTACAGAAGCTGTAACGTAAAAACGTAGCCTACTTATTATTATTATTATTATTATTATTATTAATCATTTGATTTACATTACATTTTTAGTTAAGTTTTATTTGTCTTTGCAATGTTTATATAATAAAAATTCCCTGTTCTCCTGACAGTAAAATATGCCAAAATAAAGGTACAGTGAAAAAACAAAAAAAAACATGATATACCATTTTTAAAATCTTAAAAATAAAACAAAAAAAGTGATACAGATTTTTGGTCAAACCGCCCAGCACTATCTTGACTAATATATTAGGATTTGTGGCATGTGAGTGTGTTGTTGTTTCTGGCAGGCGGTTGTAACGTGTGTTTTTTTGCAGTGGACTGCTGGGACGGTCCTGATGGGATGCCGGTCATCTACCACGGTCACACCCTCACCACCAAGATCAAGTTCAACGACGTGCTGAACACTATCAAAGAGCATGCCTTCGTCACGTCTGAGTGAGTGTCCCTGGTGAACCCACATGACGTTTGTGTGGTGTTTTGATGTGGTCAAAGTGTGCATTATGCAATAACCCGATTATGTTATTTGTTTGCATGCAGCTATCCCATCATCCTCTCCATCGAGGACCACTGCAGTATCGTCCAGCAGAGAAACATGGCCGCCTCCTTTAAGAAAGTGTTTGGAGAGATGCTCCTGACCAAAGCAGTGGACATCTCAGCCGATGGCCTCCCTTCACCCAATCAGCTCAAGAGGAAGATCCTTATCAAGGTGAGAGCCCACTGGTCACGTGGCAGGAAATGGGATTTTTGGCTACTGTAGCCGTTTATCTCAACAAATCACCTTTATTTTTGAACGGATCAGCACAAGAAATTAGCCGAGGGAAGTGCGTATGAGGAGGTCTCGTCTTCAACGCCCTACTCTGAGAACGACATCAGCAACTCCATCAAGAACGGCATCCTGTACCTGGAGGACCCCATCAACCACGTGAGAGCCTCTTCATCTGCTTTTCCACGAGAGCTGAATCTGCTGGCAGACTCGTGATGAATGTACACTGTTGTTGTCTTCACAGGAGTGGTACCCTCATTTCTTTGTTCTGACCAGCAATAAGATCTATTATTCTGAGGAGACGTCAAGTAATCAAGGGAACGAGGATGAGGAGGAGCACAGAGAGGTGAGGAAAACGCATCTAATCGACAGTGTTGGGAGTGATTAGCATCACGGTTAGCGTAGAAATTTTTTAGCTGGTTTTAAAATGCCGTCCTTGTCAATCCTTTAAGTCATAAATGTCTTAAGGAGTAATTTTCAACCCACAATGTCTTTAGTATATGTAAATGAGCGGTTAGGGTTGGGACTGAGTTACCTGGCCCGAGAAAATCATTTATTTGTCCGCCGGATGACGCAAAATGTCACTTTTGACAGCTCCTGGGCTTTCGTGAAATATACAGATTGCACTGCCGAATGTTTGTATCCCGCTCACGGACAGTCGGATCGACAGAGGGTTATTAACAGAAGAGTTACTGAAAGAGTAGGTTTATCACTGAAAAAAATTATACTTTGTCTGGTAAAAATTTTTAACACTATTAAGTGTATGATTTATATAATAAAGCAAGTCATTTGAGACTGTGCACTTATTGTGTACATTGTACTTATTTTCGCAAAATAATTTCTGTAATTACAAATATAGTTCCACTGTTGACCCCGTATCTAGTGTTGGTAACACTTTACTTGAAATATTGATTGATTAATTGAAATATTCATGACGCTGTTATAAAATTATTTGACAGAGTATTAACAATTAATGACATTTTAATGACACATTACATTTGTACCACTGAAAAAAGTGGTCAGAAAAATATTCATGACCGTTATAATGGTCACATGACAGCCAGTTTCAAAACCATCCACATGACAGTTTAATGTAATGTTAACCCATAAAAGTAAAAAACCCAGAAGTACTTTGTTTTATAATTAATCTTTAGTCATGTTTATGACAAATGTATGACAGGTTATGATGTATTGGTTTATGTCAGGTTGTCATAACAAAGACATCCCAAACAATGTCATCTTTGCATTAAAAATGACATAATTGAGCGAATGACTCTTCATGTCAGATGTCATAAAACCCTCCTTCATATTCATGACCTGTCATGTCACGATTATGGAGGTGTCATGTCAGTCTTATGCACACTCCTTCAAGTAAAGTGTTTCCCAAGTTGGTAACAATACAACGTCAACACTGTAAGTACATAGTTTTTTTTTAAATGTAAGTAGTTAGACACTTAATGTAAAGTGTGACCACTTTTATTTTCACTCAAAAAGTAGCAAGATCGTTTTTGCTACCTTGTACAATTGAAACACAACTTAATAATGCTTTGAGCCATTATTTAAAGTGTTACTATCAGCTCTGTTTAACACAGTGCAAAAAATCCCCAGGTTTCTGACACTCTTTCCCCA
This sequence comes from Opsariichthys bidens, assembly GCA_037194245.1. Classification (NCBI taxonomy): domain Eukaryota; kingdom Metazoa; phylum Chordata; class Actinopteri; order Cypriniformes; family Xenocyprididae; genus Opsariichthys; species Opsariichthys bidens. Next base: position 8,161,483 of record CM074285.1, on the reverse strand, counting down.
GAAGTTCCTGTGCTGCTTTCGATTCAGTTTTTTTTTTTTTTGCCAAGGTATATGCTCAAATGACTTTTAAAGTAACTTCCTCAACACTGATGACTATTTTGTTTCTGATTAGTTCATTAAACTTGTGGATAGTTTTGATACTGAATAACATGTTCAGTTTCACACAATTTACAGGGGTGGGAGATATGACCAAAATCTAGTATCATGATATGAATTATTTTATGTCACACTAATGATATGTCACGATTTTCGCTTTAAACAAAGGTTTTTATTGTATCAAAATTTGATACCATTGAAAATTCTTAATTCTCGTCACCAATTTCAAATCCACACACACAAAAAAAATGTGGAACTATGTGAGGGTGAGTAATTATGACAGAATTTTCTTTTTTTTTTTTTTTAAGACTTTTTAACCTCTGTTTATAAGACTGCCCATTCCTGCACCCGTGGGACACTTACATTATACATTTATAACAATAATATCTTAGTGTAAACCTAAAGTAGTCTTAATAAACTATATATAATTTAGTTTTCATATTTGCTCACTGAAAAATATGGTTCAGATCACTCAAACCATATATGGAAATATATAAAGCTTTCCACCTATATGGTTACAGATAGAGTCTGGATGTCATCTAGTGGAAAAGTTTGTACTTTTACATCTTTTTGTTACTTCTACAAAAATCTGTGAAGTGTTCCCTTTAAAAAGATACCAAATTGGAGTCTGTGCTCTGAAGTATTCAAGATTAAGTTGGAAAAGTCATTTACATATCTTTGCTTAAAAAGTGGGACAGACAGTTAACAGGTAAAACAACTTTGTATTTTCACAAATTTTGAAAATTAAAAGTTGTTAAACTCTGCAAAACACTCGTACTTCAGGACTAGAGTTGAAGAGCTCTGACATACAACAGAAGTGTTTTGTATTTTTGGTCTGTAGTTGCTTTTTAATGGCGGTCTATAATTGTCAAATTGACTCACGAACATTAAGAACATATAATATTTCTGTATGCACATTTCACAGCATGTTGAAACTTGGCATGCATGTTCATGACCCTAAATGAGAAAGTCAAAAGTCAAATGGACCCACAACAGTACATGAGGGTGAAGAGTTCACAGATCCTGTATACTGATACACATGCTTTTCCTTTCTCTTTTGAAACACTGATGTGTCCATTTAATCGTTCAAGCCCAATTATGCTGCAAAAAGAACTAAGTTCAGTACTCACACGCTCTATGAGCAGCAGCTTTATGTGCACGCGTCTCTCAGACAGTGCTCTCTCTAATACTGTGTGCTCACATCGAAATGACTTCTCTTTCATTGCTTTATTGCACTTCAATGGTCAAAAACCTTGTTTTTAATCTGCAATGCTTAAAACGCATGCAAATGATAAACTTTCGTGACCACGCAGCACGGCCACGTCATGCGAGTCTACCGGTATATCGCCCACCTCTAATTCATATTATAACGGTAAAGGAAAACCATCGGTAATTTAGCTAGTGGTAGCACTGTGAACGCATTAGTAAAACTGAACATTCAGATTCTTATGTCCTCATGTTCTTTAGACCGGTAACGGCATGGACCAGCATGTAACGGAGAAGTGGTTTCACGGTAAGCTGGGTGCGGGACGTGACGGGCGTCAGATCGCGGAGCGTCTGCTGTCGGAGTACTGCCTGGAGACCGGGGCTCCCGACGGCTCCTTTCTGGTGCGGGAGAGTGAGACGTTTGTGGGCGACTACACGCTCTCCTTCTGGTAACAACAACGTTCCCTCGTCATAGTCACGGAGTAGCAGTTGACCGATTGTGCACTTGGAAACCTCAAATGACTGTAAAATAAAAAGGTTTCTTTTTCTCCCCTCTCCTCAGGCGGTCCGGTCGTGTTCAGCACTGCAGGATTCACTCTCGGCAGGAAGCCGGCAGCCCGAAGTTCTACCTGACGGATAACCTTGTGTTTGACACTCTGTTTGCACTCATCACACATTACCAGCAGGTGCCTCTGCGCTGCAACGAGTTTGAGATGAAGCTGACTGAGCCAGTGCCACAAACCAATGCTCACGAGAGCAAAGAGTGAGTCTCACACCCACCTCACAACTGAAGCAGCTGATGAATGAAAGCTCTTAAAGGTGCAGTATCTCATTTCTGAGAAAAGCTGTTGAAAGTGGATCGGACCAATCAGTGCAACACACTTGTAGTCAATCGGGGGGGGGGGAGTAGAGTGAGTGAGCCAATCAGTAGTAGGGGCGTGTCCACTTATGAAAGGAGAGTAGAGTGAGTGAGCCAATCAGCAGTAGGGGCGTGTCCACTTATGAAAGGAGAGTAGAGTGAGTGAGCCAATTAGCAGTAGGGGTGTGTCCACTCAAGATGGGGGAGGAGAGTGAGACTTGTAAAAAGAGAGATGGCTGAGAGACTTTAGAAAAGAGAAAATCTCAGAGGAATATCACTTGAAAAAGAAGGGTTTTGATCAGGCCAGAGCTTTAGGACCCGCATTAATATTAGAGAAGTTACCAACGCCGTATAGACGTTAGAAAGCAGGAAGTCCTAAAAACAGATGGTGCGTCATGTTGTTTCTGCTTCATACTTGAGTTACAGTGATTTTGCTATGCTGTTGCTATGCAAGATACTGTTGTTGTAATGTTGGCTATAGTAACAGAACAGTTTTGAGTGTCATTGTTTGTCTGAAGCTGGTGTGTTGTGTATATACTTTTATCTAGTGTGTCAATTTTTTGGTCTTCCCTGTTGTTTGATCGTCATCTTCCCTTTATTTTTCATAAAGCATTATTTTGCTGCTCTTCAGCTAAGGTAAAGACGCATCCAATCTTACATTGCTTGTTCGTGCATTTTGGGTTTCTCACGAATTGCTTACTGCACCTTTAAAAGATGTTCACTCCAAAAGTAAAGATCTATCATCATTTAATGCCCATCATGTCATTCCAAACCCTTTCTTTCTTCCTGAAACGCATTTTGAAGAACGTTGGCATCACATTTGCGCCTGTTTTTTTTTTTTTATGAATCAGGACAGCATTTATTAATCTTCTACTGTTGTTTTTAATCAATTTAATGCCTTCTTGCTGAATAAAAATATTTTTTTTCAACAAAAAATTGGTAACACTGTTACGTGTAGATACTATAGTAATAACTATAATTTATGCAAACTACATGTAACTAACTCTAAACCGAACCCTAATCCTATAATAGTTGGATGTTGTTTATTATTACTCAGTCCTTAATGTATAATTACACTAACAAGAACACCTTAAAACAAAGTGTATCCAAAAGGTCTTACTGCCTTCAAAAGTAAACAGTAGTGAACATCTTGCAGGGAATAACAACAGTGGATGTGTAGCAGGGGTTTGTGTTTCCTGTCTTGCTTGTGTTTTCCCAGTCTAATTTCAGCATGTGTTTTCCGTGCAGGTGGTACCACGCGTGTCTGTCCCGCAGTCAGGCTGAAAACATGTTGATGAGAGTCCCACGTGATGGGGCTTTCCTCGTTAGGAAGAGGACAGAATTCAACTCTTTCGCCATTTCCTTCCGGTAAAATCCAGACGACTTCTTTCGTGTTTTTAATGTGTCCTTGTTTCTGTAGCTTTTCCTCATTCTTTCTTTTTTTCTTGTTTGCTCTCTCAGGGCGGAGGGCAAGATAAAGCACTGCCGTGTGCAGCAGGAGGGACAGATGGTGGTTTTGGGCACCTCTGAGTTTGACAGTCTAGTAGATTTAATCAGTTACTATGAGAAGCATCCACTGTACCGCAAGATGAAGCTACGCTACCCCATCAATGAGGAAACACTGGAGAAGATCGGCACTGCTGTGAGTGCAGCTACTTGCATCTGGATTAACATCCATCTCGGCTCATCTAATCTGTGGTTAAAAGGATAGTTTTCCTGAAAATGGAACATTTTTGGAGAACTGTCCCTTTACGGATGCACCAGTATAGAATATCTAAGCTGATGATTAATTTAAAGCACTCACTGATGCTACTCAAAATCTGGACTTTGCGACGCATGTAGGCGATCTGACAGCTTGCATACCGAAATCTTCATCTACCTCATACGGGAGTCATTTGCTCAGTGTGTTTCTGTTAAAATTAGTGACTGACTGAGAGATGCCCAATTTTAGTGAACTTCCTTCTGCTTTTTGTGTCTGGTGCATTTAAGTTCAGCAGTCAGCCTATAATTAGTATCTTGAGGAAAAAATGTAGGCCTGCTGCAAGTCTCAGGTTTCGGACCTACAGTCTGATGCACACAATGCCCAGATGCCTTGTTTAATGCAACTTTCAGGAGTCGGAGTGGTAATCTACACTAATTTGAAAACGACTTTTCATTTCAAAACGCTCTTCATCCACACTAGTGTTTCCAAACGTATTTCATCCATACTGAAACGCTGGAAGACGCGTACTGCGCATGCGTAAAACATAATAAAAGCTCACTGAGATGATCCCGAAAGTGAGAGATTCTTCCGGCACGATTGCATCATTAACAAAATATCTCACCAATTACTTTTACATTCATTATAATGGTCTAAAACTCAATTGAGGGTAAATTTTCTCTCATTTGCAGAAATGTAATATGTAAATATAAATATCTTTAGCAACACTGAACGTGAGTAATACATACCGCTATAAACATGGATATCAATACAATAAGTGGCACATGTCTAAACGTGTCGTAGTTTTCAAATGCATCAATTTTCACGCTCCACGCTACAACAAATTTATCCACGTCAGAGAGCATCTTCAAAAAGCTCCATTTTTGAAAAGACAAAAAAACGCCTTCTCTGTGTGGACAAAGGTCATGACGCAGAGAAAGAGATGTTTTCAAATGTATCTGGAAAGGTGTATATGTAGCCATACAGATTTATATGACACCTCCAGGGGCCGAATTTACCAAAATCTGCTTAGAATTTATTGAGAAGTAATTACGTATATCAAGAGTTTGCGATTTCGGGTTTGCAGCCTTGGATTGAATCGGATCGAATACCGAAACTGGAACGTTATATGTCATAACGTAGAAATGGAGCAATGACGTTTGACGTACAGAACGAGCTGATGTTGCTGAATATACAGGTGCTAGTCATATGATTAGAATATCATCAAAAAGTTGATTTATTTCACTAATTCCATTCAAATAGTGATTATATATTCTATTCATTCATTACACACAGACTGATATATTTCAAATGTTTATTTCTTTTAATTTTGATGATTATATCCGACAACTAAGGGAAATCACAAATTCAGTATGTCAGATATTCTAATTATATGACCAGCACCTGTAATGTTATAATTGACTGTTATGTCAGTCAATAATTCTCCTTCCCCTCATCAGCTGTGAAGTGCTGCAAGGCAACTCTGATGCCTTGATCTTCAGATGCCTTGTTTTGGGTCTGCTTGATTAATATAATACTTTTTTAAACAAAGAAAAGGGGATGGTTAGTATACGACAACAGCAGGAAACTGTATGTCATGCAGTGTGCGCACGTCAAAAGATCAAATCCGATTTGAAGCTTGCGACATATAAACGCACCTATCAAATCAGTATTTAGCGTTCATGTAAACACGATGTTCGGATTCATCAAGCAGAAACATTTTAAATGAGGCTGTGTCAGGTGGTGTGCACTGTTGTAGGACTATTTTGTTTTTCTAAAATGTTGTTCTTAAGATAGAAAATGGTAGTTTTGCAGTGAATGTTAAAATTTATTTTGAGATACTGTATCATTGAGCACATCTGTACATTCTGCTTTAGGTTTATTGATCATTTTGTTCAGGTGGCTTTTGGGTAGATGGTAGTTGAAGTGAAGGCTCTTCCTCTGTGTGTCTGTGTGCAGGAGCCTGATTATGGATCCCTGTATGAGGGCCGTAACCCTGGATTCTATGTAGAAGCCAATCAGATGCCCACGTTTAAGGTACCTCTGCTCTCTAGTAGGAAGTGTTTCTCGTCATGTTTGGTTTAGTGTGTGACAGCTCTGTGTGTGTGTGTGTGTGAGCAGTGCACAGTAAGAGCCATGTATGAATACAAAGCCCAGCGAGATGATGAACTTTCCTTCAATAAGAATGCCATCATTCAAAATGTGGACAAACAGGAAGGAGGCTGGTGAGTACAAGACTATCTAAACATAGCTGCAAATTCAGCATGAAAAAAACACCACATTTTAAAACCATTTTATTTAAATGCATAATGTTCCTTTTTATCTTTCTTTTTGGTGCCGTTTGGTTTGTTCAGAAGCTACACATCAAGTTTCTTAACTTTATTACAAACAGTGAAACCTTTTTCAAACTGGGTTCCGGGGAAAAGTTGGAAAAAGCAGTGTTAAAAATAGCTAATTACTTTAATCTATTTTATTATTAAAAAAAAAAAAATCATTTTATTAAATTTATAAATTGATTAAATAAATGCATTTTGATTTAAATAGAAAAATCGATTAAAATAAAAGTATAAAAATGAATAAATTTAAATATTTTTATTTAAATAATAAATTACTAGAGAGAATATAAAAAAATGGAATGTAACATAATCAACACTTTTTTTTAATAATAATTTTTCCACAGTATTTATACTTGATATATAGTATATAGCTGTCTTAAATTTTAAGATGATCATATTTGGTGGTTTATGGCATCTAAAATTTAGAAAACCCTATAATGTAAATAATCTTATTCTATTCTGATAATTTTTTTAAATATATTTTAAAAACTAGCTTTTCTAAGAGGCATGCACCCACTAGCCTCAGATGCTATGGCAGATTGTAAGTCTTTTGTCAAGAATAACACTTCATTGTGAGGCGTTGAGAATTTCCTGCTTCATTCTGGCAGGACAATGTTCTGGGAATTTGAGTCTTTAAGTTTGTTCTTGGCTTTACAAGAACCAGGTAGCAAAGAGTATTTAAAAATATAGTGGTAATCTGAAGGGGCAGAAAGTGATACTGTCACTGTGATAAATTAATGTCATTAAAAAGGTAAATAAGGTCTGAACTAAAAAAAAAGGTAACAGCTGACCTGAGACTTAAGGCCTGTTCACTCCATGAATGATAACTATATTATCATCCACACCAGCGAAAGATGTTGGTCTGTTTGTTAGAAGCACGCTCTGCAGTTTTTTTTGTTATAGTCATCAAAGGCCCATTAACACCAAAGGTGATAACTTTACATCACTTTTCTCATAAAATCAGAATGATTTTTAAAACTCATTGAAGTCCACACCAGAGCAATAACGATAATGACACATAGAAACAATATTACCGAAATCACTTTAAGACCGCTTTTTTTTCCCAGCTGACGAACAATAAAGACAGCCAATCATAATCCACTAGGGCTGGGACATTGCATTGCAAATCGAGAAATGATTCTGGATCGATTCTGATATTTTACATGTATATTGCGATTCTCTCTCAAATCGATTCTGAACTTGGATGCACTGCATGCTTTAGAAACAGCCGTACTCTGCTTCCTTCCAATTCCTTTAATCTTTTTGAACTTTATTTTAGGCTCAAGTGGTGTTAGCAAATTACAAGGGTGTTTGCAGTGGGCTGTTTACATTTAATCTTGTGTCATAAAAGCATTCTGAGGTGCAAATTTATTGTCAGACTCAGCTGAAATCACAAACACTCTTCTTCATGAGCATTTGAACATGCTGTTAAAAACTACCACAGAATCGATTTGCGATGCATTTGGAAAATGTCAGAAACGTTCCACGAATCTCGATCATATTGTCTCCACCCTATAATCCACTTGACTTCAAAGAGCTCCAGCATTTAAAGCTGTAGACAACAAAACTGCAGCTCATGAATAAACAGAACGATATTGTTTGTTGGTGTGGATGGGCCGTTGTTGTTGTGAGCCATTATTGTTGTCAGTGTTGGGGAAAGTTACTTTTTAAAGGACTGCATTACAATATTATATAACTGTGTTCAAATCTGGGCTGGGCTTGCTGGTTTGTTTAACATCAAAAATAATTCTATTTTTTGCAAAAGGCCCTTTCACACCAAAAAGGAACTGAATAAGCCTCAGGCTAAAGGAAATGCAACTTTACTCCTGAACAGTAGAGGGCGCAGCTCAAGTAAACCTTTCAGCTTTTCTGCCATTCTTACTCCCAATTTTTGTCAATATGGGGACAGGAGAGCTGTCAGTCAGTATATGGGAACACAAACTGTAAATATCAAATATTTTGTTGTAAATTTAAAAGTAATGCATATCTTTACTTGTTACTTGAAAAAAGTAATCCGATTACATAACTTGCATTACTTGTAACGTGTCACCCCCAGCACTGATTGTTGAGCCCTGAAGGGGCAAACTTTTTTATTTTTTATTTCTAAAATGATATCTATGCCATGCACTGTTTGAATTTCTAAAACATTAATATTTAACTAGCCAGAAAGTCATTTGCGTTCCAAAGCCTATTTTTAACCTGCTTTTGGTGATGTTTGTTTTTGAAACCTCTCTGCGCCGTTTCTCTCATTCAATGTTGATTTAGTTCACAACAACACGAAAAACCTGAAAATAAACACATCTATTTCTGTTCTCCACACAGGTGGAAGGGAGACTGCGGTGGAAAGAAGCAACTGTGGTTCCCTGCGAATTACGTTGAGGAAATCAGCCCGACGGCCGTGGAGCCTGACAGATCTGTGAGTTCAGTTTGTACTCCAGGCAGACGCGTGTTTGTGTTTGTTGTTGTTCTGTTATATCAGAGCTCAATCACACCGCACTGTGCTCCGACCTTTACCCTTTCTCTCTCTCAGCAGGCCACAGAGAACAGTCCTCTGGGAGATCTCCTGAGAGGAAGTGTGGACGTGTCTTCCTGTCAGATCAGTGAGTGTGTTTGTGTGTGTGTGTGTGTGTGTGTGTGTGTGTGTGTTTTTCTCTTCCCTGATACACACTCATCATCAGATCCCTGTTTGAAGTGCTTACAAAGACCAGTCATGGTTAATTTAATGTTTAGCTTTTTAGCTATAATTTCAAATATGTGTGTGTTTGTGTATATAATACAATAGAATAATAATATAATATAATATATTTACGTAGTGTTGACAGGGTTTTCTTCCCTTTTGTGATGTATATCCGACAGAAATGTCTTCTGGAACAAGAACAATTGTAGGGCGAGGCTTGATTTTGGCCTTTGGGAACTGATTGGATGGTTGTGGTTTGCTATTGGTGGATCTCATGTGATGTCATGGTCTCTTTTTGCCAGCAGACTCCCCTGTTCGGATTTTATTTTTTTAAAAACCCAGGAGGTTAGCGATTTAGCAGCTCCATGTCAACTTTTCTAGCTTGTTGTGATATATCTTGAAAAAATTTACATAAACCCTGCCCCCGAGAATGCGCAACAAAGGGGGCGTGGCCATGTTGGGCTGCTTTAGAGAAGAGGAAGAGTTGTTATAGTAGTGTTGTTACCATGCTGTCATTTTACGCCGAACTGCTTCACAAATGAGTCAACTCGAAGCTGAATTTGCTCAAAAGATTAACATGAAGGCACATGCTAGTCGATGAGTTGAGTCAACTCCAAATTTATCCACTAACCATTCAGAAACGTCTAGTTGCATTCAAAAAGTTTAACTTCTTCCCGAGTCTCTCCATCAGTGTCTGACTCCAGTTTAAACAATGTAAGGCTGAACTCCATTACTGACAATCATCATTTTGGCTGTGTGAGATTCTCCAGCTTTGTTGTTGTTGAGCAACCAAAGTGCGAGCTGTTAAAGCTCCGCCCTCTTCTGGAAAGCGATGGGGAGCAGCAGCTAATGTGCATTTAAAGGGACACACATAAAAACAGCGTGTTTTTGCTCACACCCAAATAGGGGCAAATTTGACGAGCTATAATAAATGATCTGTGTGAAAATAACTGAAACTTCAGACATATTCTGGGAATACCAGAGACTTGTATTTCATCTTGTGAAAAAGGGCGTAGTAGGTCCCCTTTAATACTGTGATATTTAACAGGTTAACTTTGGCAGTGCTGTATTTAGGGTTTTTCTAGCTCTACATTAGCCCTACTTGGGATGCAGCTCACACTCACTGTCTATTGCGCTGTAGCAATGAGTGCTCTGTGTAACTTTGAGAAATTAACATGACAAAATTGACACCATTTCCTTTAACTCATTCTTGGTTTTATTGTGCAGGGATCAACAATGCGTGTTATTCCAAAGAGAGAAAATGTTGGTGTTCGTAAGCTGATTTAACAAACAAATTAGCTGTTCAGCTGACTAAAACCTATTATTTTTCATCCTCTTCCCTTCAATCAGCTGCCATATAGAGAATTTTTTTTTTACCATAAATTCACCAATTCCTGATGAATAAAATTAAAATCATCGAATATCCTGTTTCACATAAATCTGCAGATTGCTGGAGTAAAATGCTGTTTCATGTTGACTTGATGTTGTATCTGTGTCTTGTCTCTCCTGTAGTTCCCAGACCAGAAGGGAAGGGCAGTAGACAGTTCGTCTTCTCTTTGATCCCCGTTGCTTCACCCCGTACCGGCCCAGTGCTGGACATTGCCGCTAGTTCAATGGAGGAACTGAAGGACTGGATGATGAAGATCCGAGAGGTCACCATGACCTCTGAAGCTAAGGTCCGTCCTACCATACGCGCCTTATCTCCTCCTCCTCCTCCAGTAATTCAGTAACTGACTGTGACCACCTGTTACTAAAACTTGACCACATGATTAGCTCAGAGATTATCTAAAATTACTTTTTGTTTTTCACATAGACTTTGTGAATGTGTTAGATATGAGTAACAATTGTTTGTTCTCCTTCAGATTGAGGAGGGTAAGATGATGGAAAGAAGAAAGAAGATCGCTTTAGAGCTGTCGGACCTTGTCATCTACTGCCGTCCGGTTCCCTTTGATGAAGACAGTAAGACGTCAACACTTTTCAAATTCAAACTTATGAGCTGGAGAATCACATTTCCACAAGATGTCATATGTCTTAACCATGTTGACTAAAACAACAATAATAAAATAATAAATAATAATAAAGTAATAAATAAAATTAAATAAATTATAAATAAATAAATAAATTAAAGGCATTAAAATAAATTAAAATACATTAAATAAAAAATAAAATAAAATAAAATACAAAAAAGTAACAGTTAATACAACTATAAAATTACTTTTAAGTAAAATGAAACCGAAAATATAAAACAAAAAAAAAATCAAATTCAAAGTATTAACAACTATAATTGTTTCAGTAATACTGAAATAACTTTGGCCTAATGTATTTTTTGACAGTTAGGACCTGGGCCATATAACTAATCAAATTTTTTTAACCTCATTTTACAATGAATATTACATTTTTTCAGAATATTAAATCTAGAAAAATAAAAAAAATACCAATTGAGAACTTTTTGTATAATTGGTTTTAACAATTCTGACCAATACAAACATTGTACAATAAGGTTAAAATTGGGCAAAGCTGATGGTAATTAACTAATTAACTTCTCATGAAATTAACACAATATTATATTTAATAAGAACAAAATATTATCAATAAACAGCAATGTGCACTTGCGTATATTTTTATTAATGCATGTTAATGGCACACAAAAGCTTCCATGAACATTTTTGAGTGACAATAAATCATAAGTCTGAGTCAGTAAAATTGAGTTAGAACTGATTCATGGAAATAATCATTCTGCACTTAAGTTTAAATCTGAGCTATTAAAACTGTTTTAATGCCTTCTTACTCTGAAGGAGTGGGTTACTCGAATAGTCTAACAAGACGCTCTCTAGGAAACCTAACGGCCAAATAAACTGTGTATTCAAATAAAATCAAATTCACCATGTTGCGTAAAATTTATATCCCCAGAAAATTATTGTGAATAAATTTTACTTGAAACAAGTCCTAGATGAATGTTTATTGGCGGTCTGTAAAAGTTTAAAAAATGATTATAATTATAAGCCTTTCACATATTTCTACACCATAGTTATACAACTGATCTAGATTAATGCAGGGATGAAAACTGATAGGAAAAACATTACGCTTAAAAGATCCAGCAGCCAATAGCATGTTTTAACTCGAGTTTGGACCTCGCCCCCTGTGTTTAATATTTAAGCTTGTGTGTGTTCAGAACAGAACTTGCGCTTGTGGTCGGTGGGCTCGAGATCTCTCGAGACTCACAGCTTTGTTATTTCTCCTCGCAGCGTGCTGTGTTATGTGCACAATCAGTTTTTTTGTGCTTTATTTGTTTGGGATTTGTTATTTCTGCAGGTTTACATTTTACGTGCCAGCTTTGTCACTGTGCTCACACTGCTGTAATTCACTTGCTTGCTGTGTTTTTGTGCATTGGATTTTGTCCATTATTTAGCACCATTTACAGGCAACACTGCTGGAACATTACTTGAATTAGTAAGAACAAGAAAGTTTTAACAATTAAGCATGTATTGTTGAAAATGTTGACAATCCACTGAGTTGCCAGCGTAAGCCTATGTGCCACGGCCAAATGTAACCCTGCTTTTACCATTGTTTACTAGCTGCGTTGTTAACCCCTTCAGCCTTGACCTATTCACAATACAGCACTAGCCTCAAGTACCTTATTGCTTTTATAAAACGGTTACCACGCAATATAAATATTAAAGCCAAAAATATGTATTAATGCTACTTTCATGAAGTAAATGCCTTCCTTCCGCCAGAAAAAAGTTTCCTGACTGTGAACGGCAACAGAAGTTACGTTATTATGCCATTAGATGTCAGTCACGGGAAAACCCATGAACTATTAAAAGGACAAGATATTGCAGTGGACATTTAAACAGATTTTTTATTATGAACATGACCTGAAGGAAAATGCTAAATAAACTCGATCTCGTTCTCACGATACTTTTCTACATAATACAGTTCATAATAAAGCTTCAATGAACAATATCAATTGAGAACAAACAGTTTAAGTTGCTAAGAGTGGATGGGAACAGGGTTGGAAAACACTGCTTTAATATAAAAAACCAAATAACTCCTCAACATAAACCCTGGCATCTTCTTTCTAGAAATAGGGACGGAGCGGGCCTGTTTCCGAGACATGTCCTCATTTCCCGAGACCAAAGCAGAGAAGTATGTGAACCGCATCAAAGGAAAGAAATTCCTGCAGTACAATCGGCTACAGCTCTCTCGTATCTACCCGCGCGGTCAACGCCTGGACTCATCCAACTATGACCCGTTACCCATGTGGCTGTGTGGCAGTCAGCTAGTGGCCCTTAACTTCCAAACAGCAGGTGAGTCCAAGGCCATGACTCTCAGTCCTGTCTTTTGGTGCCCGTCCTGTCATCTAACCGAGTATTCATCTCTCTGTAGATAAGCCGATGCAGATGAATCAAGCTCTCTTCATGTTGAATGGTCAGAGCGGTTACGTGCTACAGCCACCAATCATGAGAGATGACAGCTTTGATCCTTTTGACCGGCACTCTCTAAGAGGAATGGAGCCGATCACGCTGAGCATAGAGGTACAAATGCATCCCACAAACCCCTGCTGCACTATGGCAGACTAAGACTAAATCCTACAAGACTAAGTACCTTACAAATGTGGCTAGGGGAATTTAATTTCATGTAGGGGTGTAACAATAAATTGTTAAATCGAGATATCGTGATAAAAAAACGTGATGATATGACTCGTCAGATAGAGTTTGTTTTATCCAAAACTCAGCTTACTGTAGTATTTATAAACTTCCCAACATCATCATGTACTCATTCTCATGTCGTTTCAAACATAAGATTTTCGTTCTTTTTTGTGAAATCTAAGAGATTTCTGTCCCGCCAGTTAAAGTCACTTCCCCTAAAACTTAAGGGAGCGGTTTCCCAGACGCTGATGAAGACTAATCATAGACTAAATAGGAGATTTAAGCTGGACTAACTGAAATTGAATTTTTCAGACATGGTTTAAAATAGTCTCACTTTCCTTAGTCCTGAATTCCAAAGTCTGATTTCCAGAAGTAAAAGGTTAAACTAAACCTGGCCAGAGGCAGGTTTAACTTCAGATTAATTGATGGTGGCCTCCAGATGGAACTTAGTCCAGTTAATTCATTTTCCTCTATTGCTATTTTAATGATGATGAAAGAGCTCCATTTAGACCAGACAGAAGGGTGGTTATGGACAGGAGCAACCCGCTGAATGATTTTGATGAAATCAACTTTCGTGACCGTTTTCGCATGTACAAAGCAACTGCAGCAGATATAATTAGTCTGCTTGAGACCAGGCTTTCATTTGATTCTTTTAGGGGAATCCCTTTCCCTCCTTCGCTACAAGTACTGATCACCTTAAGGTTTTTGGCTTGTGGAACCTTCCATCGGGAAACGGGCGATTTGTGTGGCGCAAGTGAACCAACTGTATGCAAAAAAGTTCACAAAGTGTGCAAAGCTATATGTGAACTGAAGGACGAGTACATCAAGTTTCCTGATGCTGCTGGCCAAGCCAACTGAGTAGAATTAGCCTAGTCCTCATTTATTTTAAACTCTGTCTGGGAAACCGCCCCAAGATCTAAAAAAAAAGGGTCATATAGGCATCGTGAAAATAATACATCGAGTGGTCCAATCTAAATCCAAATCTTCTGAGGAGACATGATGGCTTTATGATAGACAGAATTACAATGTACGTATGTGCATGACACTTAAACGACACGAGGGTGAGTAAATGAAGAGAGAATTTAAATTTTTGGATTAAGTAAAAGCAGGCAGGCAGAAAATGTGTTCTTCTATAATCTCTTGACATCTGGCCATCACAAACATGACGGCTAATTGAGGCTTGTTAAAAACAATCTGCAATATATTTTTTATATATATACACACACACACACAGTTTTATAACAGTTTTTATATTGTTAACTATATTTTAGTCTCGTCTTTTTCGTCATCATTAGTCATCAATGATATTCCATGTTGATATAGTCACAATTATCCTTAAATGACGTTGTTGTCACCTCGCATTCGTCTCGTCTTCGTCATGGAAAAAAAAATGTTGTCAACAAACATTTTTTGTCATAGATTTCATCAACGAAACTAACACTACTGCCAATGGTGGCAAGTGACCAAATTTGACGGAAACTAAATGTTTGTGTGTTTTAAGGTTTTGGGAGCACGCCACCTGCCCAAACATGGTCGAGGTATCGTTTGTCCTCTCATCGAGATTGAAGTTTGTGGAGCAGAATATGACAACGCCAAACAGAGGACTGACTCAGAAGGTGAGGTGGATATAAACAAATATTATAGGGGTATGTGGGTTCATCTGGGATTAAAGGAGCTGTAAGCATCTAGAGTTCATCTGTACAAAAAGATTTTCCTGTTTTACTCTCAGCGGACAACGGTCTGAACCCCACCTGGCCCAGGAAATCCTTCCGATTCACCGTGTGCAATCCTTCTTTTGCGTTCCTGCGCTTTGTGGTCTATGAAATCGACATGTTCAATGACCAGAACTTTCTTGCCCAGGCAACGTTCCCAATCAGCTGCCTCAAAACAGGTATGGCTCCCGAATGATTGACCAAAGGGAACTGCTCTAAATAAATCAGGGGTGTCCAGTCCTGCTCTGGGAGGGTCACTGTCCAGCAGAGCTTAGCATAAAACCTCAATCAGCTAATCAAAGTCTTTAGGATCACTAGATCACTTCTAGACAAGTGTGTTGGGTTAGAAGCTGAAGTCTGGAGCCGGATTCGTCACCCCTGAAATGAATATTGCCGTAATCGCCCCTGAGCTTGGAAAAACCAATGTCAATCCTGTCCATCTTTAGGCTACCGGTCGGTCCCGCTGAAGAACAGCTACAGTGAGGATCTCGAGTTGGCGTCCCTGCTGGTGCACATGGACATCATCAGAGGAAGGGTGGGCTACGAGACCATAGTATGTAGAAACGCACCTCAGTAACATCATTTACTAGACTAAATGAATATGCTGTATCGTAATGGCGATCTCTTTTCCTCTGCAGCATGAGAACGGGGAGATGTTGAGTCCATTCTCGGCGGCGGGGGCGATTGGCGTGGCCATGCAGGTGGGTCGTGAGCGTATGGGGGACAGCTCAGTTTCCTCCACGTCCTCCATGTCACCTCTGCCCTCGTCTCCGGCTCAGGCCCTGGGATATCGCGGTCGGGAGGGCTCGTTCGAGGCCCGGTACCAGTCCCCTCTGGATGACTTCAGAGTGTCACAGGAGGCGCTGTTGGACCATGAGAGCAGGAGGTGTGTTTGGTCTAAAGAATTGTCAAATAATACACAGCATGTAGGTGCGATGAAACGAACATTGCGACAGATATTTTCTATTTTCTTCTGTATTGTGACGTAGAGAAAAGAAAAAAATGTAGGTTGGGACTAGAGAAGTCATGAAAACCGATACTTTGGTACCAAGTCGTTGTCAACATTTTAAAATCCTGGCGGTACATGTTTATCTACAGCACTGCAAGTAGCGATGGCGCCGAACATTTATGCACTACAGCTTGAACCCAAACATATTATCAGTGCAATAAAACTTGCAATTTATAAATTCAATTGATTTTAAACTATTAACTACTCAGTATTCAGTCAGTGCCCTCTCAACCAAAGTGCACACACAGACACCTCTCGTGAGTGTCAGATTTTCGCGGCTTATTACACGTAAACATTCAAATAGTTATGTCAAAACGCCCGTCTTGTTGATTATTTGCATAATCACAGTCGATTGTGAGAGTGTGAACAGCGTGTTGTCTGAGTGACAGCAGCCTTTAAAAACTGCTTCTGTCTGCTATTCAAACAACAAAAGATAAGCTGTAATAAGGATAAAACTACTATGCAGAGTTTTTGTATTTTTAAACAGAAGTAGTTAGACTTACCTGAAAATTTTATAATTTTAATTTGTTTAATTTTAACCTTTATTCTGTCGTATTTATTTATGTCACTGCAACAAATTACCTCATAAAAACACCACTGAGTGAGGTAACATTTTGGTGTGATAATTGTAATTTACTGTAATTGTATTGTAATTTTTTTTTTTTTTTTGAATGTGGTATTGTGTATCGTGACATCTGTAGTTGGGACTTGGTTCTACCCATCAGTTGTTGATTGGATGGAGGCAGATCTGAATGCGAGCTTGCAGTCAATTGTAAGAAACGGGCGAAAGGGCCGAACCTAAATGATTGAAGAAGTTTAAGCATACATCACCAGAAAGAAGTCTGTCATTTCACTGGAAGATCGAGTTGGGACATTTTGATGTTTAAGAAATTCAAGATAAGATCAATAACATGCATTTTAACATGAAATTTCCAATGTATGCTGACTTTAAGGTGATGAATGGGATAGTTGTGGTACATATTAATTTGCAGTCCATAAGCTGGTCCACTCTGCAGCTTATTGTGGCCAAAAACGCCCACATCACAGGAATGGACCAGTAAATAGCGGTCTCTGTTTGACGTTTGATGAAATCATTATTACAGCAGGGAATAGAGTGGAGTAGGGATATGGGATATTTTGGATTATTGCAGAAAATAGGAATAATTGTTGTTTTTTTATCATTATCTTCACAAATTGACACAAGTTTAATGAATTTTGAAATACAATCGACAGAAGTCAAAAGCTAAACGTAGGGTTTACACTACAATCACATGACTTCAATGTCACAATCATTAATCTTCCGCCAGCTCTTTCA
Source organism: Opsariichthys bidens (assembly GCA_037194245.1). NCBI lineage: Eukaryota > Metazoa > Chordata > Actinopteri > Cypriniformes > Xenocyprididae > Opsariichthys > Opsariichthys bidens. The sequence continues at coordinate 8,143,925 of CM074285.1, read as the reverse complement.
GTCTTTATTATAACTCAAACTTTCAGGGAAAACATTTTAGTGTGCGAGAGTGATTATAAACGCAACAAGCGACTATAGTGAGCAGATGACTTTACCTGTTCGGCTGCTGATGTTTAATGTTCCTGACAACATCCGTGATCCCATTTAGACACTCGTTAAAAGCCGCCTTTTTCAAGACAAGTAAAAGCTTTTGAAAAATCACAACAGGGTATTACTGAAAACGTGAAAATATCTCGAACCTGTTCACCACAGACCTTATTTTAAGCATTGAACCAAAAATCCAGTGCTGAAATGCAACTCGATTCTGTGTTTTGGTATCTCTGCAGCACTCCAGAGAACTCCAAATTCAAATTCTAAAAATTGGTAGTTTAAAAAAAATCTAATCAACTGTGGCTCCTTGAATTACGTGAGATGGTCTCTTCCTGTTAGAGTCGGTGGTTCTTGGCAAAAGTAAGCTGTGATGTGGACCAAATGTGATGAAAAGTGAGGTTAAATGGTTCAATTTTAGTTTCTTTTCCTTCGTAGGCTTCGCAGGGCTCGCGTCAGCGCCGACAACCGTGCGTAAACGACCGGCTGAGCGTACGACAGATGGACAGAGCAGACGCAAGGCCAGCGACAAGGTTCCTTCAGAGCTGATGATGTCAAGGACTGCCGTGAAACCCGTTTCTATGGAAATCGCCAGCGTTTTTGGACAGATCTCCCTCTCTCTGCGACTCTCTCCCGCTCAGGGCCGTGTGAGTGGCAGAGGGACTTGCAGGCCGTGAATGGAGCCTTCGCTCACAGACAGAAATGAACAAATATCTGCTTAGCTACAATCTGAACCTGCGGCGGAAGGGGCAGGGGTGTTCTGATACAGCACGAGACTCGAGGACAGGGCCAGTGTTTCAGAATTAAGTGGGGCTGTATCATTCATCACTTTGAAACCGATTCCAGGTTAACATTTATGGAGTAATAATACTTTTCTTTACTCTGTCTCTGGCTTATATATAAATATATAAATGTGTGTGTGTGTGTGCGCGCCCCATTTTGCTGTCAGTTAGAAAAGCGTTGCAGCTGATCTGCTCTCAAAGAGCCTCTCACTCCACATTTTTTTCATTTCAGATTCATTATTTTTATTATTTAAACGTTCGTTTTAAACTTTCATAATGTTGTTTTTTTTTCTTTCTATCAGTATGTTTCTAACATGAGGGCTTGGCCTTTTAAATTGCGTTTCTCGTGCTTTCTCTTCCCTCTGTCCGACTTGATGGACTAAAGTGTTTGATGTGTCCCAGGATGCACATGTTCCTGTTTATTTCTTTTAGGCAGGCAGACGGCAGATCTCATTGAAGTATTCGCCGTCTGAGCTTCAGGAAGACATTCTTCAACATTTAACTCAAGAATAGCCTTTATTTTGTTTTAAAATAAAGTTATCAAGTGACCAGAGAGCAATATCACTCTCCTCGTTTTATGTTTTGCCAGTCTGCACGGGTGGACTTTAATTCACAAACAGCTCAGGTGGGGTTTTTAGGCTATGGGAGCATTGGAAATGTGTATTTAGTTTACAGAACTGAACTTGGACCATCTCATTTCAAAACATTTTATCCCTCTAACACCTTTTCTGTGATTTATTATTTACTGTTCCTCCATTTTAGCAATTGAAATGTCTTGTTCCTGAAGGCTTTTTATGTGTTGTCTAATCAGATCAAATAGGGAGGAAATGTTGTGAATGATTTAGTACCTTTTCATTAGTGTGTTAGCCATGGTGTCTGTTTAAAGAAAGCCAAAGGTAGACGTTGGAGGCGGTGTATACAAGAAATTGGGACCAAATACTTTTGTCTCAGCACATTGGGTTAGTAGGTATCACTGAATGTTGTAATACTTATGGGTAAAAAAGGATATGATCTTTGAGATGTGCTGATCAATGTTTTTTTTTTTTGTACCCCCTACTGTGGATAAGAGGGCATTTTTGGTCATTTCTTCTTTTGATGTATACCTTGTACCAAGCAGTCGTTTAGTTTTGCATTATGCCATAGTATTGAAAGGTTGTCATTAATTGATAAACAGGCTAAGAATGCTTAACAGTATTTACAGTTGATGTACAGTAAAAACGAGGCCATATTTATTGTAGCGCTGACAAGTTTCATGCAGTTCTCTTGTTTAGCCAGTAGAGGTGGAGATGTTACTGATCTGCACCCATACACATGCCATGTAGTTCTGAGAATCAGTCTCCCAACAACCACATACAGAAGCCATTGTGATGCTGTGTTGTATTATTTTTCCATCGCCGACGCTCTACCTGGCTCTCCGTTTTACCATGGGGGCCAGATGCATTTTTATGGAGCAAGGTGACTATGCAGAGGTTGTTTGTGTCCCCTCCCTTTAGAAATGTCTTTTTGCTGTAAGGTTATGGCACCCTTGTCAGTATTTATTTGGTTCTGTGCATCAAAGTTTGAAAGATGCTCCAGAAGTTTACTCCCAAAATTATATTGTAACATTGTTGTATGTTCCCTTGATTGAGCAGAAATTGATTGTTGAAAATTGGAGAAGAGGGACATTTTAACTAAGAGGGATGTAACTGGCTTGCGTCTTTGGATGCCTGCATAAATGCTGTCATTCCTCTCTTTTCCTCCCCTAGTCTGTCTCTGATTAGTGTACAGCAATTTTTTAATCTAGAAATATTACAAAGAGACACAGACAATAATCACTTTAAAGAAAAAAAAGACTAGGCCAAACCCCTCAGCGGGAATTCCCTCAAGTTCACCTGAATTTATTCCTAATTAGTCAACATTCCCTCATATAGTTTTTTGTTAAATCCTTTTCCCTGAACTTCTATAGCCCTTCTCCAGTCTGTAAATTAATTTCTGCTAATTCCTTGCATCATCATTCATGTGCCTTGGTGTATGTATACATATATGCATCAACGAAAGATCCCCTGTTGGACATGTATGCCTTTTTTCTATGCTTTCTTGCATCAGTGTTTTGTTACCAATGTTCTTATTTACAAACCAAGCCTTTTTCTGTAATGTGCCTATGCTATATTGGAGGAAGTACACATTTTAATTTTGCTTTTCATATGAAACATAATCAAGCCTGAGAATAAAGTACTTATTCAATGAAAAGGTGATTTTTTTTTTCCCCCAAGCTTAAATCCATGACTATTTTTTATTAAATTTGTTCTGCAAATAATATTTGTAAAAATCATACAAGCCTAAGCGTTCTCTGGTGAATGTTGCATCATGATTTTACTTTCTTTTTTTTTTTTACTTTCAATGACATTTCAGAAAAAAAATGCTGTGGTATTGCTCACCTACAGCATACAACGTAACCTCGCTTGAGGTGCAATTTATATCGGTCATATTTTAAGAATTACAAAAGGGCTCAATTAGAGCTGTGCAGTTTACGCTTCGTACGCCATAATTTCCCTAAAAAAGGCAATTCTTCTCCAGAAGAATTAGAAGGAAATATCCATCCATCCTTGGGTGTTTGGCTTCTCAAAGCCAATGTCTGTTTTCCCCTCTATTCTATACAAATAGAAAAAGCAGCTGGCTGGTGAAGGGGTGTATCCGGACCTTCAACATAATCTTGACCAGTGGGACAGCTAGTAACTCTTGGGTGGAAAAGAATATATTCATTATTGGAGATTTTGTTTTTGCAGAGGTATCCTCCAGTGCTCCTGTTAAAGTTTCATCTGACATTTAAAAAAAGCCTTCAAATAAAAGGTCATATGTGCTGAAATCCTGTAGGCTGATATCTCTTTACATCCATTCATGCATCCACTCGCCTTCAATCAGACTCTGCAAAAAAAAAACAAAAAAAAAAACACATTAAACAAGAATGACTTTATACAGGACACAATCTGAAGGCTAATTTCTTTTTATTCCTCCAATTCACCATCCTCAAATAAGCTACAATAATTCATTTGATGGCAAAGTTGTCAGAAAATGAATCACCTTGTTTAGTATTTGTTATTTCAATTGTTGACTTTGGAGTTTGATCCTTTGAGCTTGGGCTGCTTCCTGACTGCTCCACCTTTACATCGTCATTGTCTGGATTCTGTGACATTAGAGCATCTTCAGTTGGGGTTGCAGATGATGACCCAGTCGCCACACATCCTGTGTTCTCAGAGATCCTTTCCTCCAATAAAAGTGGCGTCTTATTTGCAAACCACCGCCGGATCGACTCTTCACCTAACCCACTTGACTTGGCAATCTCCTCCAACTTAGTCTCATCTAATTTACCATGTGTGTCTAGGTGCTCCTTTAGAACACTAATGCTAGCTTTCTGAAAGTCTTCCTCATCTACCATGGTCTGGTAACTCTCAAGCCACTTGAGCTGGCCATTCTTCAGGACGTAGCGGCAATCTCCAAACCAACGTACCACCTCTGGTCGTGGTAGGCCTGTTTTAGCTATGAGTTCATTATACTGGGGACTACTGGGCCAGTGGGTGCGTGCAAACACTTGCTTGAGTAGGTGGAGCTGTTCGGGTGTTTTTTTACCTCGGTATGGGGAAGTCTGAGAAATATTTGTCTGAGAGATAGATTGTGGCATCTTGGTAGCGTCAATCAGTTGACTTCCCTCAGCCTCACCTTTTCCATTAGATTCAGTAACTTTCAGCATTTTGAGATTGATCTTAATAGGGTTAACTTTTGGCTCAGTACCGGTCTCGTCCTTTAATTTGTCCTCTTTGACTTGAGTTTCTATGGAGGAATCTTCAGCTTCATGCTTCTCCTCATTGCATGTTTTTTCCTTTTTCATTCCATCCCCCTCTTCCTCTCCCACTGCATCATCGTCTTCCCTTTCCGCCTTCTCGGCTTCCTCTTTCTTCTTCTCTGCGGCTACCCTCCTTCGCCGCTCAGCAAACCAACCATGTATCTCACGGCGAGTCATCTTGGTTTCTGCTCTTAACCGGTCAACTTCTTCACTAGATGGATCTGGGTCCTGTGCAAAGCTGGCTTCCAAAGCACGAACCTGGTGAGGCTCTCGCTCCTTGTACCTTATAGCCGTGAAATCTGGAGATGGGGGTCGTGGAGGACGCCGTGTGGGAGTTGGTGGTGATGACGTTTGAGAGGGGCTGAGAGGTGACTGCTGGGGAGTTTTGGGCCTCTCTGGGGGTGTACTGTTTTCTGACAGGTCTGCAGCAGCAAATGTATCGAGCTGGGAAATGCTACCACTAGCCGTAACAGTTTGACCACCGCCACTTGACCTTGAACCCTTCAGATTCCGGAAGTGATAGCGGCGATCACTGAACCATTTCCGTACTTCACGCACAGACAGACCAGTTAGGCTTATAAGTCTGTCTACTTCCTCTTGATTAGGAAACTGGTTAACAAGGAAGCTCTCTTTTAGGGCTGCCAGCTGTCCCTGGGACTTTTTGGTTTTGTTAAAGCTGGGGTCCAGGAAGTTAGTGGAGGAGAAAATACGAGAGTTCATAGAGACAGGACATGGGGAGTCTGATTTACTTGGTATTGTGGTATCTGTTGTAGTTGTAGATGCCAAGGTAGTGGCTGGAGTGGTACTGGCAGATGAAACATTGTTCTTGCTGTTAAGATTGCTTTTAGCTTCAGAATTGCCTTTACCCTCACTTTTAACAATATTACCGTTGCTTTGAACGCAAGTGCCATTGGTACCGTGTGTATTGACCTTAACATTGCTGTTGCTATTTGACTTTGCAGTGCTACTGCCACTAATACTGATTACACTAGCCTGGCTACATAAGCTGCTAGTACTACTAATACTGCTTGAACTGCTGCTAGCACTAGCACTGCTGCTACTACTGCAATTTCCACTACTACTGCTGCCAACAGTGCCTAAAACCATGCTGATTCCTTTATCAGCTACCAGGGCTGCAGCGGGTCTGGCCTGCATCATAGGCTTTGCAGCAGCCTGAGGTTTGGGTGTGACCGCTAGTGCAACAGGGGCACTGCTGACCTGAATTCCATTAGCCATCATTGGTTGGGTGACAATCACCCCTCCTTGTCCAACGAGGCTACTTTGCAAGATGTGAGGGATGGCAGTGGTACCCAGAACTGTGATAGTTGGCTGAGTAGCAGTGTGGTGGGTCTGACGCTGCTGCTGGCCAGTGGAAGGTGCTGCCTGTATAATTGTATTGAACATTTTTCTGCGGGCATCTTCTATTTCTTCAGGAGACCAGCTGATTCCTTGTTTTAGCCTCTGTGCTGTGAACCAGATCTTGATCTGCTCCTCAGGATACTTGGTGACTACAGTAAGGTAGCAAAGCTCAGCCTTGGTTGGATAAGGGAACTTGCTAAAGGAAGTCTTTAAGAAACTGCTATTGTCCATGGATGCATTATAGGTAGGAATGCTGCTGAGAGGGATCATCACTTTTGGAAGATTCTTAGTACTTGATGAAGAGGCTGAAGAAGAGTGGGATGAGGAGACTGGAGCAGAGTGTTGATTGAGACTTGTGTTCTGCACAACAGATACAACTTGTGTAACAGCTGTCTTCAGCATGGGTAAAGCCCCGGAGCCATTAACAATCTGTATGGCTGATGGCAGAGCAACTTTGCTGGCTGCTCCACTGTGAACAATAGTGGGCACATGGGTGACTGTAACTGCAGGAGAGTCATTTTTCCCCACCGCTTTAGTAATAGAGGGCGGAGGGTCATCAGTGGCAGGGTGGGAAACAACAATCCTTTTGGATTCTGATTTACTCTTCAGCATTTTCATGATTGGTGTCTTGGTGATGGATATCTCTGTTTCTTTAGAGCTAGAGCTTTCAAAAGGTTCCATGCAAAGACTCTGCTCTACTATGATTCTGTTGTCCTTCTTTTTGAGCTGAAGTGTTGTGGTTATTGTACTGGGATGGACACGGGCATTGTGCAGAGCTAAGCCCTCAAATTTTGCAGCACTTATCCCGCAATCCACACAAAGAAAACAGGGGTCAATGCGGAAATCTGGGTGCCCACTGTAGACATGATCAAGGAAAAGATTTAGGTCCTGGGTCTCAAAGTTACATGGCTTACAAGTGTAAATGTCACCATCTTTATGGATATCACCTGCTTCCTGCCCAGAGGACTCGCCCAAACTTTCACTGCCTTTTGCACTTGTTTCCTCCCTGAAGGAAAAGCCAATGTCCTTGGTTGGAGGGGACAGTCTGTCCCGGTGAAAGTCATCCTGCAGATGCATGGTTTTTATAGGAATCATGCATGGAACGGTGGACTTCCTCTTGCTAGCCATGGTTCTGTCTACTTAGTCTCCAGTGAGATTCCTGATTACTTATGGGTATCCGCTCTTATAGAACATCCACTGATAACTTGGTGATGGACATGATCATCAGTCCATTATAAGTATTCTGTGTCCTTAATGGCAATGTGCATCAGGCATCAGAACAACAATCTGTAAAGACAACAACAACAAAAGAAAAAAACAGTTTTTAACAACCACAGAATTCAAGATTTAGTTATAACAAAACTGTATTTCATTTCTGCTTCTAACGGCTTGTTAACAACTGCTAGAAATATAGGCCACTTCTCTCAAATTCACTAATCTTTGACTGCAGCAAGTTGACAGCGAAGAACTAGCTGCAAGTTAACCCTCAAACGGAAAGGGGTTTGGGGGGGGGGCAAAAATGGATAGAACACATAATATGAGAGGTCCACAATGATGCCAATGAGAACATGTTTTACAATATATAAGAGAATACTGTAGAGCTATCTATGATCGATAAACAAGCTAAAAAGTCTTTAACAACAAAAAGGTCTTAACAACTTTATCCAATTCTACTTTGTGACATAGGGACAAGGAAAGGTTTAGTCCAGTGATCCTCAAATAGTAGGCTGACGTAATGACAATGGTAGAACCATTTTACTGTTTCTACAGTTTAAAAAGTGAGCAGCGTGTCAAAACAACAGAAACAAAACAACACCACAAAGACTTAAGCTAGTATATGGTAATAATCTTTTGGTGCCATGTTCTTTGATATTTTTACCTAGAGACAAAAGATGCAAAGACCCACATTAAGAGCTGCAGATGACACGGTTATTTTAACAGTAGTCAAAACATAGTGAACAGCATTGATGGATTAATTCTTTTGCTAAAACACTGCATAAATCGACAATTCAGCAAATACAATTTTTCATCTGTCATACATATATGATTCTGACCATTCAAATAAACAAGTTTTTTGACAAGATGTTTTTTCCAACACCGATCTCCTGGTACTTTGCATCAATAGCACAAATTTATGTTTGTATTTGGTGTGCTATTTATACACAGAAATGACTCTTTATGCACATATGAGAAGTACTGTTAACCCCTTGGGTAGGATTGGTGGTTTGGGTTAAAGGATTAGTTCATACACATCCTAGGTGTATTTGACTTTCTTCTTTCTGATGAACACAATCAAAGTTATTCGGAGTCCAAACTTAATAATGGCAGTGAACATTATCAACAAGTTTAAAGCTCAAGAAGGTGCATCCATCCATCCATCATAAACGTACTCCCCACGGCTCAGTGATGCGTTTGTGTAAGAAAAATATCCATGTTATACAAGGAATAAAATAAAATATCTAGCTTCCACCAGGCCACCGTCCATACACATCACTTACACTAAGCGATTTGAACTGCGAAAGTTTTACACTTTCTTTGTAAATCCTATGCCTTCCGTATTCAAATCACGAAAAAAGCGCAACTGATGACGTACTAGTTATGGTTTCTTTGTAAACTGTATACAGAAGGTGGTCGAGAAAGCTAGATATTTTACTTTACAACTTATTTTCATATTTTTTTAAAACATTTTTCGTACACAAATAAACGCTTCTGAAGCCCTTTATTAAATTCATACTCCTTCACTGCCTTTATGAAGTTTGGATGCCTCAGGATGTTTATTAATATAACTCCAATTGTGTTGATCAGAAAGAAGAAAGTCATACACCTACGATGGCTTGAGGGTGAATAAATCATGGGATGATTTTCATTTTAAAGTGAACTAAACCTTTAAATCTGTATCACATGCACAAAAAAATGTGTATCATATGCATGTAAAAAAGTTATTTCTGAGTATATATAGCATCCCAAATACGAAACAAAAATAAATTCATGCTACTGAAATGAGATCGGGCTCATTTTTTCATCTAAGTTTAGTTTTATTAATCAGCATGTTAAGAGCATTTCATAATAAACAATATTGTAATTGTGAAAATTACTTGTAGATGGCAAGGAAAGGCATCAAAAATTTTGAAATTACTAGTTAACTGTATTTTCTGCCCATGATGATTTAATACTGCTGCCCAGATGAAAATGTATTCCAAAAAAGTATTCTCCAGAACTCCACTGGGAAGGAAATATAGAGATGGGACCTCTTGGAACTGTAATTGAACACCCCTGCTTTAGTCTTTAAACATGGTCTAGTCAGCCCCTGCTGGCAGATGCAGTAACTACACTATCTGGACCCAAAACATATAATTCTCCATTGATAGCCATTCAATAGAATTCATGCACTCTGACTATAAAAAACTTTTTCCAAGCTACATATAAATCACTATTATTTTATTTTAGATAATACTCTCATTTTCTCTGTCTGATGTTGTTGACACCACATAGTATCAAAACTTCACAAGCAACTATCTTGACCTGTGCACATTCTTGTGGTGGCATCAGCCAATTGCAATTGTCATGATATAATTTTTCTGCAGCTTCAGAGCGATTAGTCACGTGCCATTAATGGTGATTGCTTAAAAAAGTTCTGAGCCCAGAAGCAAAGATGGCAGATTCTAAATCACGTACTTCTAGGTGATCATGTGTTTGTCGGAGGGTAAGTGGGGATGGGGGGGGGGGGGGGGGGGGGTCATCCTTGCAAACAGAGGGATAGGGATACAGAACATACTGCCACGTATCTCCTGTTTTCCCAGATGGAAATGCCCTTCATTGTAGCTTGCAGTGTTGCCATTCAGTTTTGCATGAGGGGCACGGCCCTGCCAACGCTGCTGGGTCACATAACCAACACAAAAGGGTTGTGCGGTAGGCGGGCCTGACATCCATCATGTGGGTCAGACCCTGAGGACGAGAAGACGTGTGGGGGCAGGGCAAGTAAGTTTGGGCCGAGGTGCGAGCGTGTGTGTACACATGTGTTGGGAAGTTGGGGAGGGGCCATTAACGGTCGCAGGAAGCAGTGAGGTGTTTCAGCAAGGAATTTTTTTGCCTTGATACCAATTCCCCATCCCTACCCCCATCACACACACCCTTTTTTCACCCTCATCCAACAATCACAGAGCCGTTACCCCCCCATCTTCTCCTCCTCCTCCTCCCCTCCTCCTCCTCCTCCTCCTCTCTGGCTCACTCCAAAGACTCTGGAATGTTCCACCATGAGCTATTTAGCGAGTGGTCAACCTGGGAGCCAAGCTGCCGTTTGCGTTGAGTGCCTCGAATAATCTGCAGATACATGAACGAGCACTATAACCCGCTGCAAAAGTAATGGATTGCCTGCTTAACAATTAGCTTACACTTCAATCGGACAACATTAATACTGATTGGACAAATATACAAATTTGTCACTGAAAACCACATATTGATCAACCAGTATTTTGACATGCTAAAAAAAAAAAAAATGCTGTAGCATTAGATTAGGGTCTGACTGAGACAAAAGGTCATGGACTTGTTTGGCAATACTTAAGTGTAATGCATACCTGTCTGCAAGAGTGCTGGTCTTCTTTACCCTTGAGCAAACAATCGGTTGACACTAAACCGTATGAAGAAAAACTATTTTAAATGTTTGAGGCCTATATATTCAGACAAGTATCGTCCTGTGGCTTCAGACAGAACATCTTTGTCTCTCTGCCTGGAGAACATGTAAATAAACAATATCACATGTCCCGTGTGACACAATAGTGCCGAAACCGACCAAATCTGAGCCTTGCAGATGTTTTAGACGCAGCGTTACACGTTGATTAAACACGGCTTCATGTGGATGGGGTTACAATTTATTCTCTATCTGTTACGTTTGCTTTGGCAAAAACACATGTACCCCACCGTTAGTTTGCCTGCTCACCTCCCCTCCCCCATTCCCTCTCTCTCTCTCTCCCCTTCAACAAGTTCAGCCCAGTCTGCAGGGAGACGGGTCGTCAGCACCACTGGTGTGTTACTATCCCCATGGCAACCCCCCCCCCCCACCACACACACAACTGAATTAACACACCAATACACACAGTGGTCAACCCATGGACGGTCGTTCGGTCACTGGCTTGTTTTTCAGGACGCTGCGTGTGGCGAGAACAGGCCCTGATCTTATTTCAGACTGTGTTAGATAGGTGTGGTTATTATCACTCATTGTCAATATCACCGTGTTCCCTCGTTCCCTGGTCCTCGTTCTGAATGGCACGTTGACTCTCAACTGAAAACATGTTTCAACTAACATAAATGCACATTTAAAAAAAAAAAAAAAAAAAAAAAAAAAAAATCAGTAATAACAGTATACTGCAACAATGTCAATAAATTATAAAGATCTACGAATTTGTGTTTTTTCTACAGACAATATGCTTTGAAAAACCTCTTCGTCAAATAGGTGGCATTGGAGGGCTTTTTGGTGCATTTGGTTATTATTACAAATGCAACTACACCAACGTCATTATAATAAGTTCAAAGGCGCCAATGAACATTGGGCTTTTTAAATGCAGAGTGGCACAGATTCGATGTCGCCAGCACCTAAGGTGTTAAGGCTCAGTTTAAAAATGGAAGAGTGAGGGAAAAAAAATGGCGGCACACCACACACTCTGCTGTCCAACCTAAAATGGCTGACATCACAGTCTCCTAACCAGCGAGGCAGTGCAATGCCAGCTCCTGCTGACCAGACCAGAGCCGCTAGAACGCACAGCGCAGGGACCCGCAACCCTTGTCCTGATTTCAAGGGAAGGGAACGCTTCCATGTTTTGTTAGGGGACACATTTGCAGTAATCCCACCTGGAAGCTGGGAAGAAGTAAAACAAGGAAGACATTCTAACAGAACCTTTATCTGGGCATACCAACCCAGAGTCACTGTACTGGTCTGAGTGTTCACTGATGATTTAGGGTTTTTAATTCTTCCTACAGACATAGATGGATAATAGTGCCAATACACGAAAACAAAAGCTATTATATCGAGAAGTTCAGCACAAATATTTTTAGATGACTGTCATTCCTAACATGTTTTCGAGGTAATAGCTCTGAGTTACTTCGTAGTCAATTTGAGATGCATTTTTACACTGCCCATGACCTTTTGCCGAGGAGGAAAGGCCTGTGAAGGTGTTAAAACTTATAGATGCACCGTTTTCTTGAATCAAACACCAGGGCCTGCAAGTTCCCCTCCGACAGCCTTGAGCTTCAGGACAGGAAACTGACTTCATGCGCTTGATGTTACAAGATGTTTATCCATTTCACTCTTTACCACTAAACTTAACTGACTGAAAACAATCTGCCACCTCTAAGTGTGAATGATCTGCCATAGAAGTGACTGACATTATAGTGGAGGGTGTGCAATGGGAAAATGTTTGAATAACACAATTTCAACAACATATCAATCATTTTCCCCAAACTACATTTAGAATTCAGAACAGACAATGTGCACAATCCATCAACATAAATCTGACATATGGGCAAATGTACAAGTTTGTCTGTTTATCGGTCAGTTATTGGGTATAATCTCAAAATGACTGAATATGGCCCCATGTATCAAGTCTTTCACTAAACATGACTAAAATGTGTCCCCTGTCAGCAATATACTTTGAGTTCCGGTCACATAATAGTTAATACATATTAGACTGGAAATATGTTGAAAGGCATAATTAACCAACCAACTTGATAAATTCTTATAACTTTAAGATGAAACTATTCAAAGCAGTTTAGTTGAGCATGATCTCACCACTAGTAATTCACACACACATATTGAGCGTGCCTGATCACACACGTGAGCCAACTTTAATGTATATGAATACTAGTATTATGAAATATGATCACATATTTAAAACCATAACCACATAATACATCTCCACCCCTTCTTCCTGTCGCCATTACACACTCACTCACTCACAGGGCAGCAGTCAGTCACTTTAAACGTATCAGTGCAGCATAGCTGGTGTAATGATAGATTGTGACGTCGATGTGTAACAATAAAAGTCAAATACAAACTCACCCGCGCGCACGAGCCAAATCCCGTCAGAGGCGCGCAGCTTCAGTTGCCATTCACACAATAAATACAACTCAAGTCAGCCTGCGCTGGAGGATACAGTGATGAGTGTAACACAAAGGCCCTTCACTCTTGTTTATGTCCAGTCGAGTGTGTGTGAGAGTGTGTGTTAAACACAGACGGGGAAAGAAACTCACGCCGTACGTCACCAGCGGCAGTGTCATGTGACTGGATGCGTCACTGGCATCCGAAGCCCTGATGATCAGCTCATGAATATAAACTGATAATGATGAGTAATAAACATTCTTACACAAAGATACGAAACGTACCACTCATTGTCATGAATGAAAAGTTGTTTCTGCAAACAGAAACACGTGAGTGAAAAAGTTTGAGGGAAGTTTTAATCACAGTGAATCAGCTTGTGTAGTTTGTTTCTGTGGCTTTGCTAGAAAGGTCAAGTGAGGTAATATGAATGCTGCAGAAATAAGGCGTAGAAACATATTGTTGCCTATATGATGATCTCGTGTGAGTGCATCCCTCTGAAATATACAGACAGCTATTTTCATGTGTCTCTTTATACCCTGCGTCAACAACAATATGCGTTTTTTTGTAAACACAGCGTTGTTGTACAAATTAGTGCCTTTCATACTGTCAATGTAAAAAAGCTAATTTAAATATTAAGTCAAAGATATTTACTTTTACTCATTTTGAGGACGCCTAAAAAAGTATAAAAAATATTCAACTTTTATTATATAAAAATATTTACTTTTAAGTTGAATTTTCTACTGCTAGGCCGATACATAACCTGAAGAGAAATATTGCTATTCAAATGTATATAATGCTTTTTACTATAAATATAAATCAAAACTAATCGTGATTAATAGCCTTTTCATCTTTAGAAAGGTTCAATTAGAAAGTAGAATTAAAAAGTAATGTCACATTCTCTAGACTACTTCATGTTTTATTTATTTTATTTTATTTTGCCTATATTTAATTATTATCCCGACTTGAGCAGCGCTAAAATAAAGGCAAAGTAAGATGCCTTCTCTATAGTTCTGTTAAACCCTCTGGCGCCCCCTTCCGGCTCTGGGTTGACAGGCTCAACAGGCTCGATATCGCTGTGTCATATCGCGGACTGCAAATAAGCCTGCGTTGTTATGCATAACCCGAGTAATATTTAAATATACTCTCTATATATTTATGATGTTTATTTACTATATTCATAATACATATCACTACCTCCTTGTTGCTTTTTACTTTTTCTACAATAAAATATTAAAGACGAATTTTCATTAAACGTTATTTTATCAAGCATGCTGTTTAAAATTCTTATAAAAACAAAAAAGAAAACAAAATACACGAAACGTGTGCCATGCCATGTGTATTTTGTGAAACAAACACACTTTAGCCCACTTTGAAGAAACAATAAAATCTCACAAAAACGATTGGTTAATTTATTCGCTCATTAACATTAATTCGCGTAACACTAGAAGTTGATTGCTATTGTTTTTATATAATTATTTCTACCTCTAAATATTGTAAATACACTTATTTGCTCTGCTTATTTGACTTTTTAATGAAAGAAACGAAATATATGCAAATGAATCGGAGCTGAAGTCATTCATTTACTAACGCTCGCTTACCTATAGAGGGCGCAAAGTGCCTGGACGCACACCACTTCTGCCTTCTCATTGGCTGAACGTTGAGACGTCGCATTCGCTCATTGGATGGTATGGCAAGGTCATGACTTTAGTGCGCATGCGCAGAGTCAGTTCTCTGAGCTGTGTCAATGTGGGGCGAAAAGCAGTAGTTCTGAACGCTTGCAGAAGGTTCTACAATCTGGATTAAGGCTTTTAAACATCAAATCGCGTGTTTTATCGTGTTTTCACAGACGGAACATCATGACGAGCAGCTCAAAGCGGAAAGATGAGGTTCATGTGGTTAATGGAGGTGTAAAGCAGCCCACATGGAGCAAAGCCATCAGCTGTAAAGCAGTGTGGGACGAGAAGGTCTGATTTACACTCGCGTCTCACGCCTCAGTGCTGTCTATAGCTACTATATGTGTGTCTTATAATGTGTTCCAGCAGTCGTGTGTGTGTGTGTGTGTGTGTGTGTGTGTGTGTGTGTGTGTGTGTGTGGTGTGTGTGTGTGTGTGTGTGTGTGAGTGTGTGAGAACTGTGTTGGTCAGGGGTTTAGGTGTCATATGTTGGGATTGGACCGTTTAAAGGAGATTACTGCTGGCGTGTGCTGTGCAGCCCCCATCTATATCTTATATTCATACACAACCCATACATAATTATTATTTATCTAAACAATGTGTATCTAGAATGTATCTGTCGTGCTACAGAAGTGTGCTTGGGGTTAAGTGGTCTGATGTTTGTTAGTTGCTAGTTTGGTCAGAACTAAACTGTTCTTATAGATGTTTTTGTACACAAACTTTGGACTTTTTTACTTTCACGAGAAAATTCCACAGTCTTCCTTGTCAGAATCCATTTAAACATGTTTTACTGGACTGTTTCTTTGAGGAGCGTGTTTTATTCTGTTGACTCTTTTGAAAAGGGTTTTAACAAGTATATTCAAATTTAGTCTTTAGAGAATTATTATTTTAAACATCTTTCGTTTTATTTTTTGCGTAACTGAACCTGCCTCTCATCATAGAAGCTGGGGAGTTAAAAATGAATGAAATATACACATTGCTTTTCTTTTCCACCTAGTGTTCTTTGTTTTACTTTTTATTTATTTATTAAATTGCAGGACGAGTTTTTAGATGTTGTCTACTGGTTCCGACAAATCATCGCTGTCATATTGGGCGTAATCTGGGGTGTCGCTCCTCTGAAAGGGTTTCTGGGAATAGCCATGTGAGTACTGAAGTCCTCCACCTGAACACTTTATCAAATCATACAGCCATTCATGAGTTGTAAACATCCGTCTGTTTGTTTCCTCCAGATTCTGTGTTATCAACGCAGGAGTTCTGTACGTGTACTTCAGTAGTTTTCAGCAGGTGGATGAGGAGGAGTACGGAGGAACATGGGAGCTCACCAAAGAAGGCTTCATGACTTCATTTGCTTTGTTTCTGGTAGATATATTTTGGCTATCTCCTGCTAAATCTGTTGTACTGTGTTTGAACTGAGTCACTCAAAATAAGAGAATAATGTTTACATATAAGAAAATGATTTACATCATTATCAAAGTTTGCAGACAAGTGAAAATATCAAAATATACCATGTAGTAGAGATGCACCGATGTATCAGTCACCGATATTTATTTTTGATGATTTTAAAGGGTTAGTTCACCCAAAAATGAAATTTCTATCGTGTATTACTCGCCCTCATGTTGTTCCTTTCCATAAGACTTTCATTCATCATCGGAACACAAATGATATATTCAATTAAATCGGAGTGATTTCTCTCCATTGACAGCTACACAACTGACACTTTAACGCTTTGGCTTCATAAAGAGATCGTAAAACTAATCCATATGAATCGAGTTGTTTAGTCCAAATTTTCTGAAGAGACTAGATCACTTTATATGATGAACACAATTTAGCTTCTGCAAGAACCAATTATGTTCATTCTTGTGTTGTGCATCAGAAGCTTACACATGCAAGAACCAATGAGGTTCTTTCTCGTGTTACGCATCATGTGTAAGCTTCTGCAAGAACCAATGAGGTTCTTTCTCGTGTTACGCATCATGTGTAAGCTTCTGCAAGAACCAATTATGTTCATTCTTGTTACGCATCATGTGTAAGCTTCTGCAAGAACCAATGAGGTTCTTTCTCGTGTTACGCATCATGTGTAAGCTTCTGCAAGAACCAATGAGGTTCTTTCACGTGTTACGCATCGGAAGCTTACACATGCAAGAACCAATGAGGTTCATTTTCATGTTACGCATCATGTGTAAGCTTCTGCAAGAACCAATGAGGTTCTTTCTTGTTACGCATCATGTAAGCTTCTGCAAGAACCAATGAGGTTCTTTCACGTGTTACGCATCAGAAGCTTACACATGCAAGAACCAATGAGGTTCTTTCTTGTTACGCATCATGTAAGCTTCTGCAAGAACCGACGAGGTTCTTTCACGTGTTACGCATCAGAAGCTTACACATGCAAGAACCAATCAGGTTCTTTCTCGTGTTACGGATCATGTAAGCTTCTGCAAGAACCGACGAGGTTCTTTCTCGTGTTACGCGTCATGTGTAAGCTTCTGCAAGAACCGACGAGGCTCTTTCTCGTGTTACGCGTCATGTGTAAGCTTCTGCAAGAACCGACGAGGCTCTTTCTCGTGTTACGCGTCATGTGTAAGCTTCTGCAAGAACCGACGAGGCTCTTTCTCGTGTTACGCGTCATGTGTAAGCTTCTGCAAGAACCGACGAGGCTCTTTCTCGTGTTACGCGTCATGTGTAAGCTTCTGCAAGAACCGACGAGGCTCTTTCTCGTGTTACGCGTCATGTGTAAGCTTCTGCAAGAACCGACGAGGCTCTTTCTCGTGTTACGCGTCATGTGTAAGCTTCTGCAAGAACCGACGAGGCTCTTTCTCGTGTTACGCGTCATGTGTAAGCTTCTGCAAGAACCGACGAGGCTCTTTCTCGTGTTACGCGTCATGTGTAAGCTTACACTGCAAGAACCGACGAGGCTCTTTCTCGTGTTACGCGTCATGTGTAAGCTTCTGCAAGAACCGACGAGGCTCTTTCTCGTGTTACGCGTCATGTGTAAGCTTCTGCAAGAACCGACGAGGCTCTTTCTCGTGTTACGCGTCATGTGTAAGCTTCTGCAAGAACCGACGAGGCTCTTTCTCGTGTTACGCGTCATGTGTAAGCTTCTGCAAGAACCGACGAGGCTCTTTCTCGTGTTACGCGTCATGTGTAAGCTTCTGCAAGAACCGACGAGGCTCTTTCTCGTGTTACGCGTCATGTGTAAGCTTCTGCAAGAACCGACGAGGCTCTTTCTCGTGTTACGCTTCATGTGTAAGCTTCTGCAAGAACCGACGAGGCTCTTTCTCGTGTTACGCGTCATGTGTAAGCTTCTGCAAGAACCGACGAGGCTCTTTCTCGTGTTACGCGTCATGTGTAAGCTTCTGCAAGAACCGACGAGGCTCTTTCTCGTGTTACGCGTCATGTGTAAGCTTCTGCAAGAACCGACGAGGCTCTTTCTCGTGTTACGCGTCATGTGTAAGCTTCTGCAAGAACCGACGAGGCTCTTTCTCGTGTTACGCGTCATGTGTAAGCTTCTGCAAGAACCGACGAGGCTCTTTCTCGTGTTACGCGTCATGTGTAAGCTTCTGCAAGAACCGACGAGGCTCTTTCTCGTGTTACGCGTCATGTGTAAGCTTCTGCAAGAACCGGCGAGGCTCTTTCTCGTGTTACGCGTCATGTGTAAGCTTCTGCAAGAACCGACGAGGCTCTTTCTCGTGTTACGCGTCATGTGTAAGCTTCTGCAAGAACCGACGAGGCTCTTTCTCGTGTTACGCGTCATGTGTAAGCTTCTGCGAGAACCGACGAGGCTCTTTCTCGTGTTACGCGTCATGTGTAAGCTTCTGCGAGAACCGACGAGGCTCTTTCTCGTGTTACGCGTCATGTGTAAGCTTCTGCGAGAACCGACGAGGCTCTTTCACGTGTTACGGATCATGTGTAAGCTTCTGCGAGAACCGACGAGGCTCTTTCTCGTGTTACACATCAGAAGCTTACTCATGCAAGAACCGACGAGGTTCATTCTTGTTACGCATCGTGTAAGCTTCTGCAAGAACCGACGAGGTTCTTTCTCGTGTTACGCATCACGTGTAAGCTTCTGCAAGAACCGACGAGGTTCTTTCACGCATTACGCATCAGAAGCTTACTCATGCAAGAACCGACGAGGTTCATTCTTGTTACGCATCACGTGTAAGCTTCTGCAAGAACCGACGAGGTTCTTTCTCGTGTTACGCATCACGTGTAAGCTTCTGCAAGAACCGACGAGGTTCTTTCACGTGTTACGCATCAGAAGCTTACTCATGCAAGAACCGACGAGGTTCATTCTTGTTACGCATCACGTGTAAGCTTCTGCAAGAACCGACGAGGTTCTTTCTCGTGTTACGCATCACGTGTAAGCTTTTGCAAGAACCGACGAGGTTCTTTCACGTGTTACGCATCAGAAGCTTACTCATGCAAGAACCGACGAGGTTCATTCTTGTTACGCATCATGTGTAAGCTTCTGCAAGAACCGACGAGGTTCTTTCACGTGTTACGCATCAGAAGCTTACTCATGCAAGAACCGTCAAGGTTCATTCTTGTTACGCATCATGTGTAAGCATCTGCAAGAACCGACGAGGTTCTTTCTAGTGTTACGCATCATGTGTAAGCTTCTGCAAGAACCGACGAGGCTCTTTCTCGTGTTACGCATCATGTGTAAGCTTCTGTAAGAACCGACGAGGCTCTTTCTCGTGTTACGCATCATGTGTAAGCTTCTGCAAGAACCGACGAGGCTCTTTCTCGTGTTACGCATCATGTGTAAGCTTCTGCATGAACCGACGAGGCTCTTTCTCGTTTTACGCATCAGAAGCTTACTCATGCAAGAACCGACGAGGTTCATTCTTGTTACGCATCACGTGTAAGCTTCTGCAAGAACCGACGAGGTTCTTTCTCGTGTTACGCATCACGTGTAAGCTTCTGCAAGAACCGACGAGGTTCTTTCACGTGTTACGCATCAGAAGCTTACTCATGCAAGAACCGACGAGGTTCATTCTTGTTACGCATCACGTGTAAGCTTCTGCAAGAACCGACGAGGTTCTTTCTCGTGTTACGCATCACGTGTAAGCTTTTGCAAGAACCGACGAGGTTCTTTCACGTGTTACGCATCAGAAGCTTACTCATGCAAGAACCGACGAGGTTCATTCTTGTTACGCATCATGTGTAAGCTTCTGCAAGAACCGACGAGGTTCTTTCACGTGTTACGCATCAGAAGCTTACTCATGGAAGAACCGTCAAGGTTCATTCTTGTTACGCATCATGTGTAAGCATCTGCAAGAACCGACGAGGTTCTTTCTAGTGTTACGCATCATGTGTAAGCTTCTGCAAGAACCGACGAGGCTCTTTCTCGTGTTACGCATCATGTGTAAGCTTCTGTAAGAACCGACGAGGCTCTTTCTCGTGTTACGCATCATGTGTAAGCTTCTGCAAGAACCGACGAGGCTCTTTCTCGTGTTACGCATCATGTGTAAGCTTCTGCAAGAACCGACGAGGCTCTTTCTCGTGTTACGCATCATGTGTAAGCTTCTGCAAGAACCGACGAGGCTCTTTCTCGTGTTACGCATCAGAAGCTTACTCATGCAAGAACCGACGAGGTTCATTCTTGTTACGCATCACGTGTAAGCTTCTGCAAGAACCGACGAGGTTCTTTCTCGTGTTACGCATCACGTGTAAGCTTCTGCAAGAACCGACGAGGTTCTTTCACGTGTTACGCATCAGAAGCTTACTCATGCAAGAACCGACGAGGTTCATTCTTGTTACGCATCACGTGTAAGCTTCTGCAAGAACCGACGAGGTTCTTTCTCGTGTTACGCATCACGTGTAAGCTTTTGCAAGAACCGACGAGGTTCTTTCACGTGTTACGCATCAGAAGCTTACTCATGCAAGAACCGACGAGGTTCATTCTTGTTACGCATCATGTGTAAGCTTCTGCAAGAACCGACGAGGTTCTTTCACGTGTTACGCATCAGAAGCTTACTCATGCAAGAACCGTCAAGGTTCATTCTTGTTACGCATCATGTGTAAGCATCTGCAAGAACCGACGAGGTTCTTTCTAGTGTTACGCATCATGTGTAAGCTTCTGCAAGAACCGACGAGGCTCTTTCTCGTGTTACGCATCATGTGTAAGCTTCTGTAAGAACCGACGAGGCTCTTTCTCGTGTTACGCATCATGTGTAAGCTTCTGCAAGAACCGACGAGGCTCTTTCTCGTGTTACGCATCATGTGTAAGCTTCTGCAAGAACCGACGAGGCTCTTTCTCGTGTTACGCATCATGTGTAAGCTTCTGCAAGAACCGACGAGGTTCTTTCTTGTTACGCGTCACGTGTAAGCTTCTGCAAGAACCGACGAGGTTCTTTCTCGTGTTACGCGTCACGTGTAAGCTTCTGCAAGAACCGACGAGGCTCTTTCTCGTGTTACGCATCATGTGTAAGCTTCTGTAAGAACCGACGAGGCTCTTTCTCGTGTTACGCATCATGTGTAAGCTTCTGCAAGAACCGACGAGGCTCTTTCTCGTGTTACGCATCATGTGTAAGCTTCTGCAAGAACCGATGAGGTTCATTCTTGTTACGCATCGTGTAAGCTTCTGCAAGAACCGACGAGGTTCTTTCTCGTGTTACGCATCACGTGTAAGCTTCTGCAAGAACTGACGAGGTTCTTTCACGTGTTACGCATCACGTGTAAGCTTCTGCAAGAACCGACGAGGTTCTTTCTTGTTACGCGTCACGTGTAAGCTTCTGCAAGAACCGACGAGGTTCTTTCTCGTGTTACGCGTCACGTGTAAGCTTCTGCAAGAACCGACGAGGTTCTTTCACGTGTTACGCATCAGAAGCTTACTCATGCAAGAACCGACGAGGTTCATTCTTGTTACGCATCACGTGTAAGCTTCTGCAAGAACCGACGAGGTTCTTTCTCATGTTACGCATCACGTGTAAGCTTTTGCAAGAACCGACGAGGTTCTTTCACGTGTTACGCATCAGAAGCTTACTCATGCAAGAACCGACGAGGTTCATTCTTGTTACGCATCATGTGTAAGCTTCTGCAAGAACCGACGAGGTTCTTTCACGTGTTACGCATCAGAAGCTTACTCATGCAAGAACCGACGAGGTTCATTCTTGTTACGCATCATGTGTAAGCATCTGCAAGAACCGACGAGGTTCTTTCTAGTGTTACGCATCATGTGTAAGCTTCTGCAAGAACCGACGAGGTTCTTTCTCGTGTTACGCGGCACGTTTTACTTCGGCAAGATTGAATGAGACTCGATTTATTGGAGACTCGATCTGACCGGATCATTTGAGTGTTGAGTGAGTTGACTCCAGAACCAACTCAATCAGATCAAGTCCAATTCACCCATGAATCGTTCAGTTCGATTTGTGAACTGATTTAATAGGTTGAAAAGAGTCAGCTTGTTCACAGATCAGACACCGCTATCACGTCTCTGAACAAGCAACGATTTCTTCATCTCAGAATAACGAGGAATGACATGTTTTTATGAAATGTAGTGGAGTAAAAAGTATGACGTGAAAGTTCCCAAAAAATAAAATGACTCCGATAAAGTACAGATACTTGAAAATGGCGCAAGTAACAAAGTAAAAATACTTTTACTGTCCACCGCTGCTACAGAGCATACACTTTATAACATAAAAAAACTGTATAACATGTATCTGGATATTTTTTGGGTTCTGTGTTGAGTACAGTCTAAAATGTAATTTATTCCTGGGATCAAAGCTGAATTTCACCATTACTCCAGTTTTTAGTGTCACGTGATCCTGTGGAGATCATTCTGATTTGCTGCTCAAGAAACACTTATGATTATCAATGTTGTAAACCGTTGTGCTGCGACACATTTTTGTCAGGATTCTTTGAATAGACCAGAACAACATTAATCAAATGGAAATGTTTTGAAGCCTTATGTCTTTACTGTCACTTTTGATCAATTTGATGTGTCTTTATTGAAGGTGTTAAAATAGTTAAGTTTTACATGGTAATATACCAGGTAATATTTACAATGTATTTTAGAAGGTAATACTAAGCAAATTAGCACTCTTTTACTTATTTAAAAATTGGCACAGCTTGCCCCCGCCTATCATGAAGGAATGTCGCAGATCATCCCAATTAAGCTTATTTTTAGACTTCTTTTCTGGCTGTATATTCATGGCACATATCCAGTAAATTCCCGTAAGAAATGTTGTTTATTTTACTGTCATGAAGTCATCCTGTCTGGACACAGCACTGTTTGTATTTTTTTTTTAGTCAACATACATTAATTTAATTCATAATTGTTTTAATGTTGTTTTAGTTGATTGCGCATGTTGGCTGATCTCTAACTCTGCCTGTCTCAAAATAATGGAAAGCGTCTGATCAAATTTATGCGTCTGTTTTCAGGTGGTTTGGATAATATTCTACACGGCGCTGCACTACGACTGAGGACTTGCAGGAAACCCATAGTCCTGGAGAGACAAAGATGGACATTTTATTTAATTTAAAATGGAAGGACTGGATCGAGCTACTTCTCCAAGGTGTCTGTATATGTTACCAGCAGCATGTGTGAGACTTGAGGAAAAGGTGCATCATGGATACAAGACATGTTAATAACCTTCTCGCACCCAGGGGTCATTGAATTTTTAAGCTAATATTGTCCAGTGCACTGCCACGGCTAATGGGTTAATAACTGTTATTTCCATTTGTCCTTTTTGCGTTTTCTCGTTCAAATGCCGCCGTATTGAGCAGGATTTAACTTAATTTTATGTTTTTGTTTGTTTCTTTCACGATTAGCTTCCAACACAAATTGTCTTACTCTGTTATGAACAGTCAAATCCAATAGGAGTATGTAAATTCTGTACAATTCATTTGATTGAATCCATAATGTATTAAAGAATTTCTTATGTCTGTTGATGTAACATACTTCTCAGTATTTTATAGTGTATTCATGGAAATGCGGATGTTCTGAATGCTTGTTATGATTAATAAGATGTACCTGAGGCTGTAGAGAGACTATTTTCTGGCTGAAATGTTTTGGAGAATAAAATAAAAGCTGGGCATTGTCTGCCCCACACTTTTCAACAGATCTTCTGCACATGTTCAGATGGACGTTTTATCGGTTTTCTGTGTAGCTTTACAAAAACAGTAAAGTTGTTTGTTTGATTAATCTATTGAGAGAAGTCCTGGATTTCTGTTGATTTCAATATATAACCCTCAAAGTTCGGTCACATTTACCGTTGTTTGCCATGTTTACCAACAGTTCAAGTGATTCGTAAGTTGTTGCACTGCTGACAACAGGCGATTGAGCTTTTTTGGCACCTTGCAATCGCTATGAAATCAAATTGACATTTATTTTTATGGAATATTGCTGTTTATTATATTCATTATAAATTATTTTAAATTCATGTTCCCTTCTTAAATCAAAATAACTAACTTCCCCTCCTTACTGCAGCAATATTTAGACCCTTTTCACATTTCCGGGTTTCGCAGAAGCTGATTGGCTGGCAGAAGAGAGAAAGATATAATTTTGTAATGTTTTAGAAACACCCTCACAGCAGCGGTAAGATTTATGAAGCTGTTGACCGTTAAAACGCGTCAGCACAGTCGTGAAAAGGGTCTATTGTTTGATTGGAATATTGCGGTATTAATGATTTTTTTTTTTTTTTTTACATTTATTTACGTGCCCTTTTTAAATCAAACTAACTCCTCCTGGCGCGAAGGCGAGACGACCTGTCGCTCACATGAGATCGACCAATCGCAAACCACAACCATCAAGGTCAAGCCCCGCCCAACATTATTTCTTGTTCGAGTAGCCATTTTACTCACATACACAAGGCCATTGTGCAATCCATCTCAACGAGGGAGTCTCAAAAATTGTTTTAATACTGCTGTAATTGTTTTTGACACATGTTCCCCCCACGGTCTTCCCTCCTCCCGTATGAGATAGCCTAATTTTAAAAGCAGTGATTTTTCAAACTGTGAAAATTAATGTAAATTAATAAAATTTATGAGCATTTTTTTAATGTATATATATTTTCTAGTTTTGAGTAGGCTAATATATAACATATCCAGTAAATCACACAGAGAAAAAAAGGAAACGTTACGGGAAATATGTTTTCGCTCTGTGTTTAATTTGTGTAACTGTATTTCATTACAGTTACATTTTAAATGGGTGGTAATCAGATTACAGTTACATCTGAAAAGTGTTTTAGATTACCAAAGTGATTATTTGAATTTTTTTTTAAACAGCACTTGGTGATTCTCTTACTCTGACAGTCTGAAAAAGTGGAGTTAAGTTTCATCAACATTTTAATTCTTTTAAGAGGGATCATAAAAATGATGTTATTTTTATTTAGTTCTGTCCTGAACAAGACAAAATGACTGAATTTAAAAAACAACTGCCCAACTCTTAACTTTCCTGTCATGACCTGGATGATCCACGACTGTTTTCATGTTTTGTGATGGTTGTTTGTGAGTCATTTTATAATTCACTGGTCACTGCAACTTTTTCTCACAATTTGTTTTTCCCCCCTCACAATTGTGAGTTTGCGTTTCACAATTCTGACTTATTTTTCTCAGAATTGGGAGATTTAAACTCAAAATTGCATGAATGTGAGTTTATATCTCATAATTCGCACTTTTCTAAATATTGCAAGTTTATATATCATAATTCTGACTTCTCGATATTGTGAGTCTATCATAATTTTGACTTTTCTCAATATTTTCAGTTTATATCTCATCATCTTGACTTCTCTCTATATTGCGAGTTTATATCTCATAATTCTGACTTTAAGTTATTCTCAAGTTGCTAAACTTGAGTAATGTAACGAAATACGTTACAAATGACTTTTTAAAGCATGTGTTTTGTAATCTGTAGTGAAATACATTTTAAAAGTAACCTACCCAGCCCTGCCTGTCTTATGTTGTATGATAGTGACAAACTTTAAAGCTCTCACTATAATGTGTAGATATGGATGGATTATTGAAATTAATTCATTGAGTTCAAACTCAACTGACATGCATCCCTGATTTTTTTGAAGTCTCATTAAACGTTATCATTTAAAATAAATAATTTTTAAAAGTTATGTATTGTTATAGTTATGTAAGTTAGTTATACACTACGTTATTTTATACACTTTTTAAAATGTAAAATATAATTATATTTTAATTTCGCACTATGACAGATAGTCGCCCTCTAGCGTTGAGTTCACAGATGCGATGATATCACCGAAGTTAATGACGTAGCATCATGGCGGCGCCCCACACCACCATGAAATTCTGGAAACCCGGTAAAATTCATATCGTGTATCACAGAATTATCCTAATATATGTATACATATTTTGACTGGTGATATTACTGCACGGTAAACGTGTGCTGTGTGTCGTTTCATGTGTAGCGTTAGTGTGTATCTGATGTATTAGTGGGTTACTGCAGTGCTGCATGACTGTATAACAAGATGATAACGTGCCACACGTTTCATGTTATCACACTGTAATGCATTAAAAGGACATTATTTGATCCAGACTCTCTCGTACACGCGCTGCATTTATCCAGAATGCTCTGAATCTGCCGCCTAACAGTAAAGATGGAGCTTCTGTCAGTGTGTGAATGGCTGATGTGTGTCTCTTCCAGGCTCAGAGGCTCCGGGTGTGTGTGAGGAGAGAGATCTGTCCACTGAGACCACCGGATCTCCCATCATCTTTAACCCGCACACGGCTCTCTCCATAGAGAAACAGAGGCAGAGGCTGCCCGTCTTCAAGGTACCTGCAGAAACATGATATGTGTCCGTTTTTATTCATATTTGAGGTTCAGCTAACGCTTATTTCGATAATAGGTTAATCTGTTGATTATTTGTCCGATTAATCGGATGAGAAAGCTAAAAAATGTAAAATATTCACTTTATTTTCATTAGAAATGAATTTTAAACAGTGTTATTCCACAGTGTGGTCCTCCAAACAATGTGTAACATAAAGCATATGAAAACAACTATAGTGAATGTATCTATGTAGTCTATGCTGCACATTATAAGCAAAAATTGGTTAAAATATATAAACATTACATTTTAAACCTAAAAGCAACGGTTTGCTTTCTAGTTTAGAGCAGAAATTAAAATGACTGAATTAAAAATGTTAATTTGTACAAACACACACATTTCGTTAGTATTCCTATACATTAAAGGATTAGTTCACTTCTGAAATAAAATTTCCTGATAATTTATTCACCCCATGTCATTCAAGATGTTCAAGTCTTTCTCTCTTCTGTCGAAAAGAAATTAAGATTCCGTGCGTTTTCTCTGTATAGTGGACTTCAGTGGGGCTCAATGGGTGGAAGGTCCAAATTGTAGTTTCAGTGCAGTTTCGAACAGTTCTGCATGATCCCAGACGAGGAATAAAGGTCTTATCTAGCGAAACAATCTGTCATTTTGTAAAAAAAACCACCCAAAGTTATATACGTTTTAACCACAAACGCTTGTCTTGCACTAGCTCTCTTCTTCTTCTTCTTCTTCTTCTTGTAGAATTCCAGAAATGTAGATGCTTCTAAGTATATTACTGGCCTCCACAGTTCAAAGTTTGTACTAATTCTTATTTACTTGCACTAGGATATTATATATGACAAATTAGTTCAAACTTTGAGGGAAATATTTGCCCCATATCTTGAATTTTAGGGACATTGTAACTACATTCTATAGATCTTATATAGCCCCGCCCCTTTTCAGCGCTGCGCTCATCTTTTGCGATGCCATAGAGTTCATCGCAAAAAGCAGTAGTTCAAAGATAATATTAAAAAGACCTTGTGTGCCAAAGAAACAAACTCATCAATATAACTCATCTTATAATAGTTTACTGATACCTTTGAATTGTTTTCATAAAAAATTTTTCTTTCTCAGCAGAAAAATGTCCAGCAGGTTAAAGGAAAAATAAAAATTCACCTAAAATTAAAATTTTTGCCATCTGAGATGTATATGACTATTTTCTTTCAGACGAACACAATGGGAGATATATTTAAAAATATCCTGGCTCTCCAAACATTTGTAATGGTAGTGAATGGGGAGCGTGTTTTGAAGCCAAAAATAAATGCATCCATCAATCCACATGGCTCCAGGGGGTTAAAAAAGGCCCTCTGAAGCAAAGCGGTGGATTTTTGAAAGAAAAAGATCCATATTTAAAATTAGTTTCTGGCAGTCGACTGTACGTATAGTGGGCAGGTTGACTTGAGCGTACCCCCTGAGGTGATGCATGACGCAGGATGTTGGGGTATCGCAAGCTTAGATGCCTCTCGGGGTTCAAACTAATAGAGCTGTGCATCAAACTCAAGCTCCTCTTCTATCAAAATCATCCGACATTTTTCTTCACTTCTAATTCGTGACTGGTGTTTTGTTTTGCTCTATCCTCTCTCTCTCTCTCTCTCTCTCTCTCTCTCTCTCTCTCTGTCTCTCACTATATATATATATAGTTTTAGAACACCCCAATTTTTCCAGTTTTTATTGAAATTTAAGCAGTTCAAGTCCAGTGAATAACCTGAAATGGTAAAGGTAAAAAAAAAAAAAAAAAAAACGTTTAGGTTACCAAAAACTGAAAAATAATGTACATTTCAGAGTTATACAAAAAGGCCTTTTTCAGGGAACAAGTAATGGGTTAACAACTTACAGCTGTTCTGCAGCAATGGAAGTAAATTAAGCCTTGAAAGATGATGCTAACAATTCCTACAGGTGTCCCAACTTTTGTTGATTACTTACAAACCCTCTGTCTGTATAAAAGCAATGTTGGAACAGACTGTGTTACTACACCCTCTTAAGCATTATTTGGACAGTATTGTACCGCAGGAAGTAGTATATTGCTCTCATAATGGCGAGAAAAGGCAATTAACAAAGGAAGACAGACAGACCATTATAACCCTTAAAAGTGTAGGTCTTTCCTTTAGAGAAATTGCAAAGAAAGCCAAGGTGTCCGTGAGTAGTTTCCTATACCATCAAAAGGCATTTGGAAACTGGAGGAAACTCTGACAGGAAGAGGTCTTGCAGACCCAAAGCCACAACAGAATCAGAAGACAAGCTTCTGAGAGTCAACAGCTTGCGTGATAGGCAGCTCACAGGACAACAGCTTCAAGCACAGCTTAACACTGGTCGAAGTAAGCAAGTCTCAGTTTTAGCTGTGAAGTTAAGACTTACAGCTGCAGGTTTGACAGTTCGAGTGGCGGTAAGACAGCCATTGCTAAGATGGCAAAATAAAAAAAAGCACCATAAAGCACCGCCAGTGGACTACTGAAGACTGGAAGAAGGTGTTATGGACTGATGAATGGAAATTTGAAATCTTCGGTTCATCACGCAGGGTTTTTGTACGCCGTCGAGTAGGCGAAAGGATGGTTCCTCGGTGTGTGACACCAACTGTCAAACATGGAGGAGGAAGCGTGATGGTCTGGGGCTCTTTTGCTGGATCCAGAGTCTGCGACTTGCACAGAGTGAGTGGCACCCTGAACCAAAACTGCTACCACAGCATTTTGCAGCACCATGCAATACCCTCTGGTATATGCCTAGTTGGTCAGGGGTTCATCCTACAGCAAGATAATGACCCAAAACATACCTCCAGGTTATATCAGAACTACCTTAGAAGAAAAGAACAAGACGGTAGGCTTCAAATCATGGAATGGCCAGCACAGTCTCCAGACTTAAACCCCATCGAGCTGGTTTGGGATGAACTGGACAGAAGGGTGAAAGCAAAGCAACTTACAAGTGCAACACATTTGTGGGAACTTCTGCAGCAGTGTTGGGAAGAACTTTCTGAACAATATTTGATTTCCATTGTAGAAAGAATGCCACCAGTGTGTTCGGCTGTTATATCAGCAAAAGGTGGCTACTTTGAGTAAAAAATTTAGATAAAATTTTGTTAAACAAAACGATTCCATGATTTCTTTTTTATCTCCAATTGTTTATTTGTTCTATGCTTTAATTTCAGAGTACATTGAGACATTAAACTGCGTAAATTTCAATAAAAACCAGAAAAATGGATGCGTTCTAAAACTTTTGACAGGTAGTATGTATGTATATATTTATATATATATATATATGTATATATATGTATATATATATATATATATATATATATATATATATATATATAGATAGATAGATATAGAGATATACATATAAATACATGGTGAACATTTGTTATGTAAAAACAAACAAGCAAGCCCAAGTCAGAAAAAGTAATGCAAAAGTAATACTACATATTACTTTCCATAAAAAGTAACTAAGTAACACAATTAGTTACTTTTTTATGGAGTAAAACAATATTGTAATCGATTACTTTTAAAAGTAACTTTCCCCAGCATTATTTACAGTATTGTTTTTACAATGCCGTTTCTGTATTTATGAATGATGCTTGTTTTCTGCATCCAGCACAGAAACAACATCCTCTACCTGGTGGAGAGTTTCCAGACTGTGGTGATCGTTGGAGAAACAGGATCTGGAAAAAGCACACAAATCCCACAGGTTTGTTCATCAGACTTGAGGGTTGTCTTGAGTTCTCCTGAATCACTTTTTGGCAGGTTTGCTGTTTATTGTCATGTCATGTGACGCGAGTTGTGTCCACAGTATCTGCTGGAGGCTGGATGGGCGGCAGAAGGGAAGGTGATCGGAGTGACTCAGCCTCGACGGGTGGCGGCCACATCTGTACGTAAGCCCTTCTCCTCAGCTTATGTTTGCGTGTGAACACCTGCTGCAGTCTGTGAACGTGTGCACACAGGTGGCCAGCCGCGTGGCAGAGGAGAGAGGGGCGTTTCTCGGGCACGAGGTGGGCTACACCATCAGGTTTGATGACTGCTCTGACCCACACGCCACTCGTATAAAGGTAGAGACGGTCATTTTCATCCATAGACGTTTATTACTGTTGTCTTCTGGTATTTACTGTTGTCTTCTCTCTCAGTTTCTGACAGATGGGATGTTAGTTCGGGAGATGATGTCTGACCCGCTGTTAAAGAAATACAGGTAAAGCCACCTCACATCTGCCAGCGTTGATTTACAGAGGATGGATTCATATCACGGCACGTTCAGACATGGGTGTTGTTTCGTTGTAGTGTGTTAATGCTGGATGAAGCTCATGAGAGAACGCTGTACACGGACATCGCCATCGGCCTTCTGAAGAAGGTGACGCTTTTTTTGCTCTGGATGGTCTGTCAGATGAGCATCTCTGTGGGGTTTCTGTTCATTGTTTTCTCTCACTTCACAGATT
The DNA here is from genome assembly GCA_037194245.1 of Opsariichthys bidens. NCBI lineage: Eukaryota > Metazoa > Chordata > Actinopteri > Cypriniformes > Xenocyprididae > Opsariichthys > Opsariichthys bidens. The sequence goes on along the minus strand of CM074285.1, from coordinate 8,112,909 downwards.
CAGAAGAAGAGGCGAGACCTGCGTCTGATTGTAGCCTCGGCCACTCTGGATGCCAAGGTAAGTTTGACCTCTGACCCTATTTGCAGCACGTGCGAACTTCTTTTCATGTTAATTTTATATGGTTTATAAAACGTATACAGGGATGCTCATAATTAACTGGTTAACTGTTAAGGCCCGGATATACTTCAAACGAAATCGTTATGTGATGTAATTTCAAACAAAATCGAACTCTCAGGAAAACTTCTCTTCAGTGATAAAACACTGTCGTACTACCATTGGTCCGTAACGATAATGTAATAGGAGGTGTGCGCTGAGGCTCTGCCGCCTTTCACTCGGAACTCTTCTCTGACTCATTTTGTCTGTTTGAGTCCGTCGAAGTAAATCTCCACGGCTGAAAACATGAACACACTGGAGAACCGCTTTATAGTAGAAAATGAAGTATGGCACTATTTTTCATGTTTGATACTGTAATGCTGCTTGCTTTTAAGCAATCTATTGAATAAAATGTCATTTAAATAAACGTGTTAATGACTTTACAGGAGTGCTAATTTGCAGAGCTCGTGCTAACATACCCATGTTGTTATTATTAGAGATGTTCCGATACTCTTTTTCCCTTCCCGATACCGATTCCGATACCTGGGCTCAGGGTATCGCCCGATACCGAGTACTGATCCTATACCTGGGTGTATATCTGTATATACTACTAGCCCTGTATGAATTGCTAGAATTATTTTATGGTGTGCTTCAGACTTATCTGAAAGCGTGTGCTGTCATCCACACAGATTTTGCAGGAGTAATATTTAAATAGTATTTTGCAGTTTAATATTCACAGACACTAGTATATATTCGGCTACAGTCTGGAGCTCTGCGCCTAGATTAACATGGAAGCGACTGAACGCAGGTGTGGGTTCTACAGAAATGCTGGTACCATCACATTTTAAAAATTTCATTACCGACTTGGTACGGAACTACCCGTACTTGTGACAGTTGCTGTTTTACTGACTGGCTGGTCCAGTCTGAAATACTGCTAATGTGTTTTCATTTTTTCTCCGCCGCTTTAAACAGTGGTTGCTTGTGACAACACAACTTCCTGTGTTTGCAATGCATTGTGAGCAGCGAAGAAGAACCGTGCAGCAGTTAGGCAAAGCTAGCGGTCTTAATAACTGGTCTTGTTTAAGAAAATGGTATCGATGCCAGAATTTGTTGTGATATCGGTGATATTTCTGATACTAGTATTGGAATCGTAACAACTCTAGTTATTATCAGATGCTTTTTTTAATGCTCTCTGTAATAAATGCTTGCTGTTTTAATGTTTTTGTTGTTTATTTTGTTACTGAGAGGAACATTTTTACACATTATCTAACTGTCGCTCTCAGCAGTGTGGCCGGCGTCAGATGTTCGATAGCTGTATTATATAGCTGCTCACGTATTTTGACCTTTGTTTTAACCCTAAACGTAGAACGAAAAAGAACTTCGCCATGAGTATATCTGGGCCTTTAACTGACAGATTAATACTATCGGCTAAATGGTTTAAACATAATGTTTAAAGATTTGTGAAAATGTTTGTTGCATGGTTACAAAAATATGCCATACATTTAAAATTTGGTTTTTGAAAATAAACAAACTGATAATTATGTTAATGTAAATATCGGTAAATAAAGTGAAATGTTTATAAACACTATTTAGCTATAGGCTATTTTAGGTCCCCTCACTCCACAACAAATCCTTTCCTTTTAACAGTATTCAGAACAGAACGAGAATGAAAAACTAAAAGTAGCTATATAAACGTCAAGCCAAAACGAATTCATTTAAAGAGAAACTGAAACAGAAGCCGCCGTTGGGCTCTCACGTAGACGACGCTCATTCAGCACAAATCTAAATGATCACCATAATATTGATCAAAAGTGACATTTATAATGTTACAAAAGAATCTATTGCAAATAAAAGCCGTTCTTTCGAAACTTCCTGAAAATAATGTATCACTGTTTCCTCAAAAATATGAGTCAGCACAACTGTTTTCAACATTGATGATAATCAGAAATGTTTCTTGAGCAGTAATTCATCATATCAGAATTATTAAGGATCATGTGACACTGAAGACTAGAGTAATGATGCCGAAAATACAGCTTTGATCACAGGAATACACTGTTATTGTAATAAAATGCAACAATATTACAAGTTTTTCTGTATTTCTGATTAAATAAATGCAGTCTTGATGAGCAGAAGATATTTATTTTCTAAAACATTAAAATTTTTTACTGACTCCAAACTATTGAGCAGTAATGTATGATTTTTTAAATATTTGAAAGCAGAAAACAGGGTTGCTGGTGGGTTGTGGAGCTGACAGAGTGATAATTTCCATTAGCGGTCATGTGTTAATGCGCTAATTGTGCTTTTCTCACAGAAATTTCAAGATTTCTTCAACCTGAATGAGTCTGGAGACCCAAATAAAGACACCTGTGGCATTCTGACAGTCGAGGGCCGAACTTTCCCTGTGGATATTTTCTACACTGTCAGGTGCATGTTTATACCATACAGTCGGTCCTGTGAGGAACGAGTCTCTGTGCTTTGAATAATGAAACTGAGAAGAATGATTTTGTGTGTAGTCCTGTACCAGACTATGTGAAGGCTACTGTGGAAACCGTGCTGAAGATCCACGAGACGGAGGAGGATGGAGACGTGCTGGCGTTTCTCACAGGACAGGTGTGTATGCTGCCTGAGCATTTTAGTCTATAGTTTTCGTCAATGAAAACTGTCACATTTTCATCAAGTGCTGCATAATGGTGAATTTGATAATCCCAATTATTTTGCTCAATCATAATCACAATGATTGTTGTCATTTGAGAAATGTGTTATCAGAATTATTGCACTTTCACATATAAGCACAAATCAAGAGAATGTCGACTCGTTCGCATGGTTTATTTTACTGGTAACACTTTACTATATGGTCGCATTTGTTAACATTACCTAATGTGTTATAGGTGCGCTATGTAGTTTTTCATCCACTAGGGGTCGCCTATTCAAACACAGGCGTAGCTTGAGGACGTCAAGTTTGAGCGAGGAATATTGGGACATGTGGTCTTCACCTCACAGCTGGTGGAAAAGAATCGGGATGGGACTGGGGCAGGAATCATGTTCATGGATGCGATTATTAACGTTACTGTAGTATGAAGCAGAGCAGGACCGAGTGTTGTGGAGCTCGCGAGCAGCGGAGATAAACATTGCCATTTGATCTCTCAACAGGAGGAGGTGGAGAAGGTGGTGTCTCTGCTCCAGGAACAGGCCCGAACTTTGTCCCGCTACGGGATGAAGAAGCACCTGTGTGTGCTGCCTATGTATGCGGGCCTGCCCTACAGCGAACAGATGAGAGTGTTCGAGAGGATGCCCCCTACTGTCAGAAAGGTGCAGCGTGATCACATTATACGGGACAGAAACGATGAATTGGGATTAATAGTTGGTGACATTTAGCGTACTATTAACTGTTACACATGATGAATCGGCACAGATGTAAATATGTCCTCAAGCGCTAAATTGGATTTTCTTGACGATTTGTTCTGTGATGTTTTTTCAGGTGGTGGTCGCAACCAATATAGCCGAGACATCCATCACCATCAATGGCGTAGTGTTTGTGATTGACTGTGCGTTTGTCAAGCTGAGGGCGTATAATCCACTAACAGCTATAGAGTCACTGATCGTCACGCCCATCTCTAAAGCCTCTGCCTGTCAGAGAGCCGGAAGAGCTGGGCGAAACCGCGCAGGGAAGTGCTTCCGTCTCTACACAGGTACTAGGGGTGGGAATCTCTGGACAACTCACGATTCGATTCGATTCGAGGGCTGTGATGCGATTATAAAACGATTATCGATGCATCTTATTTTTCTCTACAGATTTTCTTTTTTGTCACTGTGTAACTACTTGATACTTTTTTAGCAAAGTATTTATAATGAATTACTTCAAATATCTTTTATCAATATAACAAATGGGAGGTGATTTGGCATCAACTGGAAGGTTACATTTGCCAGCATATGTCCCAGAATTGCAAAGAACCAACAGGAAATTAAATGTGTGCCTGTAGCAGCATACTTGTAGTAAATTAATACAGACTCCAGCATATTCTTTCTGAATCACTATAATAAAATAGACTTCTAACAAACATCCTCCTGTTAAGGGAAATATAACAGTATTTTATAATATTAATAAGATGGCTTGTGCAGGATAGCGTTTCTCAAAAGCATCATAAGCCTAAGTTGATCGTAGAACAATTGCCACCAATGGTCTCTGCGATCAACTTATGCTTACGATGCTTTTGAGAAACGCAGTCCAGGTGCTCCTTCAACTTCACAGAAGAACACTGAACTCTACTATATGAGTATATTGTACTGTCCTGTGCATCTGTCTCTGTCAGAGGAGGACTTTGAGAAGTTGCCGGCGTCTACAGTTCCAGAGATGCAGCGCTCTAATCTGGCTCCGGTCATTCTGCAGCTGAAAGCTCTGGGCATTGACAATGTGCTGCGATTCAGCTTCCTGTCTGTGAGTGCCACCTACTGTTATATCAAGACTTTTATGAGTGGTTGTTCTTCAAGAGTACCTTGTTTCTGATGGCATCAGTGTGTTCGTATCACAGCCTCCTCCTGCTCAGTCCATGGTTCAAGCCCTGGAGCTGCTCTTCGCTCTTGGAGGTAGAAGAACAAGACCTTAACTTTCACTGTCATATGATTTTTATGTGTGTGTATGTGTATGTGATCTCATCAGATCTGGTTCTGACAGGTCTGGATCAATATGGGCGTCTCACTGACCCGATGGGTGTTCGAATGGCCGAGTTCCCGCTCACCCCCATGTTTGCCAAGATGCTGCTGGAATCAGGAAACTTCGGCTGCTCCAAGGAGATAGTCACCATCGCAGCTATGATGCAAATTCAAAACCTTTTTACGGTGCCACACAATCAGAGGAAATCAGCTGTATGTCTTTTTTTTTTTTTTACTGTTTTGTTTTCTTTGTGAACCATTTTAAAGGAATTGTTCACCCAAAAAATGAATATTATCCTATAATTTACTCACCCTCAAGTTATCCTAGGTGTATATGACTATCTTCTTTCAGTTAAACACAATCGGAGTTATATTAAAAAATATCCCGGCTCTTTCAAACTGGGATGTAATGGGATTGAATAGTGCCCAAATTTTTGAAGCTCCAAAAAGCTCATCCATCCACCCTTAATAAAAATAATTTATACAACTCCAGTGGATTAATAAAGGCCTTCTGAAGCAAAGCGATGGGTTTTTGTAAGAAAAATGTACAGAATTATAACTTTAAGCTATAATTGTGGAAGAAGTATAGTTGTGGAAGAAGAGTGACCTCTGACCTGACTTGTGAACACGGAATCACAGAGGATAGAGCAAAACAAAATACTGTTCACGAATTAGAAGTCTAAAACAAGACATTTTAAAGAAAAGAAAAGCATTGATTAAAAAAAAAAAAACATAGCTTCGCTTCAAACTGCATTTATTAACCCAGTTGTATGGATTACTTTTATGATGGATGGATGAGCTTTATGGAGCTTCAAAAACTTGGGTGCCATTCACTCCTATTATAAAGCTTAAAAAAGACAGGATATTTTTTTAACTCTTGATCGTTTTCAGCTGAAAGAAGATTGATGGTGAGTAAATTATGGGATCATTTTAATTTTGGGGTGAACTATTACTTTAATGTAATTTGTACCAATAAAACATTTTTTCTGTCTGTCCATGTGACGTCAGGCGCGGGAACACAGGAAGTTTGCTGTGGCTGAGGGGGATCATCTCACCATGCTGAATGTTTATGAGGCTTTCATAAAGGTAACTGGTCAGGACCGCACTCAAATCAACTTTTATTGGTTCATTTTAGGGCTGTCCATATTCCTCGATTAAATTTGAGTGCTTGATTTAAAAAAAAAAAAAATCCTTGAATGGCAATTTACCCATGTAAAATAACGGAAGTGGTGCATTCCGCAATCGAGAATCCATGAACAGTGTTCTTAGATCGTTTTCTAAGGCTGCATGATGCATTAAAACCATTTAAAAATATAATATAATATAGAATAGTGCTATTGTGAAATCACAAAGGCTGTGATTCAGTTAAATATATAGGCTGCAGGTTTCAAAGTGAAGGGCTCCCCTTCAAATATTTACTGTGTGCAGGTTACGAGTTTGTTCCAGCATCTCATAGCGGCTTTGTTCACAGTAAATGCTTATAAAGTCTGATGCACTTCATAGAGAAGTGTTACTCTGTTATCATTTAATGCGAGGAGCGGATCTCGGCAGCTCGGCTAACAAACTCCATCTCTGCATGTGAGTTTGAGTTACTTATAAAGTTAATCTGGGAACGCAACATGTGCCAATTCAACAGATTTATATTGCAATTTCAAAATAAAAGTTTGAACCCTCGCTGTAAGTTTGCCTCTTTCGATGTCTTGTTCAAGCTGTTGCATTTTTATTGTAAAGAACTTGCCAGATATTAAAGATTAATTGGACATTTTAATTAAACGTTGTTTGGCCAATGTTAAATTAGGATTTGATATGCTGTAAAGTGTAACAACAATAATCACCAGGCTGTTGGCGCCCTCTGCAGGCATTTATTATAATAAATAATACATATAAGTTGAATATGCTTCCATTATTTATTTTAAGTGTTGTTCAATAAAACCATAAAATTGTTTTTAATACTTTATTTGAACCAGTTATTATACTTGTATTTCAAGTAATCGTTAGTGACAGCCCTAGCTTATTTTGCATTTAGATAATTGATTCTCAGGCTCTTTGACTCCAATGCCCCCCATTGTCCACAACAATATTCAAAGTTTTGTTTTAATGGTTAGTTCACCCCAAAATGAAAATTCTGTCATTAATTACTCACCCTAATTTCGTTCCATTCCCGTAAGGCTTTCATTCACCTTCAGAACACAAATGAAGATCTTTTTGATGACAGAATGCTGTCAGATTTCCTTCTATTGGCTGGATTTGTAATTACCACTTTGATGCTTAAAAAACTTCATAAAGACATAGGAAAACGGATTCATGTGAATCGAGTGGTTTAATTTGCAGCCTTTGTGTTTTAAGCGCACTATCGTAATTTCGGTTTTATTTCAATTACTTGCACAGCCCTAATTTTAAGCCATATTAAGGCCCCCCTGACAGTTTGCTGAGGCTTCCAAGTTGAGAACCACAAATTTGTAATGTTTGGTTAAAGATTTATGGTTATTTGTATTGGAATTCTGATATTTAGTAATCCAGCCTGTAAAACGCCACATTTGTTCCCACAGCATCAGAAGAGTTCTCAGTGGTGTCAGGATCATTTCCTCAACTATAAAGGTCTCCTCCGCGCTGTGGCCGTACGGGAACAGCTGCGGCACCTCCTCAACAAGTTTAAGGTGCCTCGCACGTCCAGTGAAGGTGAGCTGTTAATTATGTGACCAACATAATGCTTTCATACTATCGGTTGCCATATCGGTTTGTTAGAATGGCTTGTTTTATCCTCAGATGTTGGCATTGGTTTGTCAGACATTGTCTGATCATATTTTCAAAGGAATTTAGAGATGTCTCACTCTTCTGTCTGCTCTCAAGGTGATCCGGATGTGATTCTCAGATGTATTGTGTCTGGTTTTTTTGCGAATGCCGCTCGTATGCATCACTCCGGCTCCTACAGGTCGGTTCTTTCATCCGTACTTGTGTTTCTTGGATAGTTCCTATTCATCAGTGGTAGTCACCTGACTTTTCAGTCCATATTTGCATGTCACTGTTGTTCTTTTAATGCTGTACATCGTCCAGGACTCTACGTGACGACAGAGAGTTGTACATCCACCCTGATTCAGTGCTGTATGGAGAAAAGCCCCCAAAATGGTACTCGTATTGGGAAAATTTTTACTTTTGTTTCTTTTTCACCAGATCCTAACTGTACTATTTGTTTTGGGATGTGTCTCAGGGTCGTCTTCAATGAAGTGGTTCAGACCAGCAAGTACTACATGCGGGACGTGACCGCCGTCGAGTCGTCCTGGTTGGTGGAGTTGGCTCCTCACTTTTACAAACAGGCCAAGGTGAGACGCACAGGATTTGTGGGTAGATGTGTTAATCTAGTCAGGTTTAGTTAAGGTTTTAACTTAATTAAGTTTGCCCACTTTAATATGTACACTACTTTTGAAAAGGTTTTGGGGCAATAAGATTTATTATTTATTGAATGTTTTCTTCTGCTCACCAAGGCTGCATAAACTTTTTTTTAGGTAAAAACAGTAATAATGAGAAATATTATAATAATTTTAAATAACTTTTCTTTGTGAATATGTATAAGATGTAATTTATTCCTGTGATAAAAGCTGAATTTTTACGCCAATCTTCAGTGTCATATGATCCTCCAGAAATCATTCAAATATGCTGATTTGATGCTCAAGAAACATTTATTATTATTATCAATGTTAAAAACATCAGTGTTGAAAACGGTGCTGATTCATATTTTTGTAGACACTGTAAAAAAATGTTTTTCTTACTTGGTATTTTTGTTTTGTTTCCAGTTAAAATATCTAAAAATTTTGACAACAGCTTTTTTAGTTTTTCAGTTTTTTTTAAACTTAAATGTTAGAAATATTTTTTAACATAAGTGTCTTTAAATGTCGCTTTTCATAAATTTTTGATCTTTTTATCTTGATGCTTATTTTATTTCTTGTCTGCATAGCCAGAATTTCATCTTCACCTTTAAAGCTCAAATTATTTATCAAATTGTTCTTTGCTGCAGTTAAACACTTTTCACATGCATTGGAATATTTCTCATATCCTGATGATGTCACATGCATTGTTGGGGAAAGTTAATTTTAAAGGTAAAGGTGCCCCCCCCCCATATTTAAAATGTTATCTCTTATTTCACTTTACCATTTATAACTATTTATGAACTACAACTATTGTTATAATCATGGCCAAAATCTCTTCGTCCTCAGCTAAAATGAAATTTTGGAAATAGTTTCATAAAATAGTTGGAACTATTTTCTTTGGCAAAATAGAGACAATACTGAGACAATATTGTGTCCAAAATGTAAGCCACCTATTAGTCTATTAAAGGGTTAGTTCACCAAAAAATTTAAATTCTGTCATTAATTACTCACCCTCATGTTGTTCAAAACCCGTAAGACCGTCGTTCATCTTCGGAACACAAATGAAGATATTTTTAATGAAATCCGATGATTCAGTGACGCCTCTATTGCCAGCAAGATAATAAACACTTTCAGATACCCAGAAAGCTTCTAAAACATATTTAAAACCGTTCATGTGAGTACAGTGGTTCAACCTTAATATTATAAAGCGACGAGAATACAAAATAACGACTTTTCAACAATATCTAGTGATGGCCGATTTCAAAACACTGAAGCTTTATGAATGTTTTGTTTCGAATCAGTGGTTCAGTTCAGGTATCAAACCGCCAAAGTCACATGAACGATTGAAATTACGAAACACTTATGACAGAACAAACCATTGATTACTGAAATCACATGATTTTGTTGCTCTGAACCATTGAACAATTTGAACAAAACATTTGACTGAGTGATTCAATGACTAAGTCGTGAGGACAATGATTTGCCCCCATCTACTGGCATAAGGGGGAGTAAGAAATGACAGAATTTACTGTTTATTGAATTGTATAAAATCATCACATTTGCAAATGTGCTGATATATGGGAAAAAAGCACATTTGCTTGTGTGACATTGCCTGTAAATATTAAAAACAAGATCTATAGGAGACTTTTTTGCACCATATCTTGGTTTTTGGAAGCATTTTTATCAATTTTGGTGGCTTTTTTGTCCCAAGCCCCGTTAATGTCCGACCCGTGATGTACAGTGGGGAGTGGGGCTCTTTTTCAAGCGCAAGAGGACGCCCCTTCTGTTGCGAAGCCTGTTTCAAGTGAAACATAGCAAAGGCCGCTACTGTGTGTCACAATATTGCATTACTCCCTAAAAAAACGAATTAATTGCGCTAGTTTTTATGGAAAGTAATGTTATTTAGCTATCAGTTAATACATGAGGAAACAGAGCAACTTGCATTACTTATTTGGAAAAGTAACTCAGATATTTTGTTGTAATTACTGCATTACTTTACTAGTTACTTGAAAAAAGTAACCCGATTACATAACTGTAACTCGTGTTACTTGTAATGCACTGGTCACACAACACTCCAAAAACAGGTGACCCGAAGGACTGCTTTTCACATCTCTGTCTCTCTAATTTGTCTTGCAGCACGGGTCTCTGAACAGCAAACGGACCAAAGTCTTCTGATTCACTTCTTTAGGAGCCGACGGAGTCAGTTTTTCTGAACACGCCATAATTAAAGGAAGTTCTTAGTTAGAGCAACTACACATGCAGACTTTGGGTGTTTATTGCAGCTGTAAGGCGAATGAAACACTGTGTTATTTTGTATATACAAATGTATATGACATATTTATGCTGTCATGGTCATCTTTGTATTATTTAATAGCTTTTTAGTGAAGGTGGAGAGCCATTGGAATGATGTGACTGTGATTGTATTATTGATTACTGTTTGAGAGTGAGAGAATGACTGGATGGATGGATGGATGGATGGATGGATGGATGGATTGATACAGATGTACAGCTTTACAACATCGCACGAACACCTACCCTCAATAATAACCAGAATATTATTATAATAAGCTATTTTTTCCCAGTTTTTTTCAAACCCTCATCGGAGAAATACTGTGTAGCTCAAACGTAGTGGCCTTTTAACCATTATGTGCCAAATATTATAAAACCATAGAACATTTCCTGATGTATATGGAATGTGCAAATAATTGTAGTTACACTTGTAAGCATGTGACAAAAAAGTGCCATTTTTTTATATTATATATGTATATATAGGTTCCTTAAAAGTAGCCTTGTGCACCTCTGGCCTAAAAAAACTGTGTTAATAGATGAATTCATTTAATCATATAGTGTAAGGTCTCATTTAGGAAAGATTAGCCATGACCAGTTGTTTAAGCGTGGTGAGTAAATAGCACAGTGAATGCGATGCCTCAGGGAGGAGCTTATTTCGTACTAAAGTAAAAATACTGAAAATGGATGCTAACAAAATAGGAAATGGCGCCACATTTCTGGGTGTGGCATTTAATAGGAAGGCTGAGGTGCCAATCATGTGAGTGGAGGCGGAGCCTTTGTATAGTGTAATGTTTTGGCTTTCGACAAATGGGCATTTTTTCCCAATTTGATTTTACTGTGACTTGATTATTATTAACTATTTTATTATGTCCAAAAAAAACCTGTGAAAGCAATGCAGTGAAAATCTACAATACAAGATCTACTTTCAAAGTGACTTTGTTGCCAAATGTCTTCAAGACAATATACGTGGTTATATATGTAGTCAGTTCAGTACCCTCGAGTGGTGTAGATTTAGATGTCGGTTTGACTGAGACAGAGTCAGATTAGCAGTTTAAACGTTCTTGCATGTCTTTACAAAATACAAATCTCAAGTAGTTTCACAGCAGTGCAGTAATTTGCTGATGAAATTATAAATAATCTGATGTAAATGTGCAACATGTAGTGACTTTGTAGTGACTCTGACTTTGTCCATATGTTGTTCTGCTCTGTGCAGCATAAAGTCAATAAAGTCTTATGTTCGTAGTAAATACATGTGCAGAGTCTGTACTGGCGTCTGTTTTTAAATAGAATAAAGAAGGAATCTGTGGAAAAGGTATGCGGTTTTGATTTGTACGAAAGTGCATGTGCTTGAAAAGGGAGTCTTCCAGAAATCCATGTCATCAATATAACTACAGTACACTGACATATTATGTACATCAGTACAGTATGTATCCTCCTGGTCCTTTCAAAGAGTATATAGTATATATGTATAGTGTGTATATATTGTAGGGGAATTTTAACAGTTAAAGACCAGTAAGGAAGAATGAAGCTCCCAAAAAAATAAACTGAAGAAAAATTTTTACTGGAGAATAGTTTGCAGTTTCATTAGTAGAAGCCAGCTTCAAGTCTCACAAGGTGTTCGTAGGCCGCTCTTCGTACATTCACGTTTCACACAACAATTATACTCTAACAGAGTCCACTAACTACGTCATTACTTCAGGTTTAATGATTCTGATTGGCTAAGAAAACTAGACAAAATTATTAATTTTCACACATGGACTGATAAGTATGCTGACGATCAAACCCTGAACTTAGTGACAGGATGGGCCGTTAAGTCTTAAAGGCATCTGCAGGTCTCAAACAGTGTGCCGGTTGTCCAGCACCTGTACAGAACACTTACAGAGCACCTACAAAGACACACATGATTCTTAACTAGAACGTAATATTCCCAAAACACACTGAGTTGTACTTTTCTCTTAGTGAGAGATACAGTCAATATTCATCACTATTTTGAGTGCTTGAAAATAAAAAGGAAAATAAATGCTTTAAAATACGTCGAAGAAGTCATTAAAATTATTTTAATATTTAGAAGGATAAATGTTGAAAATAACTTGATAAATCACTCAAACGATATATATTGAAGTGGCAGTGGATTCTAGAATCTAACCTGTATGTGTGTGTGTGTGTGTGTGTGTGTGTGTGTGTGTGTGTGGACAGGTATTCCCTACGTAATGGGGACCAAATGTCCCCACAGGTATAGTAATACTAGTAAATCTTGACATTGTGGGGACACTTTTTTTGGTCCCCATGAGGAAACAAGCTTATAAATCATACAACAGCAGAACATTTTCTGGGATGGGTAGGTTTAAGGGTAGGGGGACAGAATATACAGTTTGTACAGTATAAAAACCATTGTGGCTATGGAATGTCCCCATAAAAAATGAAAACACAACATGTGTTAATAGCCTGCCATATACCATGAACCGTTTCGTGATTAAAACAAGTGTGTGATTGACCAGAAGGTGTCAGTGTTGGTCAGGAGAACTATTCGGACTGAGACAAACTCGAGGATCATCTGATTAACAACATTTGTTTTCTAACATGTTATAATATGTGCACGTCTGAAATAACCACTTTGAATCTGAATGTACTGTAATTTGTAACATTTTGTGTCGGTAAGATTTGTTTAATGTTTTTGAAAGTCTTTCATGTTTATCAAGACTGCATTTAGCTACTTATTTAGTCTTCAGTGTCACATGATCCTTCAGAAACTGATTCTCATATTCCGATTTGCTGCTCAAGAAACATTTCAGATTTTTATGAATGTTGAAAAGTGTCATAAACTCTGTTTAAAAGAACAGCATTTCTTTAAAATAGAAATCTTTATTACATTAGAAATGTTTTTACTGTCACTTTTAATCAAATCTAATGCATCATTGTTGAATATTAATTTCTATTAAAAAAAAAAAAGTCATACTGACCCAAAACATCTGAACTGTAGTGCATGTTAGCTTGTTACGTAAAGCAAAATATGACATAATTTTAGTTTAGAGGAGAACAAAACCATTTAATTGTACTTTAATTGCACATTCTTGCATATTGGACATGCCACTATTAATGGCTTAATGAACTATATAAAGAATGTTGTACAGTAAACGCTTTTGATGTCTTAACGTTTTTGCATATAAAGGAATAATTCTCAGTATTTGTAGTGATAAAAAGAAAGCATTTTGTTATAAATGTAAATTTTGTTGTTCCTTGTATCAATATCATACAGTTATCATAACATTATTTTAATAGACATAATAACACAAAATTGATAGTCTGAATTCGAATGAAATTAGTGAACAATTCTTACAATAATCTAGCCTAAAGATATTTTTCCACCTTAAAAAAGGAATAGAAAGGTCGGATGTTAAAGGTTCTTCATGGAACCTTCGACGCCAATAAAGAACCTTAAGAGTGCTCGATGCTCCATTATGTTACAGCATGTTCTTATATTTTTCGAGTGACACTTCAAGAGCTCATAAAGCTACTACAAAAGGACAAATATGCAACAATCAATTAGCATTTACTCTAAAGAGTGAGGAGGTTCATATTGATATCATGAAAGTGTCTCTGGCAGTCCTCACGTCCTCGAAGAAAACAGGGATTCACGTGAGGCACGAGAGTCACGCGCGGTCACGGCTGTCGTCAGCGACAGTTAAAGTTGCTTATTTTATTTTAAACTAATTTATTCATTCGTCTAAATGTGATACCAGGTTGGAGAATCTACAAAAGCAGTTGTGTGTCTGCTAGAACTTCGCGGTCATTTCAGCAGACGGTTGACAACGACGTCAGAACTTAACATAGATGTGTCTGCTTTAACTTAATGTCCTCTAATGTCCTTGTGCAGATAAAATGTAATGCCCTGCCTCCGGGCGAGAGAAAGGGCATAAATATACCCCTCATCACATATTATGAAACCTCTTATAAGCATTTTCAGTTGTGAAGCTATTTTTGTTTTCACACCGAGCACCGCACATAGTTTGAAAGGGACTTTTGTACTGGAAATGATTTTACCTCAATGAGAGGTTTCATTTGTCAAGCTAATAACAAGGTGCACATCATTTCCATATGCAAGATAATAAACAATTAAACGCGGTTAATGCTAATGCTATTTAAATTAATGGATGCTGACTGTACAAACGTGATCGATATTATTAGTAGTTTGTAATTCAAGAGGAGACATCTAATAATGACAACTTAATAGCCTATACGATATATAAACTGATCCCATGTAGGAAATTGTGGTAAATCAGTATCAAATAGCCTATATTATGAAGTATTATGTTAAGTGTAAATCATTTGCTGGAGGTGTGTGGATGGGAGGAGTTGGAGTTGAATGAAATCCTCCGCGCGCGCCCGTGCGCGCGTGTGTGTGTGCGCACTTGGAGAGAGAGAGAGAGAGAGAGGGATGTAATCAGTCGTTCAGCCACCCAGGCTCTCGGGCCGGTGACAAATCGAAAGTGTCTCGCTCTAGTTTATTGCCCTGATCAGGTCAAACGAAAAATATTGGAGGTCTGGGCGAAGAGACAGTTCCGTCTGCCGCAGATAAATGGACTGATCATTTCTTATTGAGAAACAATTCCTAAAAGGTAGTTTACAGCATGACTGAGGGAAGCAGGCGGCGCGCAGTTTCACTCTGGCGCGATGCTCCTACCCTGACCCTTCCCTCCGCCGCTGGAATTAAATGGATAGAGAGAGGGCGAGTTTCTGATGGCACAACTCCACCGCAGAGACACTCCATTTATTATGAAGTAGGGGCTTCTGATGAAGTGTAGGCAGAGGGTTCTTCTTCTTTATTTATTTATTTTCTCCCTCTCTCTCTCTCTTCTCTCTTTCTCTCTCAGGTGAAGTACAAGGCTGGCCTTCAGGCTTCTACACTCCAAATGGATAGAGGGAGGCAATTGAATTTTACACTCCTCTGGTTATGATTAATGCCTGTCTATGGATGTGTGTGTGGAGGCGCCACAAGGTGGAGCTGGTAATCTACAAGCGTCTGTGGTCAACATAAGCGAAGTTGCTGCTTCACAATACGCGTACTGTGCAATAAATTCATGTTCACATTGTCAGTCAAAATCTGATTTTTGTACATATCCAATAGGAATTAGATTATATTTAGCAAGTGAGAACATAAAAAAATTACATGAAAAATACGATTTTTACAAAACTGTTTCAAGCTACTTTCATTCGTGTATACAGGTGCTGGTCATATAATTAGAATATCATCAATATTTGGTTTATTTCACTAATTCCATTCTAAAAGTGAAACTTGTATATTATATTCATTCTTTACACACAGACTTATATATTTCAAATGTTTAGTTCTTTTCATTTTGATGATTATAACTGGCAACTAAGGAAAATCCCAAATTCAGTATCTCAGAAAATTAGAATATTTCTTAAGACCAATACAAAGAAAGGATTTTTAGAAATCTTGGCCAACTGAATAGTATGACGATGAAAAGTATGAGCATGTACAGCACTCAATATTTTGTTGGGGCTCCTTTTGCCTGAATTACTGCAGCAATGCGGCGTGGCATGGAGTCGATCAGTCTGTGGCACTGCTCAGGTGTTATGAGAGCCCAGGTTGCTCTGATAGTGGCCTTCAGCTCTTCTGCATTGTTGGGTCAGGCATATCGCATCTTCCTCTTCACAATACCCCATAGATTTTCTATGGTGTTAAGGTCCTGCGAGTTTGCTGGCCAATTAAGAACAAGGATACCAAGGTCCTTAAACGAGGTACTGGCTGCTTTGGCACTGTGTTAAGGTACCAATTCCTGTTGGAAAAGGAAATCTGCATCTTCATAAAGTTGGTCAGCAGCAGGAAGCATGAAGTGCTCTAAAACTTCCTGGTATACGGCTGTGTTGATCTTGGACCTCAGAAAACACAGTGGACCAACACCAGCAGATGACATGGCACCCCAAACCATCACTGACTGTGGAAACTTTACACTGGACCTCAAGCAACGTGGATTGTGTGCCTCTTCTCTCTTCCTCCAGACTCTTGGACCCTGATTTCCAAAGGAAATGCAAAATTTACTTTCATTAGAGAACATAACTTTTATCCACTTAGCAGCAGTCCAGTCCTTTTTTTCTTCAGCCCAGGCGAGACGCTTTTGACGCTGTCTGTTGTTCAAGAGTTGCTTGACACAAGGCATGCGACAGCTGAAACCCATGTCTTGCATACGTCTGTGCGTAGTGGTTCTTGAAGCACTGACTCCAGCTGCAGTCCACTCTTTGTGAATCTCCCCCACATTTATGAATGGGTTTTGTTTCACAATCAGGGTGCGGTTATCCCTATTGCTTGTACACTTTTTTTCTACCACATCTTTTCCTTCCCTTCGCCTCTCTATTAATGTGCTTGATCACAGAGCTCTGTGAACAGCCAGCCTCTTTTCCAATGACCTTTTGTGTCTTGCCCTCCTTGTGCAAGGTGTCAATGGTCATCTTTTGGACAACTGTCAAGTCAGCAGTCTTCCCCATAATTGTGTAGCCTACAGAACTAGACTGAGAGACCATTTAAAGGCCTTTGCAGGTGTTTTGAGTTAATTAGCTGACTAGAGCAGGGGTCTTCAACGTTTTTCAGGTAAAGGACCCCTTAGATGAGCGAGACATGGACCAGGGACCCCCCACACAAAATCTGTCAAACAGCCTCTGATATTAATAGAAATCAATCATATTACAATAGTAATATTATGTTGAGACAATATAGATTAGAACTATGTTCTTGTACATTGTCTGTAAGCTATATTTTCGTTGTTAAAGAGATTTATGCATCATAACAAACATGTAGCAATTAAAATCACAATTTATTAAGTTCACAGTTGTCTTAATCACAATTATTTTAATAGATTTGCAGTTTCATACATTTAAATTTTATTGTCAGGTGGACAATTATACATTTCTCCGAACTTCTAAAGGCCTTCTGATTGTTTAAAATCACATTATTTTTCCAATACTTGACATTGTTGCAGCTCCCCTGTTCCCAGTCTGTCAGTAAAACTCTGTTTAGTTCCTGTCTCTATTAAAGCAAATAAGTCATGACGGCACCGACAGAAGGTTGTTCTAATTTTACGTAATCTTACCTTAGCACTCGAATGCACAAATATTTTCATAATAACATGAGCGGATTGGAATAAAGAACGTGATCAGCATGACTGATATTCAAAACGGTAAGCAAGCGCTGCTTTGTTTATGGTTTGTATACTCGCAGTCTTGGTTTTGCTTTCCCTTTTTGAATGACGAATATAGACAAATAAATCTGTTTAAATAGACAGTTATCTCATTTATATGCAGGCGCAGAGCGCGCGCAAGTTGACAGTCATCTTAAATTCTTTCGGTGTGTTCAAGCACATATTTTTCTGCCGACATGAGCAACAACACCGTCGGCTTCCGTTGCCGCTAGTTCTTGGACGTCGGGTTGGTGTGTCCCGGCCTTTAAGTTTAAATAGAACTTCACATTTTAATTTTACTGTCAGGTGGACGATTATACATTTACCTGAACTTTAAGCTGTGTTCCAAACGATCATTCTGGCGAGCTAAATTGTGTATAAATGATTAGCCAGTAGCGTTTTCAAATTATAGCACTCATAGTCTGCGTTGACAGTATCATGAGATCACGTGACTGCACGTGGACGGAAGGGTTTTATTAAAGCTGTTAATGTAATACTATTTGTAAAATCAAATATATTTTATTTAAATTTGACTTTGTGATGTTTTTACATGTTTTTTTTTTTGTAATTATTTGTGATCAAACATTAATTGACGGAACCCCCTGCAATACTGCCGCGGGACCCGGTTTGAAGACCATGGATTAGAGTGTGGCACCAGGAGTCTTCAATATTGAAGCTTTTCACAATATTCTAATTTTCTGAGACACTGAATTTGGGATTTTCCTTAGTTGTCAGTTATAATCATCAAAATTAAAAGAACTAAACATTTGAAATATATCACTTTCACTTTTTGAATGGAATTAGTGAAATAAATCAACTTTTTAATGATATTCTAATTATATGACCAGCACCTGTATGTTGTTCGAAATCCTCACATTTCTGGAAATTCATTTCAGTCTGACTGCTTTTTTACCTAAGTCGCTCTCTTGTACCACATAAAACAAAAACATGTCAGACATTCTATTGGAAACTTGCAGCCAATTCAGATATTCCGGAAAATGAAAGATCACCAAGGGTAAACATGGTTACAATCGGACAGAATGGCAGTAAAATTTTGACCATGCTAATGTTAGCAGCTAGCTAAATCAATTACGCTAAAATTCCCTAGATAACTTTTAATTTTGTACCTTTCAAAACTGCTGTTCCACATGTTCATCTTAACAAATCAAGAGAACAACACAAATAACTCGTCAAGTAAAGTAAATATGCTTAATGGCTGAAAACCATTACAGTGGTTGTTGAGCATTTAAATACAAAACCTTTGGCATTAATTGCTACCTAACATCTTTCAGTCTTATGGGAAGGCCTTCCACTATTGTGGATCAATGGATGCAGGGAATACTCACTATTCTGATTCATTCCAAAGGCATCAATGAACACAGCCTGGATTCTTGGAAATGTTGGAAGAAAACAATCCTCTAGAACAGATTGTCTCTGTTGTCACACATATAGGCTAAATATATTTGGGATTTTTGCTGTATTCCAGAAGTTTCAAGAACTATATAGTAAGCCTATTATGATTGCATTTTTTAGTATATTCATTTAGATTAGAGTTAAGTTGAATTTAGATAATTTTATTACATTAAAAAAAGTATTAATTGGAAGTTTGCTATAGCCTCAAGTGGATCCCTGGTTAAGAAATACTGATCTATAATATCACCAGTTTTAATATTTATAATAGACACCATTCAGTTACATTATATGAAAACTACAGGAATAGCCAAACTTTGCTTTAAAAAGCCCCACACAAAACAACAACAACAAAAAGTTGGAATTAAATAAAATGTTGAACATGCTTAAATGCATTTAAAAAAAAAAAAAAAAAACTGAACTTCTCCAATGATTTAGTTTGCTTAAATCCCACTCCTTTCTTGACCGCAACCAGAGTGCTCACATCTCACAATCCAGTCAATCTGTTACACTTTGATAAATGATAAATGTCACAATATGGAACAAAAGATTTGTTGCTACTTAGGCTGTACTCTAAGTCTAGTTTTCTAATTTTAGGTCAGTCTGGTCTAGTTTAGAGGGATATTTCTGCAATAATAGCTTTAAAATAAACTGCATTTTGTTCTGCAGTCAGTGTTAATAGAAAATCCGCCCCACCAGCAGTGTGTTATTGCCCTGTGCTCCACATGTAACCTGCAGAGTGGGCAGTAAATGTCACTTTATCACTTAACCCATTATATAAGGGTTGAAAGGTCTAATAAAACCCACGCAAGGTGGTGTTATTGGACTGCATAATGTGTGTTTATGGCTCTGGTGCAGGTATTCAGAGATCACTTGTAAAGGAGATGGTATGAAGCTCTTCTCATTATGAACATTAATGGAGGTTTATTCATTTGGCAAATGCATTTTGTACAAATTAGTAAGTGAATCTGGTTAAATTTTGTTACGTTCACAAAATGTCAAGATTGATCTGTGGCACTTTGACTTTGGGAATGTATGACATGCATCAAGTGTGGTTAGATCTGTTTATGTGCAGTTTCACCCAGAATGCCTCAGCAATATGTAAAGAACTTTATGGAGGTGCTTTGGTAATGAAAGGATCAATATGTATTACTGTGCTCAAGACAGGAGACAGGGGGCTGCTTTAATTTAGCATTAATAATGCAGGAACAGATCAAGTCGAGTGTGTTTGAGAGTGTATATCCGTTGTGATCTGAGGTATGAAATATCCAGGAACGCAGTATATTACACAGTTTCATACAAAGTACCAAGAACGATAACTATAAAGATATAGTTCTAAAAATCATTATAAATATAAAAGAATAGCGCTGTCCACACCACAGCTATAACGATAACGATACAGAGAAACTTTCAGAATGATTTTTTCCAGCTGTTGAACCATAAAACACTGACAGCCAATCAGAATCCGTTCTATTTTATGGGCTTCCTTTTCTTTGCATGACAGTACAGTACAAAATAGCTTTTTCTCCATTAACCTGAACATATACGTATGTTTCATGTGTCATTGATTGAATGGTAGAGAGGCTCTCAGGGGCGTCGCATCCTTTTGATTTTTCCTGCAAAAATCCTTAACATAAAAATCAGCCCACAGGCTTTTATAGACAGTCTAGAAAGTCGGGGATGATCTCATTTTTAAGTTACAAGCTATTCATACAGTGGCAATAAATATATATATACAATATATATATATATATATAGCTTGAAGTGGGAAAAAAATCAGTGTCACAATAGGAATGGCTCGCTCAAATCTTATCCCACATTTGGAGTGCGCTGGTGAACGCGTGCAGAGTATATGGTGGTTTGCGCACCACTCATGCACAATTAAACAATTGGGCTTCAGTCATATTCGGCATATTCAATTCGTTCAGCTTAAATCTCAGAATGTGCAATGTATGAGCAATATCACACACTGTGATTTGATGGCCGAGCGTAGGTAATCACAGCCGTGCTGATATAAAGCCATATTGCACGGCTACGAGTGTGATATTGCATTTATACAACAGTTCGACAGCATAAGTGTGCAAATAAATAAGAAACAACAACAGGGTATCTTTAAAAACACTCTTTTGTGAGGAACTACTTCCTTCCGCCGCAGATTCAAATCTTCAGTTGACAGTTTAACAGTTGAGCCCAAGCCTCCGTTACGAATTCTAAAACGCCACTTTAAAACTAGTAACGTTGAGTCGCTTCATTGAAGCTTATTGAATTAAGTAGAGTAGATCATTATGAGAGAAAGATTGACTATACGAGTGCATTATAGCTGATATTCTTCAGGTCAGTCTTATAATCACAAAATGTCTGCTGAGGAAAGCGATATCTTTGTCTTTTTAACAATTAGGGGATTTCCCATGTCAGCACTAGTCAATGCATTGGTAAGTTGCGTCTTATAAGGTGTTAAAAACAACGTCCTTGTTTACAACCTTGTTTCAGTCCCTTTCAATATAAAAGTACTTGCTACTGACTCACTCATAAAGACAGTCTTTGCAGCCATCTAAAGGTTCAGTTATGTAACTTTTGACTGAAGTCAAAATCACAATCACTAACAGACCCTTTCTCAATACCAAATACAGCATGTTATTTATATAAAATATTACTTATTGAAAAATAATATTTAAATAAACAATATTAGTCATAATGAATTTATAAGACTGTTATACAATAGGAAATAAACCCAAGTAAACAGTTCAGTCAAAAGTACAAAAGCAGTTATAGTACCAATGGTCAAAAGTACCATCACTAGTTATAGTACAGGATTTCAGACAGTAACAAAATATAAAGTTATGAAACCTAACTTTGCCCTTAGCTAAATTGATTTCCTCTGGAACAGGTTCTCTGTGGGCACTGAAATCTCTAAAAACATCTTAACAAATTGTCAAATAGGCACTATAAAAGTCGCATATTTGCGGTTTAAATAACTACATTCTTGCCTAAAAAAACTCTTGAAACTACATACTGTGACACAACAACAGTATTTGTAAAATTATGGTGTTTGCTTGTCCGCCATGACACTCGCTGTGAGAAATGCTGCAAACAGAGTGATACAAATGGTGAAATGGTTCCCGTGGTGATACTGGTAGAATAAAGGCACTCAGCCAATCAGATTCGAGAACCAGAATAAACTGTTGTATAAATATAATGAATTATTCATTAATTATATTTATACAACAGTTCATTCTGGTTCTGAAATTCTGACCCCCACCAAATTATTACCCCCCTTTGTCCCCAGTTTGAGTAGCACCCTCAATGATAGGGGTAATTATTTGGCAGGGAGTCAAAATGCGGCCCAATGCACCAGCTCACTTCAAGCACTGCATATAGCCTCCTTTAATATCTTGAGGGTGTGCAAACTGACCTTGAACAGTTTTAAAGAAGCCATAAAGCACCAATAAAAGTCTTAAATTTAATTTAAATATACACATGTAATTCATCAGAAATACATTTAATGAATAAAGTGGTTAAAAAGTCAAATGCATTAAATATGTTGAAGACCGGAATTGAGAACATTCCTCCTGTAATACTACAGCACTTTGGTCGGACACAAAATGCGTTCCTGTGTAAAGGAAGGAGACAGCGCAGTCTTTTAAAGGTGGACAGATAACTGGACATACAAACAATGTAGGAGTGACGGGGCAAAGGGTGTTGAGATTGAGGGAGAAATCAATAGAAAATCAGCGTTTTGGGACGGCCACTCATTTATCAGATGACACGGTTAAATAGCGTTAAGGCACTAAAAATGAGAAAAATATGTCCCGTCTAGGCCATCGTATTGATCACGCGTGAATGGGCCTGTGGAAGGCTGAAGCTACTAATAAAATAAGACATATCTGAAAGTGAATCAGCCAAGAATCGATTGGGATGGTGATCAAGGCCAAAAACATCTTCACTGGGATTTAAACCCTGATAGTCTGCCCCCCCACC
Source organism: Opsariichthys bidens (assembly GCA_037194245.1). Classification (NCBI taxonomy): domain Eukaryota; kingdom Metazoa; phylum Chordata; class Actinopteri; order Cypriniformes; family Xenocyprididae; genus Opsariichthys; species Opsariichthys bidens. The sequence goes on along the minus strand of CM074285.1, from coordinate 8,089,928 downwards.
CCTGCACACACACAAAAAACATGCTTACGCATCTCATGCGACAGATGTTTGATAGGGGCGATTCTTCTCAAATCTTGATTTGACTGGAATGGCCAAAACTGTCCAGAGATCCTGCCAAAAGCCATAAGGAATCTGGAGCTCAAGGTTACTGAGAAACCATCAACACAAGCTGTTGTCTATCCACACCCAAATCACAGGGCCAGACAAATGTTTGGATACATGACTGGGTGAATGTTTCTCATGACCTTAAACTCTTTTCATCTAAAAGCTTATGTGATTGAAATGAGTTTTGAAATTAATTTCTTTTCACAACTAAATGGCAGGACTTTAAATGTTATAAAATAACAGTCAAACGAGGCCCTGTTTACACTTGGTGTTTAGATGTGTTTTTGGTCGATCGGATCAGTGGACAAGGAAGACATATTCCCGTTTACACCTGGTGTTTTATTCGGTCTCTTTTGTCCACTTTCAACCACTTCTGTCCAGATTTCTTCGAAGGGAGCGTCTATGGCGGGGTAAATCGGGGAATGGTGCGAACATCATACTTGGTACGTTTTTCGTCTTCAAACTTGGGTCTTCAGCCAACAAAGTTTAAATCTCGTCTGGCTCACGTGCTTCCCATAATGTGTACTCATTAGGTCATTTGTGGCTGTTCAAACACATTCGACAGCATGATGTTAAGTGGTCAAAAGTTGACAAGCTCAAAAGGTTTTAGACCCCGTTTACACCTGTATTTAGCACCATTCAGTTTGCAAAATCAAAAAACAATAGTAAATCAACTTTGATGAATCATGAATTAACGTTGTTTTGCTTTCTGGTCAGGTTTGGACTTATTTTGAGTCTTGGTCAAGTCGGGTAACTTACTAACTTTTTTATGTTAGGCTTATTGAGCAACAAGACCTTTAAAGCACTGTGCCACAGCTCTTCAACAGCCTTCATCATCATCAGATAGACCAGTGTCATGTTCCCTGGAGCTTAAATGTAATATCTCCTGATTGGATGCACTTTCACTTTATGCAGATACATGAATGTAGATGTGGAGCTCATGGCAGTTGATGTTGGTGTAAGCTGGGGTCTGTAGAGCAGCATAACCCCTGCCGGCTCCTGCTCGACTGTCTGTACCGCTCCTTCATTACCTAAGTGCTTTATGCTGTGATTTAATGGGTTCATTCAGCACCTTTACACAGCGAAGTTCTGAACATGCTTTATGACTGTTGTGACTTGTTTCAAGTAGAGATTTTAAACGAAGTAATGTAAAACATGGCCTTTTGTGAGATCAGGGATCAGAGCACCGGAAAAACAGTTAACATTTAACGTGTCAACGAACAAACAAGAAGCCTCCGGTCGACTGAGAAGTTGATGCAGATCATTTTGTGCTAAACAAAAGTGTTGTTTCAAGTTAGTATTGGTATTTTGGCTGGTTAGTGGGGCATTTGTGTTTGATACAACTTGAGGGATTTTCATTTTTGGGTGAACTGTCCCTTTAAAATGACTTCTATTTTATAGTGCAAATGCTGATATATATTAATATTTATGATGTATATAATAAAAAGTCTAATTAAAAACTTTTTCATGATGCAATGGTTTAAAAAACATTACAAAAAAAGCTTTTTGTAATGAGATAATATAAACGATGGCTGTAAACATTAATGCATTAATGTGTGTGATTAATTCAAAATTCAAAACGCACTAAAATAATGACTAAAATAATTTGTATGGTTTTTCAGTGACGAGTGAAATAAATGTAAATAATTTTTATAAATACTTTAATCTATTGACAGCACTAATATAAATATAAATACAATTAAGTTGATATCTTTATGCATTTCTATTTCTATAAATGTATTTATATATTTTCTACCAGTTCATTAATATGTTCCATGAATATAACAAATATGTTTTACTTGATTTTGAACAATATTTATAATTGTTTTATTATTTAAAACCTAACAAAATTATTTTTGCAAAATGTTTAGCTTGAGAAGTGTGCTTCTGCCCCATTTTTTGAAAAAATGTTTTTCTTTTTTTAATCGAAGACATTATACATTTTTAAGTGTGTCTACAGCATTCCATTTTCCCAATTTTTCCGCATGAAAAAAATAAATAAATAAAAAATCAGCGAACTCTTTATTTCGATGATGGTCCACTAACGATATTTTACTATCTATAAGTAACTTTGCAACTATATGTAAACTAGCTCTCATTAGAGTATAGTTAGTTAGTGTTAGTAGAATATGTTGACATGTAATTGCAAAGTTATATAGTTAGTACAATGTCTTTTGGGGAGCATCAATGAAATGGTGTTACAGAAAAGTGTTACCATTACCATATCTATTATGCAATAGATACGTACATCCACGTATCCTTAAAGAAAGGTCATTGCTGAAAGTCTAGCTGATGTAAGAATCTAATAAGTGGACAGATGGCGGAAACAGTAAATGTCAGTGCAGTGCTGCTGGGAAAAAATGCCGCTGTGCACCACAGAATGATTACGCACAAAGTTTTGAGATCCTTTCCAACATTCGCCCAAAATGTCCCCTAAATCACGGGGAACTTAATATCTGGGGTTTAACTGAAGAAATCGAATACCTTTTTTAGTTTTTCATTTTCCCATAAACATCTTTTTTCCCCCCAGTTTGTTGAAAGCCATGTCTGTAATTATTCTGTCCAGTTTCCGCTCTCTCCATACACTGATCCCAGAAAGTTCCCAGAATTCCTCAATAGATCTATCGAGTTCCTCGATTCCCAGATTCCATCTGATCCTTTGCAAATGGAAGAGAAAACATCCTGTCAGTGGAAGCAGGTGTCGTTTCAGGCTGTCAGAGGAAGTCATTACGCTGTGAATTTTCATCAGTCTAATGATGTTTGCATCAGTCAGAAAAGAAGTGATGCAAATAACATCATCAGTGCTGGGAAATGAGGAACAGTCAAACAAAGTGTTGAAAAGTTGTGATGTTTTATGGGAAAGTGACTTTCTGAGGAAGAGCTGTCATTATGTTCTTGTCCCTCTGGTACCACACCAGCTTTCCTTTTTTCTTTCCCGTTCAGGCCCGTACTAGGCTGCAAGAACAAGATGTTTAAGATGGATGGTCTGGTTTTTCTCGACTGCCTCTCGTTGAGTTTTCCCTCCGAAAGTTAACAAAACACAGCACGCGAACTGGTGTAATAATCCCACACAGGATCAGATCAAGCAGAAAATGTGCAATGCTAAACATCTACATTAGCGAAGCCGTCAGCACAAGAAACAGCTTTTTTACATTTCCTTAAGCACAACTGTTGTGCAGTATATGCTTTCCAAGAGTTCTGTGTTTGCAAAAAAGGAAATGTGGACGGGTGGGGTGGCGTGAGGGGGTCGAATCCACCAGCTGGGCTCAGAAATTGAATATACAGCTTCATTCCAGTTTTTTTTTTTTTTTAGTTTTACTGAAAATGTTTACCGTGGCATAAAAATCCTGCTTGGGTTTTGGGTTTCTGGTAATGTGTCCTGATGACGATTATGAAACTAGAAATCCAATAGAAAAATAATTAGGAAATTAAGCTGGGGTCGATAATGTTTGCTCTAGTGTACCGCAGGCCTGCTGCGTGTGTTTGCTGGTCAGTCCCTCTCTGCCGAGACCTTCATCCCTAAAGTCACATATTGAGTTGGGCCTCTCGGAGCAATCTGTACCAAAGTCCTCTGTGGATTTAGCTGGGACTTTTTAAAAAAAAAAAATAGAAATAGCAATTTATATTTGGTTGACGGCTCTGCTCATGACTCTTTCCCCCTGCTCCTACTGGCCCTCTCTAGTTTTGCTAATTCTATCTTTCTAATGCTTTGCTTAATTTATTCAGAAATATTTTATTGCTTGGGCTGTGGATTATTCACATATTGCAATTTTTCTTATTTTGTTCATTGGACATAATGTGTATAAGCAAAGGAATGATGTCCATCTTCAGAGAGTTATAAAAGATTTAGTATGTTTCTATTGAAGCTCATTTCTGCAAGATACAGTAAGAGAAAAAAAAAAATCATCATAATTATGAGATTCAGTGGCCGTTTCCCAGACAGGATTTAAATGAAGACAAGAGTAGGCTTTAATCTATAATAGTTAATCATGGCTTGGTAAAGCTTACTAACAGCTGGACTATGTATTTTACTGAAGTAAAATAAACAAGATTCGTTCAAAATCAACTGTGCTAATCTGAATTGGCACAAGTTGCCTATAAAACATGGAATGAATAAGGAAAAGCTTAAAATTGTATGGAACTGAGAAGCAAATCCAAGGAAAACAAAACGCTGACGTTAACCTGCCTCCATAAATCATAACTGTGAGATAAAAAGTCAAAATTATGCCAATAAAAACCATTTTAACAAAAAGTCAGGACATTAAAAACATAACAGTGACATGAAAAGTCTAAATTGTTGCATTAAGGCCTGGTTACACAAACAGGGTTTAGATTAAGCCAGGATTAGGTTTTAGTTCAATTAGGGCATTTAAGCAGCTTTTATAAATGTGCCTTAGAAAAAATCATTACTAGTGTGCATCTTGAGACAAAACAATGGCACCTACATATTTTGAGATATATCAGGACAAGTTGCTTTCAGTTAATACAGCTCAAAAATGCAGTTTAGTCTAAGCCTTGTCTGTGAAACTGGGAGACAAAGTCAATGTTATGAGTTAATTGTGATGTAAAAAGTTGAAAATTATGCTAAAAAGTCTAGTCTGACAAAGATTGAAATTATGACATATATTATGACTGATTATTATAAATTATTAGACATGGATGAGATGAGATACTGAGTAAGATGAAATGATAATATAAAACGGTGAAAATATGACTGGTAAAAAATTTGGAATTATGATTAAAAAGTCAAAATTATGACAAAAAATCAATCAAACTGAAATGATAACAAAAAGTCAGAATTCTGAGATAAAATCACAATTACGGCAAAAATTCATAAATGATGATAAATGACATGGTATCTCATAATCGTCTTTTTTTTTGGTCTGACTGTTTAAGTTATAATCATGATTTACAAAAAGTAGATTTTTTTTCTCCTATGTGTTGGATATGGGCTTCCATATGTTTACATCAGAGCAGTCGAGGGGGCCCAGGACAACATTTTATAAGTGGGGCTTAAGATAATTTAATTTTTTGCATTTGCATTTTTAATGTACAACTTAAAACAATATTTGTTACTCTGCGAATCTTAACACATTATTGTGCCCACTAAAAAACACATAAAAGTTTAACATTAAAATAAATTCACAGATAACTTTTATCAAATGAAAAAAAAAAAAAAAAATCAAAGCTGTTCAAATGTAATAATTCTCACAAATGTTGATGTTCAGGTGAAAAGTCTATTAAATAAATGCAATGAGATTTAGTGACAACTATGATATACAAGATATCATATACATAAACTATACTCAAAGCCAAAGCAAAGCCAAACTACCTGACTCTGGTCATGGCAAGTGTACTTTGCAATTCATATCTGGCCCTCAAGTCTCAGCAGAGTTTTGGGGTCCAATCGGATCAGGCTCAGTTGTCAGGTCACGCAGCAGGGCAAGACCCGGACACCAAACCAGTCACGGATGGTCGGCACCCCAGTCCCTGATCCCTGAAAGCCTTGGCCCTCAATCCAGCGGCCTGCGTGGAAAAGGGTCTCTTTTTTAGTGGACGGACCTATCGTGTCCGCGGCCGGCTATTTGTCCTTGTCTAATTACGGCAGCGGGCTGCTGCTCCCTGCATGCTGATGAGTAATGGAGTGGGCCGGTAGGGGGGAGCACTGGACGGGCCAGCGGAGGGTGATTTGTGGGCCAGGCGCTCTGTCATCCGCTCATGCCCATTTGTCTTGTTGAGGCAGAGGAGAGTGGGCCGGGGGGTGAGGGGTGCGCAGAGCGGGGCGCTCCTGAGCAGAAAATAGTTTAAGATTACTTCCCATTTTACGGCACTTTACACTCTGCTTCGCCACAATTTTGGAGCGGCGGCGGGGTGATGTAAAATATGACAGCAGCCTTGACGGCTGCTCTTTTTTCTTCTCTGGGCAAGGCTGTTTTTGTCTTTGTCAGTCTGAGGAACGCTCTGATGTGTTGATCTGTTGATTTCACATGGAGGGCATGACAGAATGCCTGTGTATTTTTTTCAGAGCTGTCCGTCAGAGACGAGTGAAATCAATAATACCAGCCCATCACGTTGACCCTTTGTGTTTGTGCTGTAGAGAGTGTTAAGTGAATCTATTTTTAATACTGTGTTTATTTGACCTCCCATGATTGTTTTTAAATTTTAAAGCTTCCTAAATAATGTAGTGTAGATTAATATTTCAAACAATTTTATTTATTTTTGTACATTGTTTAGTTGTGTACACAGTTACCTCATAGTTCGCCTTTAAAAAAGAGTGATAAAATAAAGAAAACGAACGAGTCTGAATTATCAGCTGCTGTCGATTGAGTTTACCTGGTATTGAACCTATGTATTCACCTCAGTGTTCTTCTACGTTGACTCAAATGACAGTAAGAGTACAGAGTTACATATCAGTGTTGAGTCCAGGCAGAGAGGTAGGTTGAGTCTGAGTCAAGACTGAGACCAGATGAGAGTCTGAACGATTCAGACAGTGTAAATAAGCTTTCCTTTGGGAAGCCTGGTCAGTGTCACGCGAACCTCCGCAGTCCAGAGACACGATAGCACAGAGCGGATCACATGAGCGAGTCGGCGCAGACCACAAAACCTCTCTGCAGTGTTGTAGTACTCGAGACCTGCTCCCTAGACCATGACCATGAAAATATGCTATTGAATACGACAATTCATATAATTCATATATGATGAATGGGGATAGCAGTGCAGATAATTTGCTCTTTGATGAGAAACACTTGAGTTCATATTGAAATCTTTCTGTGAGCAGTTGAGACATTCTGTAAAGGCCCTGTTTATTACACCTGGTATTAAAGGATTAATGCACTTTAAAATGTGAGTAAAGCTTGGGATAATTTCAATTTTAAAGTGAACTAATCCTTTAACATGCCACGTCTTGGTAAATCGGATCACAAGTAGAAGAGGGAGACACATTCCCGTTTACACTTGGTGTTTTAATTTGTCTCTTTTGTCTTTTTTTTTTTGTGCTTGGTATGTTTTTTCCCCTTCAAACCAAACTTGGGCCTTGAGATGGAAAAGTTTAAATCCCATCTGGCCAGCACTCTACCCACAGGGTTGGGGAGTAATGAAATACAAGTAACTAAGTTACGTATTTAAAATACAAAATGTGAGAAACTGTATTTCATTACAGTTACATTTTAAATGGGTGGTAATCAGATTACAGTTACATCTGAAAAGTATTTTAGATTACCAAAGTGATTACTTTGAATTTGAATGTCATTTAAACAGCAATTGGTGATTCTCTGACTCGGACAGTCTGAAAAAGCTGAGATAAGTTTCAACAACATTTTAATACTTTTATTAAAATTATTATTTATTAGGGAACATAAAAATTTTGTTATTTTTATTTAGTTCTGTCCTGAGCAGGACAAAATGACTGAATTTATAAAAAAAATTGCCCAACTATCAATTTAACTGTCCTGTCATGACCTGGATGATCCACGACTGTTTTCATGTTTTGTGATAGTTGTTTGTGAGTCATTTTATAATTGTTAAAAAGGTCTTTTCTCACAATTTGTTTTTTCCGCTCACAATAGTGAGTTTGCATTTCACAATTCTGACTTCTTTTTCTCAGAATTTCGAGATTTAAATTGTGAATTTAGTATGGGGATTTATATCTCATAATTCTGACTTTTCTCAATTTTGTGAGTTTATATCTTATAAATCTGACTTTCTCAATATTGCGAGTTTATATCTCATAATTTCTCAATTTTGTGAGTTTATATCTTATAATTCTGACTTTTCTCAATATTGCGAGTTTATATCTCATAATTTTGACTTTTTTCAATATTGTGAGTTTATATCACAATTTTGACTTTTCTCAATATTGCGAGTTTATATCTCATAATTCTGACTTTATAACTCACAATTGCAACTTTATATCACACAATTCTGAGGGAAAAAGTCAGAATTGTGAGATAAAAACTTGCAATTACCTTTTTTTGTGTTTGTTCCACACTTATTAGTATTCCAAGTATTCTAAAGTATTTAGATTAAGTTACTAAACTTGAGTAATGAAATGAAATACGTTACAAATGACTTTTTAAAGCATGTATTTTGTAATCTGTAGTGAAATACATTTTAAAAGCAACCTACCCAGCCCTGTCTTCCCATAATGTTTAGGCAGAGAGTAGGCATCTTTTGTGGCTGTTCGAATACATTTGACCATATGAGCATCTACACTATGAAAGCAATCCAGTTGAAAACCAGGAATAAACTCTAAAGAGAACTCTAGAGGGCACACATGTGAGTTTGCGGATATCTTTTTGTTTTGTAGGAGAATCATCTGAGAAGTAGGAAAATCTCTATTTGAACTCATTGCTGCCTAGGAGAAACAATCGAAATGTTTCAATTTGTCATTTGTCTTTCATTCAGGGTTTTCATTTGACCATCTCCTTGACCAGTGCTAAGTCAAATCTTGCATGTATATAAAGATGCTTAAGAATCAGTTTCTCCAAGCACACAAGAAGACCCCCCCTAAAAGCCTGTGGAAAAACTCTGATCAGGGGCCATGTCTCCGTAACTCCTGTATTGATTTTCAGGACTTTTTCCTCTTCCACCCCACTGCTCTTTACCTTTTTTCTTTTTCGAGTAAATAAACACCAGATTTGTCATGTGCGTGTCGGTGGAAAGGGATATAGGGGCTACTAGGCCCGGGTCAGGTCTGGGTCAGAAATGATTCATACTACCATCTTATGGGTGGAGAGCTGGAGGCTCAGCCTGTGGCACTCCTCTCCTGACCCCAAATCCCTGAGCCGCTCCGGTGCTAAATCACTTCCCGTCAGCTGGCTTAGGGAACAATGCAGCCCCATCACCTCCGCCGGCTGCCGTTTCCTCTGTTGTAAGTGCAGAATACGTAGCTCAGGCTGGCTGTATGCCATGAACGCTGCCTCCCGGGATGGCTTACAGGACACGCTTTTGGGCAAGGAGTATTCCAGAGAAATCCAGACCTGATGACAGGGACTAACCAAGTCTTCCAAGAATCACCATTGTTCAGCATGCTAGTTGGAAACAAAGGTGGTGTTAAAAATTCAAGAGAGACCTCTAGGTGACAACTTCTACAAGAACAAGTCTTAATGGAGTCTTGATCTATTTGGTTGTCTTATCCCGGAAATTTCATCAAGGGAAAAACAGGTGTCCTGTGAGCACCTCTTACCACTTCTACTACATAAACAGCTTTCCTGTATTCCCGGTTTTTGGAGCACTTGTTTTTTAGAATTGGCTCTAGAGGGCCAATCTATCATGTCTCCTCAGTGGCAGGCAGATCAATATGTCAGTACCCAAACACCACAAACATGCTGTTATGATAATGTTGGCAGTGATCGCGTTACAGCGCAGTGAGCATAGGATCGAACCTGAGCTGTCAAAAGGGCTGACGAAAAGCATGAATCACTATTAGAGTGGCTGCGTTTCCCCCTCAATCTCTTTCTATAACCCCTGTTTTCTGCATGTGAGTGAAATGCAACATTTACAGCAAACATACAAACATGCAGAAATCTCCATCCATCTATACACACACACACACACATGTTGTGTTTTCATTTTTTATGGGGACATTCCATAGGCGTAATGGTTTTTATACTGTACAAACTGTATATTCTGTCCCCCTACACTGCACATAAACCTACCCATCACAGAAAATGTTCTGCTATTTTAGATTTTCAAAAAAGATAATTCTGTATGACTTATAAACTTGTTTCCTTGTGGGGACCAACAAAAGTTCGCCACAATGTCAAGATTTACTGGTTTTACTTGCGCTGTGGGGACATTTGGTCCCCACAATGTAAGGAATACAAATACACACACACACACACACACACACACACACACACACACACACAGATAATGGTACACTTATAACCCAACACCCCATTTGTAGGGACCATATTTACCTTTTTAAATACAGATTCAGATCAGTATGGAAAAGATAAAAAAGGTAATGGCAACTTTTTAGCTCATAATTCCGACTTTTTTTATTAATTGCAAGTTTATATCTCACAATTCTGAGAAACAAAGTCAAAATTGCGAGATGTAAACCCCTAATAGTGAGAAAAAAAGTCAGAATTCTGAGATAAAAAGTAACAGTTATGTTTTACATTCTTTTCCTTCCGTGGTGAAGACAAGCTTCCATAGATCGGTCTTATTCCAAAACAAAGAAACATATTTGGTTTAACGTAAACAAAAAGTTTAATTTTCATCTTTCATTAAAATATATAGGGTTGCACTTCAGTTCGGGGGCCAATTCTCATGATTAACTAGTTGCTTATCAGCATATTGGCTGTTTATTAGTACTTTCTGTACAAAGCACATATTAATGCCTTATTCTGCATGACCATATATTACATCCCTTTATCCTACCCTATACCTGAACTTAACCACTACAACAACTATCTTACTAACTATTAATAAGCAGTCGTAGTCGTAGTTAATAGTGAATATGTGTTCCCCAAACTAAAGTGTGACCAAATATTATCCACCTCTGAAACACAAATATCTCTTGAAGCCTTCTGCTCCAAACACCTGGCTTCATTCTGGTATGTAATGTAACACCCTCTTTTCACAATCTGGTAAATTCCCAATGGATAAACTAAAGTCCCGCTCTGCATTTCTCGTTAAGTATTTTGCTTCACTCAGAAATCCATCAATTCAAGAATTTTAAAATGGGGTTTGAGTTGTTTCATGTTCACTGTCATTTAATTGTGCTGTGAACTGAGCTGTGATCTGTTCATCTTTAGAACCTCCATGAGCAAGTCTCACTTCTGAGTTTACTTGCACTTTTATGTGGAATTTGACTTGGTGGGTAAAAATGAAGGTACAGAACACACTAATCATTCTGTACATAATACACGTTCTTATCCCCCCCCCCCTTCATTTTAATGTTCTTGAGATGTGAAGTATCAGTATTGATTCTGCCTACCTACTTTCTGGACCTTACCTTGCAAGGGTCCTAGACTACCTGCCTCCAATGACTGAGCAGAACAGAATGCAGCTGTATGGAGGAACTGAGTAGGTAACACTTTATTTCTATGGTCCACTTTAGACATTCTACTAACTTTAAGAAATTTTTGCAACTACATGTGAACTAACTCTCATTAGAGTATTAGTAGACTTTCTGCTCAATATCTGCAACCCAAACCCTAACAACTAACAACTAACCTTACATTCTACCATACTCTAGTGAGAGTTAGGGTGCCTTCACAACTGCCCCATGTAGTTTGGTCGAATCGCACTAGAGTTCCTTGTCCCCCTTGGTACGGTTCATTTGGGCAAGTGTGAATACAGCAGTCGTGCTCGAGTGCGCACCAAAAGCAGACCAATCAATACCAAACCAAACAATATCATAATTCATAATGGGAAATTTGTTATATAAAAAGCAGTAATGTCTGATTCTGTGAGTGCGCACATTATTTACCGTAGCTGAAAACCAAAGAGCGCCTTTTAATCTTAAATGTTGTGTAATTGCGCTTTAACGAAGCCTTGATTCCAGCTCGAAATATTAAACTACAGTCGTGGCCAAAAAGTTTTGAGAATTACATAAATATTAGTTTTCACAAAGTTTGCTACTAAACTGCTTTTAGATCTTTGTTTCAGTTGTTTCTGTGATGTACTGAAATATAATTACAAGCACTTCATACGTTTCAAAGGCTTTTATCGACAATTACATGACATTTATGCAAAGAGTCAGTATTTGCAGTGTTGGCCGTTCTTTTCAGGACCTCTGCAATTCGACTGGGCATGCTCTCAATCAACTTCTGGGCCAAATCCTGACTGATAGCAACCCATTCTTTCATAATCACTTCTTGGAGTTTGTCAGAATTAGTGGGTTTTTGTTTGTCCACCCGCCTCTTGAGGATTGACCACAAGTTCTCAATGGGATTAAGATCTGGGGAGTTCCCAGGCCATGGACCCAAAATTTCAACGTTCTGGTCCCCGAGCCACTTAGTTATCACTTTTGCCTTATGGCACGGTGCTCCATCGTGCTGGAAAATGCATTGTTCTTCACCAAACTGTTGTTGGATTGTTGGAAGAAGTTGCTGTTGGAGGGTGTTTTGGTACCATTCTTTATTCATGGCTGTGTGTAAGACAGGACTGAAGAACTCTAAACAAAGACCACATGTTACACCTGACAGGACTGGGGAACAGATAAACAGATACACGGAGACCTGACCCTGAACACAGCCAATGATGGTTGTGGGCAGGAGACAAGGGTGGAGCTGGGAGCTCTGGCGGCCAGGGCGGAGTCCAGGACGTGGCCTCCTTTGTTCCTCTGGCCGCCACGGCCACAGACACTGCCCCCCCACCCCAATTTTAATGGTCAAAATTGTCAGGTGTGGCTCGTAAGCCAAAGCTTCCTGACCGCTCCAGTGTAATGAAGATAAACATAACTTTTAATAAGCAAGGGAAATTCCTGATTTTAAACAAATAACCCTTTAAATATTTAGGACGTTTGTGTTGTAAAAACATACAGGGAGACTACTTCAAATGTAAAAACGCTGACTCGATAGGTAATGTTTTTTCATTAAAATCAGACAATTTCCTATTAATTCAATAGAATGTAAGGGAATACTAGGGTATACCATTATGGCAGCGCCATGGCTTCAGTTTTTATGACGTCATGAGCAATCCAGAACGATTGTATGTTGTTGTCTTTTTGTAGGTATCCTACCAAGACTTTCTACTGGGGTTGGGTCATTTCAGAAATTAAAAGTAAATTAGCTGAACTGTTTGGATTAATTAGCGTTAATCTAGTCATCTGTCATCATGTCAAGAGTGAAAAATGAAAGAGTGAGCCGACACCAACATCACTTGCAGCATTTATTGACTGATAATTGCGGCTATGTTAGCTTTCTGATAAAAATGACCAAACAGCAGCAAATAAAAGTTGAGGGAAATAAAATATCATCAACTTAGTTTATCTTGCCCCTCATATTATAGGTCGACATAGATTATTGCTTGTAAGCGGACTACTAACTCTAACTGGCTAGGTCGAGATGGTCTATCAGCTGCTAGTCTAACTGGTTACCCATGAGGAACAACCCTACTTACTGTATTCCCAAGTTTGAGAAGTATTGCTCTGAAAAAGTGATCAGTTGTGTAAACAAACAAAACTATGGCCTATCGAGCATCCTACAGAGACGCCATAGTGTTTTTTTAATGAACTCGATTGATTGAGTCAAAACCAGGATGGAAAGAATGTTATGGACAAATAACTGGATAAAAATATGATTATATAAATTATCCCTTCAATGAGAGGAAACAATGCTTTTAAACAGGCCAGTGGCTGTAGCCTATTTTTACGATGGCCTTGCTTTTAAGTAGACCTCAATGTAATTTCAACAAGGTTTCATCAGCCTGGCCAAGCTGTTTGTTGCTAATCTGATATGTTTTTCCCAAACACCTGCTGCGTCCCTCAGACGGTGAGCAGTGTACCTCACCGACTAGATGGGAGATGAATTTCAGTTAATGCACGCATTTAAACCCTGCAAAACAATCACACTCACCACAACGCAGCTAGTGGCGGTAAAGTGAGTGGCGCTAGGCTAGTCTCTCGGGCTCGCGTATGTCTCCTCGGCCTATGTCAACAGCCGTTTAACCTGCTAGACTGGAACCCGATCTACTTCAGGCCTCCAGCTCATTAACTTGAAATACCTTGAATTGGCCTGCGAGAGTGTGGCTCCAGTTACCGAGCTAATGTTATTTCACCGCTAACATCAAAGCCAGCGGATGTTAGCGTGTTGGACAAATAGCCTGTGCTATTTGCCCTAATAGCCAATGGTGGTGATGTGTCTATGTGTGTATGTGTGTGTTTAAGTAATGTGCTTCTTTTGTATGTGTGTGTGAAAGGGAGGGATATTATTCGAGTTTACAGGATGCAATTTTCTTTAATATAAATGTCCTAATCTAATTTAGCGGCAGGCGCGCGCTTTAGCTCCGAGCACTTGCCGAGTGTATGTTTCTGCTGACTATCTGCTTTGGCAATTTCCACGGATGAGTGGCTCTCTGGGAGTGCATTATGCATCACTCTCACTTGCTTAAAGATTACGTGTGCACTGGAAAGGCATTACACAAACAAGGAAATATGCCTTTGATTAAAATATCTTTTATCTTTTTATTGATTAAAAGGCACAGTTTGGTAATAGAGTGTGTCTGCCCCTCCTTCTGGATCTTATGTTTTTATTACGGCTGTTTTTTTCCCCTTATAGTCTGTTCGCCTAATTGGTTTTATCTCCACTAGAAGGGAGTGCTTCTGAGCAATACAGTATGTCTATGCCATACTTCAGACACTATTGTTCAAAAACACATATCTGAAAGCCAATTTGATGGCCTTTGTAGTACTCGAAGTATATTTTAAATACAAAGATCTCCAGCAAGCTAGCCTGTCTCTCATCAGTACCATGAATTGTGTGTTTAGCTTTTTGGTGGTGGTTCAGACTAGCTTCTGTGGCAATTAAATAAAGGCTGCAAAGTACTTTATTTTTGTCACAAATCCCATCTGGACTTGCTGTGAACAAAATTTTTGAGAAGCTCATTTCTCAATCACTCAACAGAAAATTGCATTTTTTTTCCATTGTGAAAAATAAATGTGCTTAATTGTATTGAATGTTCATTTGTAGCGCACTTCAAATCTTAATTTGGCAGAGTCACTTTGTAAAAAAGACTAAGCGTCTGTGCACATACACATTCAAATGCACAAACTTATAGACTAAACACGTAAATGAACGGCAAGAATGCATTAAAGGTCTTCGGTTTTCAGGTGAAAAGGGCCCGCTTAAATGACACCTAAGTTAATAATTAACAATTTCGACAACGGAAGTGATTCAATCAAAAACTTTAGCACAATAATATTTTCTTAGAGCTGCTGTAAAGCCAAAACAATCCGTCCACTAATTTTTCTATTATCACTGTGAAGCCGCTTTGAAACAATCTGTATTGTGAAAAGAGCTATATAAATGAAGATGACTTGACTTGACTTAAACGTGTATAGTTTTAATACTTGCAGATAATAATGAAATAAAAAGCAACTTAAGTGTATTTAAAGAGAGCACACTTTCATGATAATGTTTTCTAACACACTATAGTACACTTTGAAACAATACCATATTAAAAGTTCATTTTAAGTTTTAATTATTTTTAATAATCATGCATTAAAGAAACTTCATTATCATTTTAACTGTAGGGTGTTACATGATTTGGCTGTACACTTTAACTCATAGAAGTAAATTATGAGTTCAGATAACTGCATTTAGTATAAACTATAAAGCATTTTCACTTAATTGTAAATAACCTGAAATTAAGTGTCTGGAAACATTACAAACACAAATAAAAGACTAACAGGTTTTAAAGTCATATTGACTGCAAAACCAATGTATTAATTAAAAACAAGAAATTAAAAAAATTCATTTTAAAATGGGACATGACAAAAATGGTAATTTATCCCTATGTTTAGTTCAATTCAATTCAATTGAAGTTAATTTGTATAGCGCTTTTCACAGTACATATTTAGTTCATCGTAAAGATGAACACATGATATGACATGTGTAAGGAAAAAGTAGATGTGAATTCCCGGGATTTACTGATTCATGGCCATGTTTTATTAATTCGTTCCCTAGTTTTAGTTCAATTGCAGCCATTAATGCAGTCATTATCAGTATTTTTCTCCACTCTATGGAAGCTTGTTTCCGCCACAGAATAATTTTTTTGAAAATTGCGACTTTTTATCTCACAATTCTGACTTTTTTCCTTGCATTTGAGTGATATTTACTTGTAATTTTGCCTTTTTTCGTGAAATAAAGTCACAATTGCGAGGTAAAATTTTCTTTTTAAAATTGTTTTATTCGGGAAACAAGCTTCCATAGGTCTCTGTATAATTGTAATGTTGTTAAAGAAATAGAAGTACTATATTTTCTATCTACACTATAACAACGTATATATATATATATATATATATATATATATATATATATATATATATATATATATATATATAAATGAATGAAGACATGGGCAATGGAATAGGATATGACTCAAAAGACTCACAATAACATTCAAAAAAACAATCCCACACTGTGCTAGATCAAAACCTCGAGGAGAGAGCAGATGAAAACAGAGGAGAGACTGGTTGGTGTCTGAGGAAGAGAGATGGGCCGTTTGAATGAGAACAGATGGAGATGTGCTCTTTAATTAACCCGACAGAATCAGGAGGCTGGAACCAGGCCTCAGCCCATGAATAACAGCCCATGCCGCCCGCGCAGGAGAGTTATCGGACTGTCCCCCTCGCAAACGCCGCTTGAAAATCCCTTTCCCCTTGCGTGCTTGCTATTTTATTTCTCATTAGCGTGAGGCAAACTGCTGGGGGATGAAATTTGCTAACAGGAATTAAAAGTGCATTAACACATTGGGGAGTTTCATTTCTGCTAATAGTTTTATTAGTGCTTTGACCTTTCAGTTCATTAGAGGGGTTGATAGGGGAGAAAAAGAGAGAGGAAGGTGAGAGACGAGTGTTTAACATGCAGGGTTACGCCACCATGAGTCCAGGGTCGCACAGACGTCGCAAGACTTTATCTTAATTGTGATGCCTATGTGTGTCAGGTGTTTTAGACCCTATTAAATCACTAAAGGTTCTCGAAGCAATTCTAACCGTTCTAGAACTTAACAACTGAATTAGACCTTTTTCTATAGCGGTATATTTATCTGTCACGCAAAGGCATGGCAAGGATCTGTTTTCAAGCGCTGTGTTGATCTCTTTTTTCCCTTTTGCTAGGGTTTCCCTTTTAGGAGATTCGGCTGTGTAAGCCGTTGTTGACAGATGAGAAATTGTGAAAATTTTGCACCCTCCAAACTCATAAAAATAGCTTTCTTCATCTGTCACCCCCTCATCTTCCAGCCTCCCATATATGGTCTGCTCAATGAGAACGTGCGAATGATTAACTGGCAGAAAAGGCCTTAGAAGCATTCTGATTGGCTAAATAAACAATCTGACCACGCAACCACTTTTTATACTGTTTACAGAGTATTGCTGTCCCCGAGATCATCATGTCATCTATTCCATAAAAACATTACTGCATCTTAAAACCACGAAAACAAATATCAAATTTTTCAAAATCATATTTCTTTTCATATTTATGTGACAGGCAGAGTTTCCCTGTGAGCTGGAGAGTGGCGCATCTCAATGATGTTACTGCAATGACACAATTGCTATGTGGAATGTCACATAAATACAATTTTAAATAAAATAAAGCACAGCTACAGTTTCATGGGCATTAAGAAAAAAAATATGGGATGGTAAATTCTCCTCCTTTTACTTGAGGCGATGGCTGTGTCTGAAATTGCATACTCCCTACAAGTACTTATTTTGAATAACTAATTACTTCGTAACTGCTGACAAAGTATGTTCTATATAGGATGAATAATCTTAATGTACTACATTCACCATGTTGTCATTGTCATGTGACCTACCAGTTGTGTTGCATCACTGCCATTCACAAATCCTCTCCAGTGGCCTCATGGGATAGCAGAGGTGCAAAATATTTGAGTAAACAAGTACCATTTGGTCTCTGTCAGTTTAAGTCTAGATTAAAAAATGTATCTCTTTAACCTGGCATACACAACACATTATCAATTTATGTCTTCATATCCATTAAAGGATTGTTAGGCTGCATAGATCAGGTCAGCCTGAACCTGGAAAACTTCCCATTACTCTGGATGTACTCGTTACATCAGAAGAAGAATGCCGTCTACGCCAATTTTAGTCTCTCTGCTTATCCCGAGGTTTACCATTTAACGTGATTGGCTGGATCCGGGCGGATCCCTGCGGTGTTGGCGAAGACTGTGTCAACTAGCTCATACCATGTGAGAGCCTTACCCACACATCAGCCAGTGACATAGATCCCCAGCAAACAGTCCCATACTGGTGTGATGAAAAAGATCTTAAATTAGATGGAATTGGATTAAATATTTTGACTATTGCGATCCCGAATCGGACTTATGACCTGTAACTCTTTCAAGAGTATCAAGCAAGTGTTCACTGTTGGTCAGAGGAGAACTGGGCCCCTGACTAAGCCTGGTTTCTCTCAAGGTTTTTTTTTTGGTTCCTTGCCACTGTTGCCTTTGGGTTGCTTAGTTGGGGGCACAGTGTTTTTGGTATGCCTGCATTGGCGCCGTTGTATGTGAACTGAGCTGAGCCAGATGACTACATCACTGTTCTCCAGTGCTGATATACATACATTAACTAGACTAATAACTACTAATAACTATTGATCTTTGCAATGGAATGAATCAATACAAATACATAGAATAAGTTGGACAATGACACCATTTTCTTAGGAAGCTGCTGTGTAGCCAAAAATTATTTGCCAATTATTACTGTAAAGCTGCTTTACCATAATTTGCATTGTAAAAAGCGCTATATAAGTAAAGGTTACTAAATTAAATTAGTTACTATACTTGAGTTGTTGTTTTGGCTACTCTTCAGTTTTACTGAGTATCAAAGATATTAGCAACTTTTACTCTTTACTCTTTTACATTTTTGAATAAGTATATGTAATAAATCATGAACTGCATTGTTCTATTGTTTTATAATGTTTCCTGTGGTGCACTCATAATGTTTAATGCTTTTTACATTACAAATTGTCATAATTTAGAACTAAAAGGCATTTTCCTACTGTGATTTTAGCCTCTGATTTGAACGCTCTGTTTTAAGGGGTCTGTCTGCTTTGAGACTTCAGTGTAAACACCAACTGCCGTGATTGGCTAAGGTCTTTGCAATATGAAATAGTATTACTATTTCAGTATTACTTTCTTGAAACTTTTGGCACATTTTTACTATTACAGGTCACAAGGTTAACTAATCGTGAAAAGTGTTGATTATAGCACTACACATAAATCTATGGCATTTGCAACTCAATTTCTGCACACTAATGCTTTCATCATAGCTAGCAGTGCAAACTCAATATAATTAAGAGACTCCTTGAATAAAACGGGTGTTTTGGCGTGTGTCCAGAACTGTTAAACTCATGCTGTTTGATTGACAGCTCCAGTGATTGTAAAGGGAGCGTTCTTTGATCGCTTTCTAAATATAATTTAATTACTGTTTAAATAACAGCATCATCCTACTGAGAGAAACAGTTTGAAGTTGACTGTTTAGCCACTGGTTTGATTTACTGACACATAGACAAATAACATCTGACTCTACATGAATCATTACGTATCAGATCAGGCATTAGAATTAACACGGCTACATACGTGTTGTAGCAGACAAATGTGGCTACCGTGTATCAAATTTTGAGAGATCTGGCACAAACAGCCACGGAGTTACTGATGCTCAAAGAAAAGGTGTTACAACCATCTCCAGTCTCCAATTTATGTCTGCATGTCTGTACTTTCCTTCTTCACTGGAAGCTTCTGTAACCAAGACAAATTTCGTGTGTGTGTAAACATACTTAGCAATAAAGCACTTTCTGATTCTGAATTCAGGAAACAGGAAGTTAATGTTGGACACTTTACAGTGCTTTTTGAATAGAATAGAATTTACATTTAAGAACAGCAAACACCAAATATAAAAATGCTAGGTTTGGGTTTTTTATAGTCGGTAACACTGTAACAACTTAGTCCACGACCTCCCAGCAATAACTTAAGGAGCGCACTAGAATAGACGGCAAAGCTAACAGCTAACAGACATGCACTAGGTTTTGATTTCATGGTGTCTGTAAAACGAGATATACTAACCTCTAACTAATGATTTTGTGATTATGTTTTCTCTCAATGGCTCAATGTTTTCATTGGAGAACACCCAGACAAGTTACAATGCAATTTGCTTTTGCTGTTGGAGGTAATTAGCACCTAAAAAAAAAAATTAAATAACATTGACGTGAGGATCAATGAGCTTGATCTATTGTGAGATTAATCCTGCTATCGACAAAACATGGAAACCATACAATTAAGAGAAAGAGAATAGAAAAAAAGAGTTCTAAACATGGGCCAGTCCAATGATAAATAGGATGCTTTTTATCTCACTGGTTCAATGTGTAGAAATCCTATGAAAGCTTTAATTAATCCATGCATTGTTAATGAAGACTGCAGCAAGAAGCTTAGGATTATGTACAAAGAGAAAGGAAAACACAATTAGTGATATCAGCCTAATGATTTTTACATGTCACTGACCGCAATGTATTTATTGTCAATCTGAACTAGGCCAAAATGTGTCTCAGCGGCCATCTTACAGTGTTTGGATTACTTAGTCTGCTGGTGAAGTTTAGTTTGGGTTTGAAGAAGTGTAAAGATAAATTTTAAATGTGTGAAAAAGCGGTTTATATACATAGACATGGTGATAAACAGATGTTATTGGATACACATAATAGTGAAAACTGGGGCCTCACGATTGGATTTGAGCCTAAATTCAGTAGATTTTATCCTACTTCAAAAGTGCAGAACAAGGATTTACAAACGCAGAAACTGAAGTGAAAGTGTTCCTATGTGTGCGTTTTATAAATCATTCCTAGGAAAATTCCAGAAGCTGTCCATTTAGGATCATTATACAAACATCTTTATAAATGAGGCACTAGATTTGTACATTGCGTGCTGCAATTGCGGCATTCTTGAATAATTCAAAACAAACTTGTTGCAGTGTTCAAAGCTGGCAAAACATATTCATGTTTATATATAACCTACGTCTAATACCATTAATGAGATCAGCTGTAGCCTATATGTGGTCTGCCATGATAGAGGGAATTGTGGGTATAATTTTTGTCCACTCTCCTCGGTTCGCTGGCCATCCAGTGGGCTAAAGGGAGCGTAGGGGCTGAAAGAGAAAAGGAGGAAGAGGAAGAAGGATTGCCTTTCAAGGGTTATGAGCCATTAAATCACAGCCAGGAAATCTCAAGGTTCCTCAAGAGTGCTGCACAAGGAATCTTTTGCCCCAAGAAATATTGTTTATGGTTTAAAAGCCTCGCCGATGGATTTATAAAAGAAACATTCATCATGACAGAAAAATGGAAGAAAACATTCCTGAAATAAATACTCACTCTATAGGTATACTTGTCACCTGGACAGCACAATAACAAGTGAATTGGAAGGAAGATCCTTCATCAGTTGGCAACAGGCCTAAGATGGTCCGAGCAGAACTCCAGAGAAAGGAAATCAGGAGGTGCAACTGGAAAACCATAAACCAAATGCACAGCATTGAACAAATTAGATGCCCCATCAGTTTTACGCCACCATAATTTTCAGGGTAAAACATCAGTTTAGAAACTTTCAGATTTTATCCCACCTAATATGAAAATCTTAAATCAGTCAATGACAACTTTTTCCAAGCTGGGATAAGCAGTATTTGCAAATCATGGTCCCATGGGGCCTCTAGGCACCCAAATTTGGAGCACCACAACTGTGAGAGCCCTTACCCTGCTGCTTTTCAAACAACTCCCTCAATTTTCAATAATTGGCAGGGCCTAAAATTAACACTCGCCAAGAGTGAAATACGAGTATTGGTGAGCGTATGAAACAGTGTCCATCGCCAGTTGGCCGGGATAATTTTTTATGAACACTAACAATGCAATGTTGTGAGAACATGAAAGTGAACAAACATGATCAGGACAGTTGACAGGTCAGCGCTGCATCGCCACAAAAGTTTAAGCCTTGCCAATTTAAACAGAAAGCATAAGGGAACTTGATTTTGTTACTCACGAACTGTGTGAGAAGTTTTGTGCACACACATCAGAAGTTGTGCGCCCAGAAAGCGTCTCTGATGTCTCCAGAGTGTGTATGTGAAGTTTTAGCTCAAAATAGATCCCCACAAATTTTTTATAGCACGTTAAAATAGCCAGTTTTGAGGGGGTGAGCAAAATCACACTGTTTTGTGTGTGTCTCTTTAATTGCAAATGAGCTGCTGCTCCAGGCCCCCTTTCGAGAAGAGGGTGGAGCTTCAAGAGCTCATGCAACGAACAAACAGGACAATCTCAAGCACTGCAAATGTCAGAAATTGTCAGTAATGGTGTTCAGTTCGAACCAGAGTCAGACAATGATGCCTACAGAGCCAGAGGATATATGCTGCATGGAGATAGAACAGGTATAGTTTAATTTTGGTTATAACTTAAGTTGTCATCTTGCTTTTATCCACTATTAGTACAACTATGTTGTAGCCAAACTCATCCTAAAACTTTACTGATTTAATTGAGAATTTTAAATAAGGAGTAGGTGGATTTTTATCATTGTATTCTGGTTGTATTTACACACTGCCAACACACATTTCTGTCCAAAATCCATGTAAAAGTGTATTTTACATAACAGGTGTCTTTTAAAGTGACAGCAGCCTAATACTCCTGCTGCTGTCTGTGTTTATAATGTAAATCAAACAAAAAAGGACAAAGAAAATATCTCTCACTGCTCTTGACTGTGTAACTTTTGAAACTTTAATAAGGATTAATTAATCTATGTTTAATTTACACAGTGAAGACTAGTGTTATTTTTCATTTGAATACTTCAATGTTTCTACCCCAAAACTACTTGTCTTTAATAGGAATTTTATCTGTATGGAAATTGGAATAAAGAATTATGAATTTTCACTCGGATCTAAAATATTGATGTCATAACTGTCTTTGCATAAACGGTTTAAAAATTATGGCCAGTAAATTTGCCATTGGCAAAATGTTTCAGGCCCCTGCTTATCGGACACATTCAATTCAGGTCTTGCAGTAAATAGATGATGAACTGTTTCAGGTGTGTGATATGAGGGAGAGAAACAAACTGTGTAGTGGTGGGAGTCCTCCAGGACAGGATTAAGCACTACCTTATCCTATGCTAGGTTAGAAAGGAGTATTTGGTTAAAACAGCCTAACACAGTGTTTCCCAACCTGGATTCTCACCAGCATTGCACATTTTGGATATCTCACTTATCTGACCAATCCATTTCAGGTTTTGGAGTCCCTACTAAGGAGTTGTTGAATCAATTGAAGTTGTTGAATCAATAAGTTTGATTGAGGAAGAGTTTGAAAACATATGATGATTCAGTCTTGGGCCACAGAGATTTTGCAGACCCCTGGGAGAACCAGTCTTGGCCAGGTTCATAATCTAGTCCTGATTACTTGAAAATCCATATACAGAAATCACAGATTTTCACAGGAATTCCAAAGCTAAAATGGAAAGGATTATAAATGATTATCAGATTATCAGTCTTTTCCTTATAGAACTACTGTATGTCACATCACTTTCTTGGACCCATATTGCAGGCTTTTGGACAATTGAGCAAGTTCAATCAGCGATGGAGCCCATCTGTGAGAGAGATCACTCTGACTGGGAGGTGAGCAAAAAAAAAATGGAAGTGACAAAAGCAAGCAAATTAAGCTTGCGAATCAGTGTTGCGCAAGATTGGTGTGAAAATGGCTTCAGTGCACAGTCCTACCTCTTCTAGTTTTTCTTTTTGAATGATGAATTCCGACTACTGCCACCTGCTGGTATGGAGAGTTATTTCCTCTCGCGCAGGCACAGAATGTATGTGCTAGTTGGATGTAGTCTGTGCGGTGTGTTCGTGGTCGGATTTTTGGCCCAGATACATGCAAAGTGAAGCGACAACATAGTAAGATGTCATTGCCGCTAGTTCTTTGATATCTCTTTGGTGTGTCTTTACAATGTTATCTTTTTGAATCTTAAAAAACATGGTTAGCCCGGACTGTTGTTATAGGGAAAAGGGAAGCATGAAAACACTTCTTTTGTATTCCAGAGAAAGAGATAATGGCACACAGGTAAAAATAAATTGTAAGTAGCACTGGTTGGACATTTGTGACGTTGGGCCTCTTTAGGAACTTTAGGAAGATGTATATTATTTAGCTAAAGTTTTGTGAATAAATGAATAAAAGTGCAAATAAGTGCGGTAATACAAGCCTATGATGAAAAAACGAGCACATCAGATCTCAGAGAGGAGTGAAATGGAAACAAAAAACATGAGAATTCAGGAGGTGGAGTAGAGCGGGCAGACAGATGGCTGTGTAAGTGAGAAAGACAGAGAGAGAGAGAGACAGAGATATTGCCAGCGTTGGGGCTTTGGGGGTGGGACGGGCAGCAGGCAGATGTGTGTGTGATGGATGGTCCGGCCAGGCAAGGCCGCAGATAAGAGTGCAAACAAACTCGGTAATAAATGAACCGGCCCGAGCGGCGGTATTGAGGCTGGCTCCTCACGCCGTGATGCATGCCGAGGGAAGCCGCCGGCAATTTGTAATGGAGAAATGAGGGAGCTGTCAGAGGAATGAAGAGACAACACTCGGGAGAGGAGGAACAGGACGGGCCAGCAGGGGCCGGGCACCGCTCTGTGTGTCTGCTCACCAGGGGGGTAATCAGGGCTACACGGGGCGCTAATTCACCCCATAATTAGACTGGCTGTCACGCCGTGCCGTGTGTGGAGACCTTCAGAAGGCGCAGAGGAGCTTTCACATATCTTGGTCTCTTAAGAAAAGAGGGTCAATTCACTGGACTGAAGGTTTAAATTCAAGTGTATTGGCCGGGGAAGCAGACGAATCAGACACATCAGCTGGATTATCAAACAATAACATTGGGGAATTACTTATCATCAGCCCCAAAGCAGCATCTTAAGTAATACATACAATTGTGTGCATAAGCTTCACAGTCCTTGCAGAAATTGGTAGATGTTTATAATTTTTTAAAGAATAGATACTTTTTTTAAATATAGTACAGCCCTGGTGATTATCAACAGATTTTTGCAAATGATATTGTCTCAAGTTGTGATAATATTTTCCATTGTAATCCAGCCATTTCAGTCGGAATAAAGGCTGCTTGGTTTGAAAGTGAAAGCTTCATGCATCACTATTGATATTTGGACCTATTTTGACTACAATATTTTGCTGAAATGACCACACCTTTACCTCTTTTCCCACAAGCATTTATTTTATTTTATTTATTTATTTATTTTTTTTTTTTTAAAAAGTTGCTAGTCACCACCAGCATTTTTGATCATTTTCACAAAACTTTCATGGTCCCCAGAATATTTTGTTGTATGAATATTGGAGCATAAAATACATCAAAAGAAAGAACCGAGCCTCTGCTTTTAAACAAACATTTTATTCTACCATCATGCATTTTATCAACCCTTGAATGTAGGAAAGCTTGATTAAGAAAAGCAACATTTTGAACAAAAAGAGAAAATTGTGTTTTTGTCAGTCTTCGTCCTGGATTGGATTCAGAACAAAGATCAAAACACAGATGGAGTGGATTGAGTCAATCTACACCAGCAAAACTTCTGCATGGGTTGACCTTTCATTCTGTAACATTAAGCAGTTTTGATTTATATGCTGTTGAATGTTTGGTGATTGAGTTATTTTACATGTGTATCAGCAATGCTTCTGTCACTTGTTTCTGCTTCTTCTTCACCTGTGTTTTGATATAGGGATTCGGCGCATTTTCAGAAGATGGGTAATCCTACTGTATAACAATGAAAACAATGGATTGCCAGAAAATTCTGTCACTTGCGAGGAAGTGTTATGTCATAAATGGCATGACGGAAAATTCTGTTAATGGAGGGGATTTAATATTATGTGTGGCCTCTTAAAGCCGTCAGTTCTGTATTGATTGTGTAAATTATTTTGTCTTGTAAAATGTATATCAAATAGCTTCATCAGGGCAATACTATGTTAAAAAACAGGGTTATCTTAGAAATATCAAATAAACATCTTAAATATCCTGCACAGGGTATGTAAATAGATTAAAAAATTATATTAAATTAAGTTAAAACTAGTTTTTCTGTTTGATATGGTATCTCCCTGCATATTTATTTTTATTGGTGGACTTCATGTTTCAACTTCACAATATCTTGAGTTCAGCGGCTGCTGAGAAGAACAACTAAAGGCTATTAACACTGAAAATACTTTAAAAAGAGTTTCCACTCTGAGTTTACATTCAGAGAGCTGAGGGGAAGTGTGACCTATTCCTTCCTAGTCTGTCACTGTCAAATGCTTATACAAGAACACAGGGGTGATAATTTATTAGCAGTGCCTGTGAACAAGAGTCATCGCACTTAAATCCCTTGGTAAGTGCTGTCAAAATCAGACACACAGCAGTGCGCCGCTTCACATAGCCAACAGAAAACATTTGAACTGAACTCTGGGCTCAAGTATCCTTATTGCAAAATGGATTAAATTTATTATTTTCGTCAAAATTCTACAAAGAATACCCCATAATGACAACGTGAAAGAAGTTTGCTTGAAATCTTTGCAAATTTATTAAAAAAGTCTCCAGAGGTAGTAGTAGTGGTGCACTTAATCTACACTCTCACGCAACTGCTTTGAGACATGAAGGTTGAGGATCCAAATGCAGTTTATTAGGGTAATCCACTGACATAATCCCAAAAACAGACAAGAGGTCAAAACACAGGCAAACAATCCAAAATGAATACCCGGCAGGAATCTCAGCCAAACAGGCTAATGCAGAAAACGGGGCAAACCAGAAAACAGGCATGGGTACAAACCATGAACATGAGAAGGACAGAACACAGCGACACATACAAGACTTCACAACGAATGACCGAATAAACCAGGCATATATAGGCCGAGACTAACTATTTATTGAGGATGACAAGGATGGTCAACGGCACTAAACATCGATAGAGTGTGCGAGAAAGTCTGACTGACGATGCGTGTCTGTTGTGAGCAGGGAAGAGGGAGTGTTTTCGGTTCATTTTTATGGAAGTTGAGCCTCATCCTGACGTGTCAGTTAAGCACGGCTCTTAACTTCCAAAAGAGAGAATCTAAAAACACTCTGGTCGCTTGCTCTGCTCCAGTGGACACGCAGTCCTTCATCAGGTTCCTTTCAATGTTTGAGGGTACTTTACACCCCAATGACTGGCATCAGCGGTGGATTGATCTCTCCAAAGTGAAGCATCAGCTTACCCCAGCGACAGCATTTACCCCTTACGTCACTGAATCTGTTGGCAGTTCCAGATAGCTCCGCCATCAAGCCATAGCATGTGACAGGAAGCGACGATGAGTCGTTTTGAGGGGGCGGGGAGTTTTATGTTTTTGATTTAAAGATTATGAGGGCACATGAATTTAAAAAAAATAATGAAGTGCATGGATAAATTGACAATAAATACTACAATATTCCATATAAAAATAAGAATTGTCAGTTTTGATTAAATGGCGACTTGAGCAGTGCAAGCACAGTCCTGTAGTCCGCCATTGTTTTGGTTCTCACCTGTGGACTGAAAGCACAATACGTATGCACATTATGTCTTCGTTTTCACAAATTTGCATTTTAACAGAGACAATACTGGTATCATTTTCAAAAACCTCTTTTCAACATCTGGGGCAACATCTGAGCAATACATTTTTCTTTTACACTTTGATCAGTTCAAGGTATCAACAGAAGGACACTGAAGTCCTTACACCAACCGATCTTATGAGAAAACTATTTTATGAAGAAAAAAAATTAAGCATGAAAGTCAACCCCTAAACCTAACCCTCAGTAGGACGTACAAATATTGAATGAAAATCCATCAAATCGTCAAAATGTAAACTGCCAAAAACTTTTTATTGGTTTAGAGATGCAAGCTGCAAACCAAACCATTCCTACAAGTACTGTAGCTGTATTTTTCCTAATCAGAACTGCTGTCTTGTAGATTCAGTTCTTAGAAGTTCATTGAGATGACAATGTCACTGTTCGTATACAGTATGAATGATTTGCTATGAGTCAAACGTTCATGTGACACACTGTTAGCTCAATCATTGCAGGATAAATGTTGTCTGGTTGTCTCAGTTAAGGCTGTTCTTGATCTGCCCTCAACACCCCTTGGTTTCTTTTTGTTTACCTGTGTGTCAGACACAAGAATGAATTCCCTACTGCCAGATATGTTTCAAGCAGTTCACACTTGCAAGACACTTTGTTTACATTTATTTTTCACTTTATACCCTTTTATTACAAATTAAACGTCAGTATCATTACAGCAGGAGGCAAAGCTCAAGCAGGCGAATGCAATGTAAACAATGTAAATAATCGTACCTGAATGGAGGTTTATAGAAGACATTTTGTACAGAATTCTTTTATTTTTAAAACTCTACGTTCTTTCAGTAACGGAATTAATCTTCACAGTTGCGCAGTGTTTGGGAGTATCTATTTATCTCAATGCTCGGCTGGTGCAGAAATACAAAAGCTGTGACGAAAAAAAAGAGTAACATCAGCCAGTCTCACCCTTCTAAAAAAAAGCCATTGGAAACATCTACAATTGAATGGATGTCAAAGGAGAAAAATATAGCCAGAAATGGAGTAGTTATGGCATGTACCTCAGGGACTATGATAACCAGGCAAATTTTGATCTTGTTCATTATGAATCAGTTCTTTCATGTGGGTCATTTTGATGAACTTGTCCAAAAATAGATTTGCTTATTCATATGATTCACTCCATAGTGTTCCCAAGAGACCCTATGCATCATTTTACTTGTCTTTTTTTTGTAGTTGAAGTATAATCTTCAGCTGTGAGAAGACAGGAAGCTCTACAGCCACCCAGAAATCTGCAGTGGGTCTGACTTACAACAACGACAAAATGTTACCATCCCGCTGCTGTTGTTGCTGCGCTGTTGTCACGTCTTGAACACGAGGCTAGCGGAGGCTGGGGTGGAGAAGAAAAATTAGGGCCTACACCTGCGGCGGCGTAATTAATGCCATTGTCACCTTCCAAAAATAAATCAGAACCTCAACAAGACTTTCCTGTTTAGGGTCAAAATCTCCTCCCGCTGTATTAAAATTAATCACCTTCCCTGCTGTTGCCGTGGAGTGAAGAAGAAAAAACGGCCGGCTTCTGCATTTCTCTGTTCAGTAGTAAAAATAAACAACAAACACGACATGCCGCCACGTAGAACGTGGATTAATTAGCTATTCCTGCGGCGCTAGAGAAAAAGAAATGAAATTCCGAACCAGATCTGCATTGATGAATTGGTAAACCTTTAGAATTCATTTGTCATGTAGGGAGTGTGTGTTTGTATTTATGAAAGGTTAGGGGTTGCCTTGGGATGGGAGATTGGTGGAGTAGCTGGGGTGATTTTTGTTGTATCCTTGGGATGATCTGAAGCATCAACGATGATTACTAATTTACGTGTGGAAAATGTTTTAGATTTGTAGACATTGAATTTCTTACATACATGTTGTGCATGAAGTCACATTTTAGTACTTGCACTTTTCATTTTCTTAAATCACTCTTCCTGGTTCGATGATTGATTATATAAGCACCCCGATTGAATATTATTTTTTTCCTCTAATGTTCAGAGCCTAACAGGCCAACGAATATTTTGTGATCGCCACCGCTGGGCTGCTTGCTCGATTAGTCCGTTTCTCTGTTTCAGGCCAAACAATTAGAAAGTCATTTATTTTCACATTTCAAAGTGATGAGCCCCAAACACGCCTTTATAGATCTTCTTCTCCTCAATTGTGTCTATTTGCATAATGGGATAGAATAGCTCTGAAATGTGGCCCTGTGGGACTCACCGAAGATTGAGACATGAGATACCAGCCGCCGCATCATATTTATGTCTGTTTTGGGGAAAATTAATGGTGCATTTTCACTTTGTATAATGTTATTTAATGGTGCAATTCATCTAATAAAAAGAGAACATTTTTGAAACATTTATGTTTTTTTGCTTTTTACATACGAGGAGGCCCAGCGGGCCTGTGCAAATATTTCCCTCTGTGTGGCTGCAGTTTCTGCGCTGCAGGCTGTTTTTATGCATCATGATGGATGATTTAGCTTTTCTCTATTCTTTGCCCAATAAGTTGCTTCCTAAATTGGTGTTTTGAGAGAAAAACATCAGAACAAAGCATAAGCATCAACTGATACTTAATCTGGTTTACTTTAACTTTAAGCAAGAAAATACATTGATAATTTATTTTTATATTTAATCTCTTGTTTTATGACAAACAAGTTTTTGGACTATTATGCAATTATGAAAATAAGTCACATTTGAAATGTAGTATTGGTATAAAATGATTAAAATTATTAATGTAATAAAATTGAATTAATTAAAGGTGATTTTTAGATATAACATTTTAGACGTTATTTGTCAGACCGAGGTAACAGCAGGGAATGAAAAAAGCAGGATTTAAGTGCAGCAGTCCCAAAAATCAAAATAACAAAATACTCAGGATACTTGAAACTCTCAACACACGAACAGAATAACCACAATAAAACTGATGAGAACAATCAAGCAAGGCTACAAACTAGGACTTTTCACACTGTGCTTAACCACGGGTTATATTCGTTCTAAAAACCACTTTTAACCTTGGGTAAAGGAGCATTTCACACTTGTAATTTAGATGCAAGGTTAGCATCTATTTTTACCTGTAGTTATGAAACCCTGCTATGGAGCAGGGTTAGCACCACTTTTGGGGTTTTACCCCGCATTGCGGTGCCAAACTTGTACAATGCTTGTAAAGTGTGAAATGATGCGGTGTTAAGGCCCCAATATACTTCAAACAAAATCATAGAACGAACTGATGTGACGTCATTTGGAACAAAATCAGGCCAAAACGAAGTTCATTTTGTGTTCGTTTTGTGATTTCGAAACTGTTTCCCAAAGCAAATGTGGCGAGGGGGGTGTAGTTCAGCGAAAGCTGCAGCGGGAGAGAGAGACGGGAGAGGAGTGGTGAGTAAGCGGATCAAGTGATGATAACTAACACCTGTGTATCCTTGCAGTAATTGGCGTGGGGAGACGACTTAAAAGGCCACTCGGTGGAAGCGAGGGGGACAGAGAGACGGACTGGGAGCTCGGAGAATGTCTGGCTGATGAACTTGAACCTGTTTACTTAGAGATTGACTGATATTGGCAGCGCGATCAGCGAACCTTACATTGTGTTTTGTTTGTATTTAAAGTTAAACTGTGAATAAAACTCTGAGTCCCAGTCAAGCCGACCCTGTCTTCTTCCTTCCTTTGACTTCATCTTTGAACCTCATCACACTGGTGCCGAAACCCGGGAAGGAAGAAGAAACGCCGCCGTCACAATGCAGACCCCGTTAGGTGTGCCATTTGCGGAGATCATACAGTCGCTCGCGGGCCTCCACCAGGAACACCATCAGGCGCAGGAGGACCGCACGCTGTTCCGGAGCTGGATTGACCGGGAGGTTAAGGCTGCGGGAACTCCAGCATCCCCAGCCCCGCCCATCCACGTGCCTCTCAATAAGATGGGACCGCAGCTCTTTCATCGACCTCTTTGAGCGGTCAGCTGAGGCATGTGGGTGGCCCAAAGCGGACTGGCCAGTGCGGCTAATCCCCCTACTGTCCGGGGAGGCGCAGGTGGCCACACAGCAGTTGCCAGTCCAAAACCTCCTGGTCTATAAAGACCTGAAACGCGCCACCTGTGCCACCGTCCGACGTCGCTGGACCAGGCCATCCAACTGGCGGAGGACCAGATGGCGGCGTGCCCGAGGTTCGGCGAGTCACTGCCAGCGGCTTCTATCTCTCTCCCCTCCACCTCTTTCTGTCCCCTCTCTTTCGTCAAAACCTGTCCCTCTTCCCAGGTCCCGAGGGAGCCTTCAGCCTCGAGCAGCCCCCCGCTGGAGGGATTCCTCCCTCCCGGATCCGGCTGCTGGCCCGAGGGCGCCGCCCAGGGGGGCGGGCATGGCCAGCAGCAGTTCAGCCACGGGTCCGGTGGCTCCCCTCTCTCCACGCCAATCTCTTGGTCCACTTACCGCCCCTAGGTTAGCGGGGAGGTCCGGGCCGGCCTGTTGGCGTTGCGGGGACCCGACCCATTTTATTGACCGCTGTCCCGTAATGGAAGTGGGGACGCTGATACGGGTCCTGGACGCCCCTCAGGCTGCCCCCGATCAAGCTGGCCTGTACCAAATACCTGTGAGTATCAGGCTTTGGTGGATTCAGGTTGTAACCAAACCTCCATTCATCAAAGCCTGATTCAACCAGAGGTATTGGATAAAAGCCGCCTGGTTAAGGTACACTGTGTGCATGGGGATGTGGTGGATTATCCTTTACTGTCCGTGACCATTCAATTTCGGGGAAAAAAGCAGACAGTGGTTAGCCCGCACCTCAAGCACCCGCTAATTTTGGGGACGAATTGGATGGATTTTAAACGATTGCTGGGTTTCTTATGTGTGGGTGCTTCTTGGGCAAACGGGAGTCGGGAAAAGGGGGCGGTCTCTCAGGTAGGAGAAGCTGAACCGGGACCCATGAGAACTGTATCGGGGGAACGGAGTGAGCAAGAGAGAGGAATGCTCTAAGATCGCGATGATTTTCCCTTGGTGCAGTCTCAGGATGAGACACTTAATCATGCTTTTGAACAGGTCCGTTCTATCGACGGGCAGCTTCTCCAGCCGACTTGACCACTCTTGTACCCGTATTTTGCCATTTTAAAAGATCGGTTGTATCGAGTGACCCAAGACACTCAGTCAAAAAAAGATACAACCCAGTTGTTGGTTCCGAAGAGCCGTCGGGAAATGCTCTTCCAGGCGGCTCATTGTAATCCTATGGCCGGACATTTGGGACAGACGGCAACACTGAATCGTTTAATGACCCGATTTTTCTGGCCGGGCATTCATGAGAACGTGCGCAGGTGGTGCGCGTCTTGTTGGGAATGTCAATTGGTGAATCCACCGGCCGCTTCAAAAGTACCATTGTGCCCCTCCCTCTCATGCAGGTCCCCTTCGAACGAATTGGTATGGACCTCATTGGGCCATAAGAACGATCTGCACGGGGGCATCGATTTGCTCTGGTCCTAGTGGATTATGCAACCCAATACCCCGAGGCAGTAGTGCTCCGCAGCACTTCGGAGAAAAGTGTAGCGGACGCTTTGTTTCGTTTCATCTCCCGGGTGGGAATCCCGAAAGAGATTCTCACCGATCAAGGCACGGCGTTTATGTCACGAACTCTCCGCGAACTGTACTAATTATTGGGCATTAAGTCGATTCGTACCAGCGTCTATCACCCACAAACAGACGGCCAGGTAGAATGATTTAATTGCACGTTAAAAACCATGATTCGAAAGTTTCTTCACGAAGACGCCAAAAATTGGGCTAAATGGCTTGAACCCCTCTTGTTTGCTGTGCGCGAGGTTCCGCAACCCTTCACAGGGTTTTCCCCTTTCGAGCTTCTCTACGGGCGTCAGCCCCGCGGGGTGCTCGACCTCCTGAGAGAGAATTGGGAGGATGGACCTTCAGAGGCTAAAAACGAAATTCAATATGTTCTGGACCTGAGAACAAAACTCCACACTCTGGGGCAGCTATCTATGGAGAATTTGTTACAGGCCCAGGACAAGCAAAGCCGGCTGTACAACAGGGGGACCAGCCTCCGCAAATTTGCACAGGGAGATAAAGTGCTTGTATTACTTCCAACTTCTAGCTCTAAATTACTCGCGAAGTGGAAAGGACCTTTTGAGGTCACATGGCGAGTTGGGGATCTCAATTATGAAGTAGTGCGAACGGACAGGGGTGGAACGCATCAAATTTACCACCTCAATCTCCTAAAAAAATGGAACGAGGCGGAGTCAGTGATGCTGGCGACGGCAGTGAGTGGGGAGGAGGATCTTGGGCCGGAGGTGAACAAAACAGGTCAATCTCTTGCCCTGGCCCCGGGGGGAGATCACCTCTCGCCGTCCCAGCTCACTGATGTAGCCAAGTTGCAAGCAGAATTTGCTGATGTGTTCTCACCCCTACCGGGTTGGACAAACCTCATTCAGCACCACATTGAGACCGAGCCGGGTGTAGTGGTGCGCAAACGGCCGTATAGGTTACCTGAACACAAAAAGAAAGTAGGTCAGTCTGAATTAGAGGCAATGCTAGAGATGGGAGTAATAGAAGAGTCCAACAGTGATTGGGCGAGCCCGATAGTATTGGTGCCTAAAATAGGCTCGGTTCGATTCTGTGTGGATTATCGCAAGGTGAACGCTGTGTCGAAATTCGACGCATATCCAATGCCACGGGTTGACGAATTGCTTGATCGGCTAGGTTCGGCTCGATTTTATTCAACATTGGATTTGACAAAAGGATATTGGCAGATCCCCTTATCTCCGTTGTCTAAAGAAAAGACAGCTTTCACGACGCCGTTTGGATTACATCAATTTGTAACGCTTCCTTTCGGGCTGTTCGAGGCTCCGGACACTTTTCAGCGTCTCATGGACAGAATACTTCGACTGAACGCAGCATTTGCCGCTGCCGTTTTAGATTATATCATTATCTATAGTAACGACTGGCAGCGGCATATGCAGCATCTGCGGGCTGTCCTTAGATCGCTGAGGCAGGCCGGGCTTACGGCCAACCCGAAAAAGTGTGCGGTTGGGCATGTGGAGGTCAGGTATCTGGGCTTCCACTTGGGTCACAGGCAGGTGCGTCCCCAAATTGACAAGACAGCAACCGTTGCAACCTGCCCAAGACCTAAGACCAAAAAGGAGGTGAGGCAGTTCCTGGGGCTGGCGGGATATTAAGGTTTGTGCCTAATTATTCGGACCTCACCAGCCCGCTGACTGACCTCACTAAAAAGGAAGCACCAGATCCGGTGCAGTGGACGGAGCTGTGCCAGCGGGCTTTCACCCAGGTAAAGGCTGCCCTGTGTGGCGGGCCGCTCTTACACTCTCCTGACTTTTCTTGTTGCAGACGGATGCGTCGGACAGGAGGCTGGGGGCTGTCCTGTCCTAAGAGATAGAGGGTGAGGAGCGACCAGTGCTGTACATTAGTCGGAAGCTCTCAAAAAGAGAGACTATGTACAGCACCATTGAAAAAGAATCTCAGCTATTATCTCCTGGGACGGGAATTCACCCTCTGTTCGGACCATGCGTCCCTGCAGTGGCTCCACCGTATGAAGGATACCAATGCCCGAATCACTTGTTGGTATCTGGCCCTACAGCTGTTTAAGTTCAAGGTGGTCCACAGGCCGGGGGTACGGATGGCTGTAGCCGACTTTCTCGCCAGGAACGGGCGGTGGGGGTATGTGGCGAGGGGGGCGTGGTTCAACGAAAGCTGCAGCGGGAGAGAGAGACGGGAGAGGAGCGGTGAGTAAGCGGATCAAGTGATAATAACTAACACCTGTGTATACTTGCAGTAATTGGCGTGGGGAGACGACTTAAAAGGCCACTCGGTGGAAGCGAGGGGGAGAGAGAGACGGACTGGGAGCTCGGAGAACGTCTGGCTGATGAACTTGAACCTGTTTACTTAGAGATTGACTGATATTGGCTGCGCGATCAGCGAACCTTATGTTGTGTTTTGTTTGTATTTAAAGTTAAACTGTGAATAAAACTCTGAGTCCCAGTCAAGCCAACCCTGTCTTCTTCCTTCCTTTGACTTCATCTTTGAACCTCATCACAGCTAACTCTCAGGAATAGTTTGCCCCAGCTGCAAAACACCTACTACCGTTGGTCCGTACTACCAATGTAATAGGAGGTGTGCTCTGAGGCTCCGCCTTCTTTCACACAGAACTCTTCTCTGACTCATTTGAGTCCGTCGAGGTAAGATCTCCACGGTTGAAAACATGAACAGACTAGAGAACCGCTTTATAGTAGAAAATGAAGTTGTGTTTCTAATTAAATGAGGCACTGGCACTATTTTTCATGTTTGATACAGTAATGCTGTAAACCTTGAGGCCCGAGGCAGAGACATGGAGATGAGCGGACACCGTGGAGCCAGAGAGCCGAAGGACTGAGGTAGAGCTGGAAGGAAGGAGGAGCCCAACAGAACAAAAGGGGTACAGGGAAGGGGCACAGCCGAAGGCCCGGAATTCTGTGGTGGAGTCAGAGCAACGCCTGACCAAGGTAGCCCACGACAAGGTAGCCCAGTAGAGCCATAAGGACAACAATCCCAGGTGAAGCTGGGTCGATGAATCAAGCGGAGCCAACTGGTCAACAGGCAGAGATGGAGTAATGGACTTGGTAGTTCAAGATGGAGCAGGGAAGTCGACACACCGGGGCGGATCTGGTGAACAGGAAGCCCAAGGTGAATCCAAGCTGCTAAAGGGAGCCAGCGAAGGAGGAGCCAAAAGCAAAGGAGACAGTACCGAAGAACTGCAAAGATTACGAAACAACCTCCTTGGCTATTACAGGACAGGTAGAGAGTTCAGAAATAGCCTCCTTGTTTGATACTGGACAGACAAAAGGTGGAAGTAGGAGACAGGGCATGAACAACAATACAAAGTTGGTGCTGGGTGACGAAACACTTGGTGCTAGTCATTTCACATGATTCCGTTATACCCCTCATAGAGTTAAACACACTCTTCTTAGTGTTTGGGGTATGGGCAGGGCTCCCCTTCATCTCTTCATATTAGTAAATCATAAATCCCTTCACCCTAATAAATCCACTGGAATGGACTCATATATCGGCTCTGGCCCCTGGTCAAACTCCATGCATGGCTTGGGCTCCAGGATGAACATGGCTTAAGTGTTCCATTAAGGATGTAAATGTCAGCACATGCACCTGGTCAGACATTGCACTCCTTTTTCATGGTGGGCTCAGACTCTGAGTTAGCGGTGGGCTCTGGTTGTCACTCTGTGGTGGACATTGCCGGTGGTATAACGTGCGTGGAATGAACTGCAGGTGCTGGTACTTCATGATTCTCCTCTCTCTCACATATGGTACAAGGGCGATCCACACTGAAAAAGCATCCAGTTCAGGAACCGGATGTCCCTCTAGGACCGTCTCTGTGCAGGCGCACTTTTGTCCGAGGATTCAAACCTGCCCGAGCAAAAACAAAAAGGCTGGCATCGTCGTAGGAGGCTTGATGGAGCAGATCTAAAAACCTCTTCATGTGCTCCTCGAGGGATTGATGTCTGTGAACATCAAGGTGGTACTTAAATTGCTCCAATGAAAAGAAAATACCATATTAATCCTATAAATATTTAGTTCAGTCATGAACAGGCTGATGGGTCCTTTGCATACAGTCGGCAAGCAATCACATCATTACTACATGTGCCAAAGAGATCGGTTGTTCAACATTCAAATAGGCTGATTCAGTGTTTGCTGTAAGCTAGTCCTGCAGTGAGTGAGTTCCTCTGAACCCCTCCACCTCCCCCATCTCCACATACCACGATCTGCTACAGGATTTATGTATGTTTATTCATGCAGCAACAGAATCATATCTTATTTGTTCACAGCAGTATATCTGTGTATCTATTAGCAATAGCAAGTCCCTACTTGCTCTGCAGCAGCAGCAATAATCAACAAAAGCAGCTAGTCTACCAAGACCAAATACATTAACATTGCCATATTTAATAACATGCTAAAACTTTGAGAGTTGTTTAGTACAGTTCAATAACCATACCCTAACCAAACCCTAAATTAATGCATTAAATTTAGTCATAGTGAAACATAATTGTTTGGACATAATACACCTTGTTCCAAATATATTTAGAACAAAATAATGAATAAAGTCATACGATAAACACGATCTCTTAAAATCTTACAGTCTTTCAAAGATCACGAGACTTCATTCAAGGTTAAACTCTGTTTAATTTCTGAAGAGAAAAGCAGACGAGTTGACACTAAAAGTGGAGTTATAAAATGAATGTGGATAGCAGCTCAGATCATTTAGTGTTTGAAGAATTTGATGGAAATTTGTTGAGATCTCTTCTAAGACTCATGTGAGATTACTGGAGGAACATCTGAGAAGCACGAGGCTTCAAAATGATTTATCATTTTTTTTATAGGAGAAACAACTGAGATATTAAAGGGCTTTGGGCTTTGTTTCTTTTATTCTGTCAGAAGAAACGCTGGTGTATTGAATTTCCAGCAGCAGTCATATCCCGAAGTAAATGCCCAAGAAAGAAAGGCCAGCTTCATTTTTGTATTACCCATCAAAGACACACCCCAACTATACATTCACTCGTTCGCTTGCTTGTGCCACTTCAACATTGTGACCCCCACCTACATGTCATTCCCAACCCTAAACCTCCAGCCATACCTTGGCATCCCAGCACTGAGAGAATTGATATACACTACTATTCAAACAAGCATAGTGAATGGCCTTGTTTAGGGCTGTTGTTGTTTGGGATAGAAAGCAACCCCTCAAAATATGCTAGCATCACAGAAACAATTTTTTTTGCACTTTTACTCCAAAAAATATAGTTTTTAAACAACCAGGTGATTTTCTAGGAATGCATTTTTCCCTAAATACTTTTGTAGGATTCTTAATGGCTGTTTTTATAGTGTCTTTGTGCTTTTATGCTTGTGTAGCACACAGATTTGCATCCATACATGTGTGTACGTTATGTGTGTGCGTATAGGTGGGTACCCCCGGTGCGCTTCTCTGGCTCCAGCTGCTGTTTTTTCTCCAGCCTGAAGGTATAGCCGTTGAAAGGCACTTTAGAAATTAAAAGAGTTTCACTGCACTGTAATGTGGCTTAAATGATCCAGAAAACACAAGATATATTGACCATTTAATGAAACACACTCTCTCTCCACATCTCAAATGCTCTGTCTGTCTTGTCCTTCTAACTGCTCCTGCATTTTGATATTCGCAACATTCATTGCCCAGTTTGCATAGAGCTGACTATCACATCAGACCATTCTTTAATTTAAATAACATTTTAAATATAGTTGGCAGACATTTATATGCAAAGTGTCAGTTTTTTGCATTTTCTTTAAATGTCACTTGTCTTATATGTTTTTTCCAAACTAAAAATCTAACAATTTCTCCATTTAACCAAGATTTTGTGGGTGGGGAAAAAAATATTCACCAATGATATTGCATAACATTTATGATCCAATCAAATCACCAAAGATTTAATTCAGTTCAGTCCTATATTATTTCTTAATGAATATTTCACTCAGAAATGACACATCATGAAAGGTTTATATGTTGTAACATAATAATAAATATACTGGCTTTGGATGTGAAATCCCAGATAGTATCAAAGTCTTTTCACTGGACAGCCACCAAGAGACAGACTGTGTGTGGGGTCCCACTGGCTCTTGCCTCACTGGGACACCTCAGACTCCCTGTTACAGGGCTTAACATGACTCAGTGTCAGACCATCTATATCACACACACACATTGTTTCCATATTTTCCATAGATGTAATGATTTGTTTTATACTGTATAAACTGTATCCTCTAACTCTACCCCCTAATCCTACCCAACCTATTTCAACTGTCATATTGGCTTTCAGCACCACTTTCAGCTGATTCATAATAATAATAATATCAATGAAATTGATTTTGTAATAGTAGATTGTAGAACATTTTTTTCTCTGCTAGAGGTAGAAGGTAACGGGTAAATCTCATAAAGCACACAAATTATTATAAGAACTTAATAAGAAATTATGTTTTACATAAAAAAAATATTTTCAGGTCCAGAATTTATGACAATTAAGCTATTTAACAATCTTACTGTAACATAAAAATCATTATATTCAGCATTTGTTTTTATAATATATAAATATTTTAATACCATGGTAGTATTTGTTATAATTTGTTTATTTTCTGCTGATTTATATAATAAAAATATGTAATGATGGTAATCAAATTTTACATTCATATGATTTTTTGTAAATTTAATGTTTTTGTTATATATATATATATATATATATATATATATATATATATATAATATATAAAAAACACGTAAACTACAAAGAAGGATTCAGATTGATTACAATCATTAATGAGAATGGTGTGGGTTGTAGTGAAATTTATTAATTAATCAGGAAAAAATATATCAATTGAGAATAATGTCACAATGCAAAAAATCATTTACAGAATGCAAATGATAATTTCTTATTTTTCTACTTTTGATTATCAAGTCAAATATGACATGAGATAAGATGATATTGCACCAATAATATCAATACATTTTATTGCTTCCTTTAATACATATAATACAGCTCAAAGTGATTTACATTAAAAAAATCATTGGATTAAGCAAATAAAATGTCTGTAGTGATCTCTATATTTTTTTTCTTGTGTAGAGTTCCTTTCATATTTTTGGAAAGGACTATATTACATCCACTTCCATTCATTCAGTGCATTCATCATAAAAAAGGATCACAATTAATTATTAACACTGCACTATATACCATGGATAACAGCTTCCATATGTATTGAATTAAAATACAATAAAAGTAACTGAAAAAATCTGTTGTTTTGGACATAAATGAATGTTTGAGATAATGAACACCCTTATATCCCCGACTGCTGTAGGCTTTTGGGAAGCGCTCTCTCCATTGGCTACTTCACAAGCCGTGTAGCAGACGGAGAACGCCCTCTCCAAATGTCACAGGGAGCAGCTCACACGGCATTACACATTATTAATCACCCTTTCACTGCCTCCGAGTCGGAAACCCCGGAAAACAGGAGCGAGAGATGCAGGCAGGGATGGGTAGAAGTGGTGGGGAAGGCAGGAGAAGGGATGAGGGTTAGGAAGCCACAAATAACTACCATCAATCATCCGGCAGTCAACATTTTCACATGGTGCGGCCGTGCCGGTATTGGCAACTCTCAAAGTTCTCTGGAGCGTTCTCAACAAAACAACCCCCTCGCTCAAATCACGCTGTCAGCAGGAATATGGCAGGTGTGTTAACTCCCACCACTCCAAATTAGGACCTGCAAGATTTGCAGAAAGTGTTTTTTTTCCCCCATCATAACTCAGGATAATTAGAAATGATATCAGAGGTGATGGAGATGTTAATAGCTAGGGAGGGCAGAGCTGTTTTGTTCTGAAAACCCTTGGTAAGGTATCAGCTGGCTCAGAGACCTCTACACCTGATAAACCCCTCCAACTGCCACAGGAATACGGACCCATCAGTCTCTGTTTGAACGTCTTACTCATGACATCAAAGACGAAACCCACACTTCTGCTGTTCTTTGATGAGATGCGTCTTTCTCGCAACCTGATTTGACGACTGCCTCACAATTGAACAGCATCGTCAAATTCCTGGTTTTCAAGAAAGCTTCATGTCTTGGGATTTTCTTAGTTCTTAAAAGTTCTCGTTCGATTTGGAAGCGGCTTCCATCATGTCTCCAAGTGCATGCAAACCACTGAAACTTCAAGAACTGGTTTAAAGAGTTCGTTTCGATTGTAATTTAAGAGTTTAAAGGAATTCCTCAGCCAGAAATCATTTTCGATAGCTTATGTGAGAACAAACGAAACCTGTTCTTGTTATTAAAGGAATTACTGACTGAAAAAAGGTTCTACTCCACCCAGGGCCGCATTAGGACTATCAGAGAACCCTGGGCTTTAAAACATCTGAACAAATGGTCTGTCATATAAAATAAAAAATATTACTGCATGAAGTACATTACTGGTTATTTACAGTACTTAGAACTAGTGACTACATTGGTTTCCATATAAGCCTTTTGTTTTGCAAAAAAAAGAAAAAAAACTTTCATAAACAAAATTTCTCTCAGTTTGAAATGTTAGAATTTCATATAAAAATGTTCCTTTCTGAACATTTTTTATAATTCTGAAACTGTAATCAGATCATGGAGACCTTTCCTTAAGCTTTTTTAGGGTGAAAAAAATCCCTTATGACGTCGAAAAAGTTCAACGTCACTTTCTTTACAATTCGAACACATCTGCTACATCTCGTTTCGAAG
The DNA here is from genome assembly GCA_037194245.1 of Opsariichthys bidens. Lineage (NCBI taxonomy): Eukaryota > Metazoa > Chordata > Actinopteri > Cypriniformes > Xenocyprididae > Opsariichthys > Opsariichthys bidens. The sequence continues at coordinate 8,048,293 of CM074285.1, read as the reverse complement.
GCTGCGTCTTCTGGAGGTCACATTTAAAGGCTGCATACGTCATCGATGTAAGAAAAGGAACCATTAGATTGCAAATAAAGAAATTACAGTACTTTACACTTCAAGAGGAATAATAATCCATTTTATTATGGTTACTTTTCTTACATTAGACATCCTTGATGACGTATACGGCCTTCAAATGCGACCTTCGGCGGACACAGCTTCTGAAATGAGACGCAGCCATTAGAAGGGTACTGTGGTTGTTTACACACTCCCACCCTAATATGACTACAATGATATTATCAGTATGAATAATCACACAACGGCTGTTCAAAATCATGCCACGCCACAGAATGCCATAGTTTTCCATTAAATTACGTTTTATTTGTTCCAAATCATTTTTAACATACATCACCCTAGACTGTAAGATTGCATACTGTCCATCTTTTAGCAAAACGTTTGTCTTTCTTTGGCTTGAATGATGTTACCTATGCTTTATATAAAGATATAATAATATAGATCGTGCACACTTTCTCTTTCCGTTTGTTCTGTTTGTCCAAACACCGAACTTCAAACTCATTCACACCACTTTGTTCATTATTGAAGTGAACTTTTGTCAGTTTGGTGATTAGATTTAACTGTTTTGGACTGCGGTCTTGAAATGAAAGCGAAGCGTCTGGTGTGCAATAGTTGCAAGTTGCTAGACACTGCACGTATTTTGACACTTTTAAAGGGATTTAAAATTTTAAAAGGGACAATCAACTCGTTATTAATTGTGGTTATAATTTTTTTTTTTCCAGCATCACTGGGGCCCTATACCCCAGCCTGAGGCCCTGGGTTTAAGCCCAGGTAAGCCTGTGCATTAATGCAGCCTTGCCTCCACCATTGATCTCATGACTACAGAGCCACTAAAAGGGCATGGTGAAGAGTTGAGAGGAAAATAATATTTTAACACTCGTGTGTTCTCTGAGAAACTTTGTGTTGGCTTGCAAAACTTTTGAGTTCACTCACCAATACTCTGCATTCTTCCAATACATTTTGCGTTTGCTTACATCCCACGAGAATCCTTGCGTTCGCTTGCAAAACTGTTCTGTTCCATGTGAAGGAAATAATATGTTTGCCATTTAGTGATATTTAGTGCTTTCATAAGTAAATGCGAAGTTTCTATGGAAAAAAACAAAACAAAAGCAAATGCAAATGTTTTGTGAAAGAACGCATAAGTACAAATACAGCACTACCTGGTCCATCCCAGCAAACATTGGTCCGTCTGTAACATTGTGTCCCTGGCCAAAGTAGTCGCAAAAAGAAATTGCTAAAAATATGTAACAGAACATCTCCTAAAAATGCATTCAGATTCCTTTGTACATGTCTACAATTTTCTGGGCTTGCAGGTGTAATTGTTAATTTGACTTTTAGCTATGTTTATTTCAAAATATAAGTTAATTAATTAGATAATGCCAAAGATGTCCGTTCAAAAGCCATTTTGGAACTATTTCCCATGACAGGACGTGTTGGAAGGACATCTTTTGAACAGTCATTAAGGTCCAAATTGCATGGTTCTTTTTAACATGCTATTGTATGTAAAAAGCAGTCTTAAAAAAAGTTTAGTGCTCTATAGAAAAAATAACATACAAGTTTGTGCGGACAAGGGTAAATAATGAAAGAATTGTCTTTTTTGGGAGAACTATTCCTTGAAGGCTGGGTATCTGTGACACTAGGGGGCGACAGAAGGCTATTTTTCACAGGCAGGATTTTCTCCTATTAAGATTCAACTGAAAACGAAAGGTCAGGTGCAAAAGCTTGTTGGACTATACTGCATCAGTAGTGTAACACCTGATATTAATATTAGCACTTTTCCAAGAGTAAATTTGTGCAGGCACACACAATAAATGCCCACTCAGTTTTTTATGTATTCTTTTTTTTCTACACATGCATGCCAACAGTTGAAGACACACAATTAGACAGAAATAGAAAAGGACACATTTTGTAACAGCATTAAACACCAATTTTACTGGTGGTTTGTTCTTCTTATTCACAGATAGTTTTTGCACTTCTGCTTTCATGATACCAATAACAGCTCCCATTCAATTAACTGACACACACACACACTTTTACAACGCTGTTATGCGTTACTCTCTCACCATATATTCCCATGCTGTCATCTCAACCCTCTTCTAAAACACAGTTAACATTATTTAAAATGATTGTGTGAAATATAGCCTACACAATACGCTTTTTTATAATCTTTTGCAGGGATCCTTCAGCCATCTTATAAGGTACTTTGATAATGTTGCGATTGCATGAGAGATACATCTAGAACATATCACACCCAATTCAGGGATAAAGTTGATTACACAGTTAAATACACTGACATCAAGTTTAATGTAAGCAGGAAAAAGTTCAACAGTAAACACAGAGAACGAAGCTGCACTGTAGTTGTCATCATTATTAACAAGTATTCACACAAGCTGTTTATTAATCAAACCACATAAGAATAGCATTATAAAAATAGACAATATGAAAGATAACTACAGCAAGGCTTACATTACCAAAAATATATAATTATATTACTAACCACATTCATAAATAAGAACACAATCAAACCTCAAGAACGTAATGACTTTTTTGATTTTAAAGATTTTAAAGTCCATATGATAATAATATGAAAATAAACAAAACAAAATGTCCCCTACTTGGTTCTTTGCTATTAAAATATAATCTTGTATTTTAAATTTAAATGTAATTTAAGCCTCTTTTCTGTAACATTTAAATAGCTCTATATTGCAGTCATTAATTATGATAATTTCGTTA